>CM076398.1:28653952-28791486 GCA_038363315.1 Mugilogobius chulae | reverse complement strand
TTTTCGGTGAAAGAATATGAGCATGCAATAAATAATATCTTTAGGATTAAAAATATTTGAAATTTTACAGGATTAAAACAATGAGATGAGTGTCTTTACATCTTTAACCAACAAAGTTGTGTTACAGACAAGAAACACAGACAATTTTTTCTGATGCAGATGATATAGAGTTGACCTCATTTAACACGGAGAATAGATTATTTTAACGCTCAATGAAAAATATAGTAGTTTTCTGCAAAAAGAGGAACTTTTTAGATAAGTTGCATTTTCGTTAAAAGAATTAAAACTGCCTTAGTTTTTCAGTACATTGGATATGTTTTTCTCTAATGCAGCCCGTGTTTTTGACATGAGGACAAATTACTCAAACTAGAAAATTTGAAGATAAATAGGTGTCAATATTCTCAGATCAATTTTTGTGATAATTATTAGAAACGTCAAACCTTTCCTGTTGCTTTTGAAATAGGTCAAAGAGATAACTGAGAAATGCTTATGATTAGGCTTTTGTAGAAATTAGTGACAATTCACTTAACTCTATAATTAGTAAGATTTTTTTGTATGTCGACACAGATAGATTAATATAAGCATGTGAGGGGTCGAGAGCACTCTTAGTTTTCTTTTAAGTGTGATAATAACTCTGTTAATGGCTTCTTTCTCTGTGATAAGTAGACGAGTGCCCTACATTCTTCAGTTGTTGCAGAGTGAGCCTGTTTGTCTTTCCTTGTATTCAAACTAACACAGACAGAACAATTTGTGTTATTGCTGTAGTTAATTGTTTCATTAGTTAACACGAGATTCATGTAATTTAAAACCTTTGACGTCTGGTTTCTAGTTTTGGCCAAAATGAAATTAAACCTGTGATAGAAGATGTTTTTTTATTTTTCCAAATTTCGTCTAGACTTTAGCCTTAGCATTACAGATGATTCCCAAACATCTTTTTATAAACACACTTTGGTTATTTGGTGAAATATTCTCTCTCTTCTTGGACAGCAGAATTATTATTTGGAATTTAAAATAGTAAACAAGGTCTTAGACATTCATGATTAAAGGGATAATTATATAAACACAACATTCATCATTATTGTGTTTACTTATGCTTTTTCAATAAGGGAGATTTTTATATAGCTAATTTATGAATGTTTCTTCACATTAGTTTGATTGAACAGAAGCATTAAATAAATGTAAATATCGAAAATTTGTTCAAGGATAGGCAAAGTATTTAAGTGAAAAAGTTAATTAAAAGCTTAGTTTTCATTAGTTTATATAAGATCTTTTGGAAATTCTCTTCTTAGATGGCTGCTGGAACTGGACATTTTTGCTGTAGGTTACCATGGCTACGCTCTCTCTAGTCTAATAAGTTGAGTTTTGACACTGGACGCAATTAGGGCTGGGCAGTATCGGATAAGAATCGTGAGCTCATCCATGTGAGTGTGACATCTGCTTTTTTGATGAAATCGTCATATTGGGATTTCTCATTTTCTTATCCATCGTTTAATCAGCTTTTTTATTTCTACCTACTTTTTCCATTCTCAGAGTTGCCAAGTTTTCTTCTTTTTGGGATTTTTTTTTTTTTTTTTTCAAAGTCTCATGAATTTTGAAGGTTGTGTTTTTTTTGAGCTGCACTTTCAAGTCATAAAAGAGATGGATTTTAGCATTTTTTCAGGTCTGATTTAAAAATTAATGGACTTTTATTTTATATTTTCATGTCTAAAAGTTTTTATTAATGGTAAAAATAGCTTAGAAAACTTGTTTGTGGAGACACAGCATTCTAATGAATATAATATTTGTTATATTTTTATATTGAAGAGCTGAGGTCATTGTTTTGGGATTGGACACTTGTTTTTCTGTAAAATCGGGCAACACTGATCAGCCTGTGACGGCGGATCTAGACATTGACCGTGAAGAAGGAACTTTCTAAAAAAGCAGATGATTGTATTTACTCAAAAGCATTTTGAAAATAGACAGTTTATAAGAACCGTGATAAAATTGAAATCGTGATCTTGCTCCTAGAAAATTGATTAATGTTTTGCCATATCGCCCAGCCCCTAACGCAAATTCACATCGCAAATTTGCTGGAATACACTAAATTATATTTGCTACATTCGCATACATTGGCTGGGTACAGATGGACCAAGTTGGACGCTCCCACGCTGTCCGGTCTGAACGCAGCATTACTATGTTAAAGTATCGAAAGCTAAACTCTTTTAAAACGTTAAGTATTTTTAGCACAACTTATTTAAGTCAAGTCACAACCACATCAGAAAAGTGAACAGAAAGTTAAAGAAAGATGATAACACAAGTCAGGCAGTAGCATCGTGCTAGTATTTAGATGAGCATAAATACAGTCTGAGGGGGAAAGTTAACATGGGTAGTGATCAGAACAACAGTTTTTATCAGTCCTGCTCAAATACCAACAGCAAATGTGGACTTTAGAGATTTTTATTGTGTGAAATACAGACACAAAGATGAGGATAATAAAGTGATTCAACTTCCAAGTTGTAAATATATCTAACAATGCTACAGTAGCTGCGAGCTAATGCTAGCGTGATGCTAGCGCAGCCTGGTGTCTTTTAGCATCTTTTTAAACTTTTTCGTTTACTTTTTCTGACATAACGCCCACACAACCTCTATTTAAACCCGGTTGTAACTCGACTTGAACTAGCTGTGCTAAAATAACTTATTTGCCAGAAAACGTCCGAGGTAAACAGTTTAGCTTCCCATTCTAAATGTTGAGGCATGACACACTTTCCCCCTCAGCAGGCCATGCGCAAATATGACACGTTGCATGTCTCATATTTTTATAATTTTTCTTAAAAGGAACCCCAAATTATTTACATAAATAGATCCAAAATACTTTGTTAGGTATATCTTACAAAAAATATGACTAATAAAATAAATAAGGTAAACAAATATTCGCCGTTTGACGTAATTGTCATGTTTCCACAATCCTTGATTTTACGGGTGTCGCCATCTTGAGGTGATGACGCAGAATCGTGTGCGCACTGGCGCAGTGAGCGTCAGTCGTGAGACGCAACAGTTAACAGTTGCGTTGATCTGGTTAACAGGAGCGTCAGTAGTTTTTGTCGACATACATTGTAAATGGTACAATTGTGTCGCTTTTAGTTGTGATTTCGTCTCGTGAGGAACAAGGAGAATGTGGTGCTTTCATACTTTCCTCGTAGTAACGATTCGAGTCATATGCACCATAATGCACTTGTGTTGTAAACAAAAGTGACGTCTTTCGTGAAAATATATTTTAAAAGTTTAATAAACGATAGATTTTTCAGATTTTTTTGTGTATTTATATCTTTGGTGTGTTATAAGGAAACACGAAACAAACTTAATCCCGGATTCCTTTTAAGTCCATATGCAGTTGTATTTGTTGACGGTGAGTGGTAAAGCTGTTGTTCTGATTCATCTCTCAAAGTTAGGTTCCTCCGATGGAATCTGTTAGTGTGTGTGGCCTCTGATCTGTGTTAATAATAGCAGTGGATGAGTAATGTGAGGTACGACAGAGGTGGTTGTCCATGATAACAAGCTTGGGGTGATTGATATGCACCAGTTGTCCACTGTTGTTAGATTTCTTACACGTTGTGATTGTTCTCACTGTATGCGTCTTAGTGCTCTGTATTTGAGCTCGTATATTAATAAATAGAAAGAGAATTCCTTTTCACTATTAGACTCTCATGCATTTGCACCACTGCTGTTGTATGCTAATGTCCTGCAGAATCGTATTAGGTGGATATAGTGGTGAGTTATTTGTTCTAGTTGTCTAACCAAAAATGGAGCCATGTGCCTGTTTTTAGAATGTTGTGGCACTGTATATTCCTGTGCCTACTTACTGCGCACATTTTTAAACCGAGGACTGTTATGCCGGTTCTTAAACTATCGGGGGATCTGGCATCTTGACAGTGAAATGCTTCTTTAAGAAGGAGAGGGAGAGGTAAGGAGTCAGAAAGAGAGAGTAGAGGGTGAGCTAGAGAGGATAAGGGAGAAAAAGGGAGAGAGAAAGAGAGAAGGAGAAAGAGGGAGAGACTAAAGGGGAGAGAGGAAGAGGAGCAGTAAGAGGGAAGAGGAGGAGAGAGAGAAAGAGATGGAGAGGAGTGAGAGAGAGAGAAAGAAAAGAGGGGAAGGGAGAGATAGAGAGAGTGAGCAGTAGAGAGGGAAAGCAGAGCGTAAGAGAGAGAAAAAAAGGAGGAAAGTGAGAGATAGAGAAGAGGAGAGAGAGTCACAGAAAGAGAGTGAACATGCAGCAGAGAGAGGAGGAAAGGGGAGAGAAAAAGAAGAGGGAAAGGGAGAGTAGAGGAGAGTGAGTGAGCAATGAACAGAGAGGAGAGAGAGAGCGAGGAGAAGGAAAGGGAGATATAAAGCAGAGAGGAGGGAGAGGAGCAGTAAGGGGAAGAGGAGGAGGAGAGAGATGAGAGGAGAAGAGGAGGAGAGAGAAAGAGAGAGATAGAGGAGAGAAAAGAGTCAGAAAGAAATGAGCAGTAGAGAGAAAGCAGGAGAAGAGAGAGAAGGAGAAAAGGGAAAGTAGAGAGAAGACAGAGTCGGGCAGAAAAAAAGAGGGAGAGAGTGTGAGCAAGAGAGGGGAGGGAAAGGGAGACAAGAGAGTGAAAGAGACAAAGGGAGAGAAAAAGACACAAATGAGAGAGAGAAGAGTGAGCAGGAGCAAGAGAGAGAGGGAGGAAAGGGAGAGAGAGTGAGCAGTAGAAAAGCAGGAGGAGAGAGAGAAAGAGAAGGAAAGGAGAGAGTCAGAAAGAAAGAGAGTGCAAAAGATGAGGGAGGGAGAGAGAGGGGGAAAGAGAGACAAAGGCAAGAGAGAAAAAGAGTCAGAAAGAGAGTGAGTGAGAGAAAGGGAGGAAAGGGAGAGAGAAAAGGAAAGGGAGAGGAGAGAGAGAAAGAGACAGGGAGAGAGAAAAAGATGAGAGAGTGAGAGAAAAGCGGAGGAGAAAGGGATAGAGACAAATGAGATTAATACACATTAAACTTTAAGGCATTGTACTTGCATTTACAGTATTTTCCCAGGATTTTGGTAGATTTGGTTGCCCACAATTTATTATTATACATTTTTGTTTGTCAGTCTGTTATTGGGGGGAAAAATAAAACAAAATACGTTTGTTTTATACATGTACAGACAATCTTGCAGTGTAAGTGATTTAATATTGTCATGAGGAGACTTTCTTGTGAACAGGTTGTGGATGTTTGATCATGACTCACTCAGGTGCTGTTTGAAGACGAAAACCTTTATGACAACAATGATATGACCGATTCACGTCATAAAAACGGGAACATGTATTTCTCAATCTCTTAATGGCCTCTTAAGTTAATTATCTATACTGTAGACACATTTCACAGCCTTCAGAAACTCAATAGGCCCTTTTCAGAGTGCTGTAGTTAGACTAGTTCCTATCTGAAATTACTGCAGTAGTCTCTTCTCATTCCATTATTCCAGTGAAGAATTACTGAAACACTAAAATAATTAATATTTAAATGACACAAAGCGAACACTAGATACAATCATTTTCGCATGTTCAGACTTTCACAAACATGGTAAATATTTCTGCGGGAAAAACCCATGTGTCTCAAAGCTAATGCTAACCCATAAAAATGCTAAAATAATTCTACAGACTGAACTAGCTTTTACACTGTGTTTTTATCAAATTATCTACTTTATGTTTATGGTAGTTTAGCATTTACACTTTTATACACACACGTATCTGAAACTCGCTGCTGTGATTAAATATTGATGCACCTCAAGAATGACTGGAACGATGATGATCTATGCACAGGTATTACGCAAACCGGAACTAGCCAGGCCGCAGCTGTGGAAAAAGGCCCTTAAACAAACAAACAAAGCTTGTTAGAGGCTGGTGAACAGGCCTTTACAGTAATCCAGTCTGCTTGAGATAAATGCACTGTTTAGTAACACTATCTTGGACTGATAATATTGCAAAATACTCATATGTGGCTGCAGCTTTGGTCAGACACTTCAGAATTACTGTGACACTTTCTACTTAGTCAAACAGGGAACCACAAGAGATCATTCAAAAACAATCTACTAGAATCTCAGGTGGTTCTATAGACCTTAAAAATAAGCAAAGAGTACAATTTCTTTCAGTCATATGTACATACAAACAAACGCTGATTCCCCTGCTTAGTCCTGACTCTGTCCATGTTTAGTCCTGACTCTGGTCCGTGTTTAGTCCTGACTCTGGTCCATGTTTAGTCCTGACTCTGGTCCGCGTTTAGTCCTAACATGTCAGAGAAGTACTTTGGTGCTAGTCCATGGAGAGACTTAAATACAAGCAGAGCTGGTTTAAAGTCTATTCTCTGAGCCACTGGAAGCCACAGGACTAATGTGATCGTACTGGTTCTGGTCAGGACTCGAAGCAGCAGCGTTCTGGATGTACTGCAGCTGTTTTACAGCTCGTTTGGATAGGCCGGTGAGCAGGCCGTTACAATAGTCTAACCTACTGGAGACAAATGCATGGATAAGTCTCTCCAAGTCAGGCTTTGACACTACTGTATATCTTTGATTTTGGCAATGTTTTTTAGATGGTAAAAAGCTGCTGAAGTTATTGACTTGATGTGGTCCATTATTACCCCCAAATTTCTAACTTGACTTGAAGGTTTCAGAATCGACATGATCTTATTGAGCAGTTGTAATTGCAAACTGTGTCTGGGACAGTTCACTGCGCTGAGTGGTGGTAATAAATGTGGTCTCAGTGTCCAAGACAAAACTCAGAAAAGAGAGAGGAGATGGAGAGAAAGAGTAAACAGTACATGCACTATGTGTATTAAATATGTCTTGTCTCACTAGTGATGTCACAAATTTACAATTACCTCAGTGCACTTGTCTTGTTTTGGTTTAAAATAGCACATCCTGTACATACAAACACTTCCTGTCCAATGCTTTTCAATGAGGTTTTCACTACATCAGTTTAAAACAAATAAATCCTCTTTAGATCAGACAGTTGTGGTGAATGTTACAGAAAACATGTTAAAGACTTTACATTTTAGAGGAATATTTCACCAGAGGATGCTTGTGTTTTTAAAAAGAGACATGATTGTGTCTAAATGCTAATGTTAACAGGAAATGGTCGTACATACAGAAGTTAGCATTTTTGAACGTACGCAAGTCAACTGAAATTCCATGCACACAGCCTATTCTGCTCCACTTTCAGCTTATTTTTCTTTTCTTTTTCTTTTGTTTTTGTACTTACTACTGTCTCATCTAAATTTTGTAACAGATATGAATCTCCCAAATATGAAATTAGAAAGCCAAAAAACTTTCATACATACTTCATTATTGTTAATTATGAGGCAGTTCTGTGTCATAAATGTATCAAGGCTCGATGACATCTTTTCTGTGAGGTGTTTCCCGTTTAGAACCTGTTTTATTAGAGCTGTGCAATAGACCGAATTTTAGATAATACCGTGAATGTTGTTTATAAGATACGCAGAAATTAAATATCGAGTATAACGTTCAGTAAAAACATGCTACAAAAAAGCAAATTTACAATACAAATTAATTTGAATTTGTACACTAAGTAAAGTTTTTCACAAAAGAGGTAATAAGGTTCTAACAGTAGATTTCTCCTCTATTTGACAAACATGCGTCTGATAATTAAACATGTAAAAACATAAATGGATAACAATAAATAGTATTTTAGCATACTTTGAGTAGTATTTCATTGGATTGCAATTGGAACAAACATAAAAGATCTCATTTGTTGTTGAAATCAGAGCTAAATTCACTTGCAAATTTCTACTTATGAAAGTCAAAACCTGCTCAAATCACAATAAACACTACTACTAATCAATTGTAAGCTTATTGCACAGTTAAGGTTGTCATTTTTCCAGTGCACTCACAAATTTGAAGACAGATTTTAACATGTTTATATTGGACTGACAAAATCGCCAAATTATCGTTGTCAGATATTAATTTTGTCGATATCGCCCAGCTCTACGTTTTATCATAACAGTCAAAGACATTATGAATAACACGCTGACACTGGGGTTTCCCTTTGGCCTCGCTCAAACCCGGAAGCTTCACTAACAACCTGAAACGTCAGTGGTTGCTGACGAAAATCTCACTGTTGGGAGTTTAAAGCTGCTTATGAAACCTTTGAGTCATATGGAAGTGATTGTATTCAAATTGTCACTGATTCAAATTTTACAGAAAAACGGTCTGCATACAAAGTACCGTAATAGCAATAATGTACATTCAGTTACATCTTACATAAAAATTGTTTACTATCGAAATATTTAATGTTCCTAATCACAGCGAGCCAATGTGAACGTTAAGGTACAGAAATGTTTTATAAAAAAAAAAAAATTCTGACCAAATATTTCGAAGTTTTGTATTTCTGTAAACAGGTTGTGTCTCTGGAACAGCTGAACTTAAATTATGTGCTTTGTTTTGCTGGAAAAGAAGATTTAAATGTATAACTATCAGTATTCTACTTTGTGCATTACAGTTTTCTCTATTGGTTTGGCTCATTTCTTGAAACTGAGATGACATTCTCAAAACTGCAGATCATTTGGTCAAACAATTGGACACTTCGTCACAACATCACAGATCACCAGCAAAAGCACATTTCTCTTCCAAAACTGTTTGTACATGTTTCATCAGTAAGTTACTTTTCAAGAATCAGTTCCATCAAAATCACAAAGATCTTTCTCAGTTGCTTTTGGCTCTTTTGCGTTCACTTAGTCACTTTGTCAAAAATAACCTGGATGGTTCAGCACAACACCATGGATCACCTGTAGAAGCTCATTTCTCTCCTAAAACACTTTAGATATGTGTCAGAACCAGACGTCTTTGTCTGTGAATCGTCATTGCCCCCCAAAACACATCGTCCCTTTGGTCTTGTGTGACACTGACAGTCAGAATGTTTAGATGTTTTCTCACTGTGGCAAAGTCCAGCTAACACAATAGAATTATACACTCGAATACGCTAAAACTTTTCTCCATTGGTTTGGCCTTATAATTGTTACATCTATAAATCATTTTACATTTCTGTGCAAGCTCAATATCAAAAGCTCATCTCTTTCCCAAAACTGTTCATACAAGCTTTAAAACTAAAGTCTTTCTCATCTAAACAGTCAGAACAGAATGAGAGCAGTGTAAGTGTATTTGTGTTTTACTTACAAATGTAAAGAATCACTGCAGTGACTGGAGAATGACTCTAAACTGGAGCAATCATTTCTGAATCATTTTCACCACTGTATTTTCTTTCACTGACACACTTGGCACATGGTCTAAGACACTGGAGTTTGATGAAAGCAATGACAAATGACGATCAGTTGTGAGAAACTGCAGCTTGGTTTGGAGATTTGTCCAAGTGATTCTGAGAATGTCATCTCGGTTTCAAGAAATGAGCCAATTTTATGGAAACTTCCAGGAAACTGTGTTAGTTGTGTGTAAATTGTCTTTGCATTCTGGTGCTTTTTGACCGCAACGTTGAAAGATTCTGTTTTAGAGCTTTGACTACTTCTTGTAATTTTCAACTTTTGTCAATTTCTTCATAATTTGCAACTTAACTGCTGCAAAACTATGATAACTGTTTTCCACAAGCACTATAACAGCAAACTAAGTCAAAATGAAACCTAATTTAAATATGAGTTTGACGTTTGTGACAATATTTAACTTTTTATATCAAACAGCTCAGAGGAGAGAGTCTGTTTATTAAACTTAAACAGACTTTATTTTTCCATAGTTCTTAGGACAGAGAACATTTAGCTGTTTCTGGCAGTTTAAATACTGAAAAAAAAAAAGTCTATCTAACAAGCACGATCGATTTAATTTCTGCAAGTGACACCGACTGGGAAATGACACAAAGCCAAATACTCATTTGCATACTTTATACATAGTTTATTGACTCAGACCTGAAAATCTAGTGGTTACTGTATTGTGTGAAGATTTAGCCACAAGTTTTACATTTTCAACCCGCGCAGGGAACACAGGAACTGGTGTGTCTGGAAAAACGCATCTGTTTTCAATGTTCAATCTATAAAATAAGATTCAAGAGTGTTTGGATCAACTTCTCCCAATCACCATTTACTAACTGAGATGCCTGTGACTTTTCTGTTATGTAACTAGGCTAATTACTTTGACTGAAATGACCCAAGATTGCATTAGTTCCTGTAACCTCTCCACAGATCTGACAGTCACCAAAGAAACACAATGAAAGTGGATATCTGCAGCTAAAAGGAGAAAACGGGGACAGGCAGCTGCTGGAGAGAGGAGTTTTGTGAGAGTGAGGTTGCGTTCACAGTGAGGAATGTGACGAGTCATAAGACCAGATGGTGGAGAGTTTTTTCTCTTGTGACCATTTACAATTATGCACCTAAACAAATAAATGCCCAGCCTTGCCTAAGATCTTATAATACAGGATTTGGATTTAATTAAATGGACTAAGACTTGGGACTTGACTTGGAGCTCTGTGACTTAAAGACATCTGATGTTTGTGAAATGTGAAGCTTTAGATTAAAAAAATATTTGTAATCAAGCCTTTGTTAACTTTACAGAAAATACAACAATGCAAACTATGCTCAATAAAAACCTCTCGACTGAATGTTTGAGGATCTTTTGTAGTTTTGACTTGTCTTTTGTTGCTGTACTTCAAATGTTCAAGAAAATGTGGAGCAAGAGCAAAGAAAAAATCCTCATTATTGAACAATAAAGTTTTTTATTTCTTATTCTGCAACTAACCATTTTTTTGATAATTGAATAGTTGGGCGATTATTCTTTCAATTAATCGATTAGTTGTTCAAAATGCAAGACTTGAATATAAGATTTTGGCAAAATTTGAGCTGAGGTACATTGGAAAAACTTTTCTCACACAAGGTAACACGCTCAAGCTTGAAATTTTAAAGGAACAAACATAAAATATGGAGTTTTAATAAGTCAAACTCACTCACTTGAAAATAGGACAAATAAAAATGTCACTTCTTTTCAAAAATGAATAAAACTGGCTTATTGTATTGGCAAAACCTCGCGTAAGAATGTCACATATTACCTAAAACTAAATAAATTGATCTTAATTCAAGCATTTTTTCCATATTAGCTTTTTTATGTCTGTATTTTTCCAGTCTAGTGTTTGAGGACATTTTGGAATTGGAGATTTAACTGAGGTTTTTCACAGCTATCTAAATACCAAACCTAAATAAAGACCAGTTAACGATTATTCAATTACTAAATTTGTTAAATTAGTTGACGATTATTGTAAAAAAAACAATTAGTTGCAATTAATCGATTAACTTGTTGCAGCCCTACTTCTATTTGGTAAATAATTGTTTCCTACTGGTTTTGCAGAGCTGATTTGGTCGTGTCTGCTTGTAGCAGAAGAAAAACATAAGCCTACATCAGGACTGTCAAACTCAAATAGAGCTGGGGCAAATCGATCAGAGTCAGAATTGATAAAGGCCTGCATTTTAAAATGTAGGTCCTTCTGTGTTATATTTAAATATAACAATTGGGCTAAAGCTAATATAACACATTTACTGTTCGTTCATATTTATATTGTATCACATTACATTACGTTGCATTAGATTATATTGTACATGTCATTCCAAGAACAAATTGTGTGTAATTTGCTGCATTCCAGTGCATTTTAAGTTTTAGACACATCTCAACAATATAAGGCTTTAAAAAGATTTATTATCTATTCTAGCTTAAGTGACTCCTCTCATCACTGCAAGCCTGCAGTGCATTGTGGGAGAGCGAAACAAAACCAGGAAGTGAACACTGACGTGATCCACGCTGAGACGCACGTGAGGCTCAGAATCAAAACAAACAGCATGTGTGAGATCGATAATGAGACAAATAATACGCGAAAACACATGAAAGTAACAGGAGAAGGACGGGGATGATTAAGTCGAATTAATTATGATCACACGACCACATGTCACCGTTTTCTCACGTTATTTACAAAAATAACAAAGTTATAACTCTTAGATGAAAGCGAAGACAGAAAGTAACACTACAGCTCACATTACTGCGGGGGAAATGGTCTATATTCATTTAATATTTAGTTATAGAGCTAAATGAGCAGATGACAGACCTTTCAGAGCCAGATTTACTCAAATAGATGAACTTTTTGTTACGTTTTACTCTCGGCATTTGGAACGAAATGCCTAGCCATCGTCTTCTAAAGTGAAAGTCTACATTGTCTTTGCTCCGACACTTCGTCTGTCACTCACTCTGGTCCTGTTAATGTGAAAGAAGTTGTGGTATAGATCCATAAAAACAAAATATAAAGTCCAGCGGCGTGTTTGTTTCTGATGGAGCCGCAGATGTAGCAGTGAAACCGGGTGTCTTCTTTGCTGCTGACGTAACATGTTTCTGTCACAGCGCCTCTACAGGCGAGGAGCAGATGTGTCTCTACTGGTTCGATTGGCAAAAAGTGTATTGTGAACGCGAACCGAGCCAGTTTAGAGAAAGATACAATTTTTGTTCTCAATCGAGTCAAGCCCGGTTCCGTTTGTATTGTGAATGCAGCCTTAAACTGTCTGACTTTAGTCTGAGTAGGCTTGCATGGCCCAAAAGTATCTATTATTTGGTCAGGAGAAGGGCCTCCACCTGTTTATTTCCGTAGAAAAGCAGCTCCTTTAGTTACATTTTTCACATGATGGCATAAAACATATTTATCTCCAATAGGAATGTTCTAAAAATATATATATTTTAACCTGCTATTTGTATTGAATTGTGAAGTTGACTTTTCACCTCCAGAAAGTTACAGTTGATTTGAAAGATCTTAAAGGGTAAATATAAAATGAAACAAAAACTCAAAAAAAAAAAAATAGTTTGTGGTGAGTGCTGTTAAATACTGAAAAAATAGTCAAGCTAACAACTAGCATGATCGATTTAATTTCAGCAAGTGACTCTGACAAGGAAATGACACAAGTCAAATACCTTATGCTCAGAGTTTATTGACTCAGACCTGAAGCCAAATACTTGAGACTTACTTGAGACTTGCTAAATTGTTTTATATATAAAGGGCAAATGACTTCTGGTGTTCTCTGAAACATGCTGACTTTACAAATCAGGAGAATACTCTCAAGCTTTAGTGGTTAGTGTGTGCAGATATAGCAACATTTTCAAGCAGTGCTGGAAACACCAGCGCAGGTGTTTCCTGTGTTTAGATACTGCCAGGAGTGTCTAGAAAAATGCATGTGTTTTCATCAATATGAAATAAGAGTATTTAGAACAAATCACCATTTACTACTCTAAAGATACACTATGTCACTTTTCTGTTATGTAACTATGCTAATTACCTTGACTGAAATGATCCAAGATTGCATTAGTTCCTGTAACCTCTCCACAGATCTGACAGTCACCAAAGAAACACAATGAAAGTGGATATCTGGAGTTAAAAAGAGCGAACGAGGACACGCAGCTGCTGGAGAGAAGAGTTTTGTAGTTTTGTGAGAGTGAGGTTGCGTTCACAGTGAGGAATGTGACGAGTCATAAGACCAGATGGTGAACAGTTTTTCCTATTGTGACGATTTACAATTATGCAGCTAAACAAATAAACATGCCAAGCCTTGCCTAAGATCTTGTATTACAACAAAATACTGCATTTGAGGACATTAGACTTAATTAAATAGACTAAGACTTGGACTTGACTTGGAGCTTTGTGACCTAAAGAAATTGATGTTTGTGAAGTGTGAAGCTTTAGATTAAAAAACATATGTAATCAAGTCTTTTTACATTTACAGAAAATGTAACAATGCACACTTTGGTCAATAAAAATCTCTCGTTTAGGCATCTTTTGTAGTTTTGACTTGTCTTTTTGCCACTGTGCTTCAAATATCTACAATGTGGAGCAAGAGTGACATATAAATGTTTTGATAGAATTTGGTAAATCATTGTTAGTATAGAAGCCAGTCTAATACTGCGCTACTGTGAAGTGTCCGGATACGACGCGCTAGGCAGCTATGCTTTACCTTTGTGTGTGTGTTAAAACAAGCAGTCCAAGGCCCGGTAGATTTGCACAGTTCATATGTTTATTCCATGGTAGTGCAAAAGCAATCACCAACAGGCAAAATATTCCATTAACACGAGGAACAAACAGCAGCACACTCCGCCAAAGTGGTCAAAAACCTTTTGCCCTTCCGGGTTCAACACCAGCCCACTACCTGTTGCCCCTGCCTAATATGCACCTCTTAACAGTGCCATCTAGAGGCAATAGGACCCACAACCAGTAGGCGATTTGTTAATTTTTGACAGGGGGGATGGTATTGGGGGGGTGACTCCGAGAGGGCGGGGGGTCTGGGGCCCTCCCCCAGAAAATTTTGAACACAGCAGACCACATTTCCTTTAATTTGGTGCACTTTGGGGGTGTCCTAAGTTTTGGATTTATTGTTAAATTGTATTAAAAATACACTTAATAATGTAAATGTGATGGTTGATTATAATCCACTGCACATTCCACTGAGGCCTGGTAAATGTGTGTGTAACACTTAGGTTTAGCTTATTATTATACAAAATCTGCTTCAATCAGACCTTTGCATAGTTTATTTATCCACTGTATGTAAAATGAAGCTGCTCCTGTAAGACGGAACAAACTCTATAAACCTACTTTAGATATTTTTAATATGTTTAAATAATACATATGAGGTTGTTTTTGATTGTTTTGACCACTAGGTGGCAGAGGAGTGAGCACAGAGCAAAGAGCATACACTCATTTCATATTTTTTTTCATTAGGCCTATTTTTTGTTTAACTTAGTCAGATTGAAAATCAAACATACTTTATTCTTTCACAGCTTAAGAAAGACCTGGGTAAACTGTGGCCCGAAGAGGTGTGACCATCCATCTGTTTTAATTAGGCCCCCAGCATGTTTTTGAGATAAGCATTACTCTTTACTCTGCAAAGTGTTTAAAACTACTAGAATAAAGAATAATCATTTTAATTGTAGTTGTTTTAGCCAGTTCAGAATAAACATATCTATTTGGCAGTATATGTCACTTGTTTTAAGTATGTCTGACTGTTTTCAAAACATTTTAGCTTGAATCAAATTTGCAACAAGTTATAAATAATCTTAAATTATTTTAAAATATATTTCTTTTATTTGATTGACTTGGCTGTGGAGCATGTTTTTGCACTTGTGCTCTTAATATACACAATTAATGGACACTAATAGATAAATAGCCTGTTTTTCAATTAAAAATGTGCTTCCAATAATAAATTCTTAAATCAATAATTGTTTTCTTGCCTTTTGCCACAAGTCTGGATTTGAATATGCCCTCTGGGAAAAATAATCACGTAAGACAAAAACCTGTCCTGTCTGTTAATTTACCGGTATCTTCCCTCTTCCTCCACACGTCCCCCAGCCCTGACTCTCTGCGCTGGAGCAGGAGCGGGATGAGAGAGTGCACAGGGAAAGACACAAACTTGTGTTCATTTTGCATTTAATCCTTTTTCACTTTGAATAGTCTAAATATTTTCAGAAGCATTATTTCTTAGATGCAGACTTGTTGTCACGATGTTTAGTAGCGAGCTAACATAAAGCCAGAATCTGCGGACTTGCAGACGGGACAGACAAAATACAATTGCCCAGCGGTGCTCCCAGAAGGGAAAGCCGCGGCAGATGGGTCATCGGTCATTGGGTGACACGGGAGAAGACACGGGACTGTGGATAGATGTGAAAACGCGTGTATGTGGTCGGTCTAGTATCGGGAAAGAGGACACGGCCGCGCGCATGAGAACGAGCATCCCCGCAGCAGCGTAAACTCACCTCTTGTCTGACGCATGAGTGAGCCGTTCCTCCGACGCACTCCTTATGTGTCGTCCTTCAGTTTCAGATTGTGGCCCGTGAGGCGCTGTAAAGTCCCGGTTTTGCAAAAACCTCTGCAGAAGTTTGACAGTTTGAGCGTGTCTGTTGCTTCAGGTTCAGTAACAGCTTCCGTGTGGAGTTTTCAACATAAAAGTCCTCGTGTTTACTACTTGCACCGGAGGTTTTATTGTGAAACGGTTGTTCAGTGAAGCAATGCACAAACTCACGTTAACACAACGGAGCGGAGCGGGACACTGTACGCCAGATGCATCGATTAAAAAAAATCCTTTCGTCATCAGCAAGGGGATGGCATCCCCCCGCATCCCCCCTCAAATCGCCTACTGCCCACAACATAATCAATTTACATATTTGGCTCCTATAGTTAGGGTTATTGGTTTGGCAGAGCTGCTCTGCTCTGCATGTAAGAAAAACATAAGCAGTGTTGGAAGTTGCTGTAAAATTGTAATATGTTACAATACGGAGTTACACTACTGTGAGTTACTTTAAGCTAATCACACATTTGTTAAGACATTGTACAATACTGTCACATTTACACTTGATTAATTTATGGAATTGTGATGTCACAACACATTTTCCTCATAATATTCTTTTCACCATTAAACCAACAGAGAGTATTTAGTGGTGTTTTGATCCTGAAGTGTTGTTTTCAGTAGAATATAAAGCAATTAATATTATGACTGTAACTTAAGTTACTCAGATTGTAACTAGTAATATATTGTCCACATTTTTTAAGTTAGTTACACCACTTAGTTACTGAAAAGGGGAATGTATTACAGTAACTAGTTACTTGTGTAATGAGTTACTCCCAACACTGAACTTTAGCCAGCATCAGGAGTGTCAAACTCAATCAGAGCTGAGGCCGATCAGAGTCAGAGTTGGTCGAGAGATGAATTTTAAAATTTACTGTAGGTAGGTCCTTCTGTGTTAAATTCAAATATGACATATTAGACACATTTACTGCAGATTTATATTGAACATATCACTTAACACTGCATTATAAATGTACGACAAGCCTATTCAACTCAAGGCCCAGGTGCCAAATTGGCTCTCCAAAAATCAGATTAGGCCTTCAATTCACTTTGGTAAGTACTGTAGTAAGTAGTAATCTTTATTTGTATAGCACATTTCACTTTACTATTACAAAAATATATTTTTCTTTTCGTAGGTTTAATTCTGGTTTTTACTCTGGAAATTGTGGCACACTTAAATTTCTTAAATGTAAATAAGTCTTGCTTTTTTTGACTCATTTCCAGTGAGAAGATGTATTTTTCATATATTTTTTTTTTACCAAAAAACATCCACTTTGTTCTTGTTCTATTGCCAAATCTTGGTGAAAACAACTAAAATAGACGCAAATAAAGATCAATATGACTTAATTTAAACATTTATTTACTCATTATTAATTTAGGATTGTCATTTCTTACAGTGTTCAGTCCCGATTTACTGTAATTTCTGCCCTATTGAGCGCACTCGAATATAAGCCGCACCCACTAGATTTAAGTAAGAAAAATGATAAAGTACATACTGTATATAAGTCGCACTTGTTAATAGTAAGTCTATGAGAATCTATAATTTTGCTGCATTGCCTTATAAGCGCAGTGTTCAAAGCTTGAGAAAAAGTAGCGGCTTATAGCCCATAAATCACGGTAGTTAGAATTTTTCTTTAGACCTTGGTTTGTTCTGGTTTAGATCTGGTTAAATGTTGAGATACTGCAGGTTCAGATTTGGTAATGTGGTTTAACGCTGATGTAGACATTTTGTAGAGCAATAAAAATACATTGCAGCCTTAGTTATTATCACTATCTACTCACCAAAGTGAATATTTGGAGCAACATCATGTCAAAAGCGGTGATGGAGCTAAGGAGTAGTGATGGGCCAAACGAGTCGACGCGTCAACACATGTATGGAGCACTAGAAAAGGCGCGTGTGCCGAGCCGTGTCAACATGTGTGCCACTTTAAGAAATGTCACGTGAGCAACACATCTACTGTGTCTTGTGGGTCACATGCATGGATGTATTATACTTCCATGGTCACATGCATGGATGTACTTCCATGGTCACATGTGTCAACGCTGGAGCGAGTGTTTCTGACGCCCTCGTTTGATTTCGACCCGCAAAGCTGAGCATGACTGTGTCTGCACTGTGAGGCCAAAAATGATTAGGGTCTATATAAATTTGCAGCTTGACAGAGTCTTAAGCAACTAAATAATTAATCACAAGCAATATTTAACAACAACAGACTAAAAGTCGTAATAATTTTGCTCAATGTTATTAGTTCATTCGCGCCATGACGTCATCTCATGTGTAGCTCAACTGGGAGAGCAGGTGTTGCTCTGACCAAAAGATCGCAGGATCGCACCTCAGGTCATTTTTTTTTTTTTCCTCTTATTTTATTTATGCGTGTAGAGGCAAAGAAATCACAAGTTTGTGTGCTCCTGTAATGGGAAACGTTTCGTATGTGTGTTCAAAACAATAAAAAGGTGTCTTTTGTTAATAAACCGTCTCACCAGCTGTAACTTAACTGCAAGTCACTGAATGAGCCCAGTGACTGCAGTGCATTTATTAATCACTTGATGGTGCTAGAATGCACAACACTGGGTCTACACTGGGTCGACCCAGCTTGGGAAATGGGTTACACACACATTGACGCGCCATCTACCCATCACTACTAAGGAGCGAAAATTCAGCCTGGAAGACTATACCAGCTTCTGCCTCAGTAATCAGCACACCTGGGCTTCATCTCAGATCCAATCATGTCTCGCTCTGCGCAGCTTGTTCAATCAGCTTCAGCTCTCCTCCTCCTTCTCAGCCTATCAGGGCGTCAGAGCCACATTCAAAAGAGCAGCTCAACCTCTGCTCTTGGCCACAGCTGTCGCAAGCGTCATTTCGTCTCATCGCAACCCTCCTCCTCCCCATCTCCACCTCAACTTCCACCTTCTTCCTCTCAACCACCACCAGTGTCTAGGCTCCGGGGGGAAATCTCCTACTCCAACAGCTCATCATTTATCGCATGCACATTGTTTTCTGCCGGGCCTAAGCGCCAAACCTGTAACAATAATGTCATCATTAATCGCATCATTTTGTCTGTTTGAGTCTGTCCAGGTTGAAATGTATTGTGTAATTGCCCGGCCCTGAAGCCGGAAGTTGAAGTTGAATAGTTCTGATGTACAACATAGCGACTTGTTATCTTGCTCACATTTGCAACTACTGTATTATTGTTTATCCTGATACGGAAGCTGTTTATTATTTGCATCTAAGAATGTTTTTGACTCTGGTGGGCTAAAAAATAAGTTTTACTTGTTCCACCCACTCCATTTTGAGCAATGATCTTGTACAGGTTGAGAACCTCTACTGATCGAACTACTGAAACTATTGAAACTGTTTTGTTTCGATAATGACATGCTGCTCAAATAAATTCATTCATTCAATTTTTAGAAACGTCTATGGCACTTTACAATGGAGAATTTACTTCCAGATCCAGGGTGATCTTCCATTGTTGAGCTCCATTACTATTAATGATTGGTTGATAGTAGTTTGTGACTTTCAATGACATTTAAAGGTACACCATGTCATTTTTTGGCCAAAAATAAACCTAAATAAAAGCGTGTTTTTTAAGGATATTTATAAAATGAAACAGAAACTCCCAATTAATAAAATAGTTTGATTGGCAGGGTGGTGATGCTGTTAAAGGGAGAGGCCGCCTGCGAGAGAATAGTCGAGGAAAGCCTGTTTATTGATTTGAAAAGACTTGAATGCCAAAGCATTTGACTTGGACTGAATGAGCCACTGCACTTGTCACAAAACAATAACTTGGTTCCTTGTGTTGGATGTCACATAAACAGAAGCTGAGAAAAAACTGTGTGGCTCTGGAAAGTCCCCAATCTGAAGAGAAGATGATAAACCCTGATAAGACCACACCCAGACCAAATAATTATATTATCATTACTAATCAAAAAACAGTCAAACACATAGAAGTTCATTGTCTTTTTCTCACACTGTTTTGGGCTAAAATGGCAAAACTAATAAACACAGAAGACCTCATTTATCAAACATTTGCTCAAGTGCAAAATATATTGTTTGGGCAAACACTTGACACACAGTCACAATAAAAGCTACATTTAAGGTTATATTATACAGTATGTGCATGTACCAAGCTGACTGCAAAAGACTAACAGAAAACACATTATTATTTATTTACTTTTTTCCCTTCAGCTTGTACTTGCATTTTAGCAGACTTGATAAATGAGGCCTTTAGACAATGGACATAATAGACAACTGAGCTACATTTATAAAAGCGTGTGTTTTATGTGGACATCTTAGTTTTAGTCAGCACTTGTTCTGCCGGTCTGTCACTGTCATCTTGTTTGCGTAATATTTATAAATCTGTAATTGTTTCCTGCTCTGTGTGCTTGGAGGCAAATACAGTTATTGATTTATTGATTATAATAGCCTATATTAAAATTCTATTCGAAGTAATACTATGTTAACAATATTCATCTGTCTTCTTAAACTAAGTAGAGTAGCTTAGTCATTTCTTTCTATAGAAGGAAGCAAACACTGCAGAGAAAAAAAAAAAAATCAATAAAATACTCAAAGTCTTGCAAATAAAACATACTGTATTTGTACATGAAATTACTGAATGATTAATGCATCTTAAGTCAGTCTGTGTTAAAACCCAAAAGCATAAACAGTATTTTTCAGGTTCAGTGAAACAGTTTGTCTGACAAGAGAAAAAGCCACATTTCCTGAGTGGAAATTGTAAAGAGGGTGTTTTCTCTAATAAGTGACCGTCGTAAGAATGTGGTCTGACTGGTTCTGGTGGTGGGATGTCAACATCAAACATATTATAACTAGGTTCCCTTTTGGTGTTGTCATCAACGTTCAAGACTTTAAGTGTCTTAAAACAGGAAGAACAACAAGCCCTGCTAAACTCTAATAATGTTATTTTGGTCTTTGTGCTTGTCATGATACTGACACTGATATACGGGAAGTTATTCTTAAAACAAGGAGTTCTCTCTATCATTCTGGCCTTTTTTCCCCTCACAAGCCTGACTAAAATTGTCTAAAAAATTGTTGGGTTTTTTGTTGTTTTTTGTTTGTTTGTTTTTTTACACTAGATTTGGCATATTTGGGGTTTTGACAGTTCTTCGTTTAAAGCTGAAATTAATTGCAGTTAAAATGAGTTTTAGGGACCTAAAATATACTCAAACAAATTCAGGCAGAGCCTATGCAAAAGTTCTATTGTTTTTTGTTTTATCTGGTCGAAGTTTTTTTATTTCACTTTTATTTAACCTCATTAAGATTACAAATCTCTAATTTTATCTATTAAAATCTTCTTTTATAGTAACAGCTGTAAAACCAGCACAATAATGGTGAATGTTTGTGCTCATATGCAATGACAGACAAGTACGTGCAGCAAAGCTGGACTCAGTTCTGACTCTGGTACAGACAGCGCTAGAACCCTCTGAGGCCTCAGGTTAGTCCTCCAAATATTGCAGAAGTAAATTTAACATGGCTTTGTAAATAAAAAAGCGCCAATGTTTCAGTCCAACCAACTCTGTCATAGCCACAGTGATGTGTTAAAGCTTTCAGGTTTGTCAAAAACCTCAGGGCTCCAGACAGTATCTAAAGCTTGTAAAGCCTGTGAAGAACCATGAATGTACAACATATCACCATAAAAGGGTTAGAAAGTAGCAGACACAAGCTTCTTTTAGCTTCAAAACTGAGACAGGATTTATTTCTGACATAATTTTCAATTTATAAGTTTAGAGTACAAACTTTGTCTGATTCGTCGCAGAATGGTTGATATGACTCTAAGGGCTAAAGGAGTTCTTTTTCTCTTTAGTATTTTCAGGTGCTTCATAGTTTGTTTTTATCAGAGACTCAACAAAAATGAATTTGTCAAGATGGGACGACTCTTTGGAGGAATGTCGGAATGATAAGGAGTTTTAAGGAAACTAAAGAAACTTAAAAACAAAAACAAAAAACACCACTGTGTCTTATGTAATAAATGTAGGTTTGAGTTATTGAGTTGGACAAATATGATTAAATGTGTGAACTTGTCTGATGTTTAAACTAATCCTCAGCCTCTCCTCCTGCACAGACTGTAAATGCAAACTTGGTGGCTTCACTGTGGTGATACATTTGCACAGCTGAGGTTATCAGAGAAACACATTTGACACATTTAAAACACACATGGGAAATAGCTTTATGTGAAGCATGAGATTTCTGAATCAGTCCAAAGTAAGTGAGTAAGTAATCTTTATTTGTATAGCACACTTCTTCACAGTGAGATGAACCCCTCCCTCCTCACTCAGTGACAGTAAACAACCCTGGGGCAGCTCAGCAGAGTCGATGTTAACATTACATCATATATCATTATCTGAGGGATACTGTCTCATTGTGTCTTCTTTAAAGCGCATGTGACAGGTTAGATAAAACATAGTTAACAGATTATATTTAAGGTTTCGCCAAAATATTTGGTTCTTTTCATCTAGATTGGCTGTTTCTATGAGGTTTGTGGTTGTGTTTTGTCCAGCAAATATTACAGATGTAGAGGTGAACCAACAACTGTTATCTAGAAACCACAATGTAAATGTGGGTCAAAACCAGTGAGCTATTATAATGACTAGAGAGAGCGTGAGCCTGTTGCTGCGGCAGCCATTTTACAGGAGGAGAGGAAAGAAAATTCTAATTGAAAACTATGTAAAAACAAGGTCAGATTATTCATAGGTTAAAGGGAATAAATTAACATATAGTGATAATACAGAGAGCTGTTTTCTGTCTGTTTGGTCATTTTTCCTCTGATATGTGAATATAAATATTCAGTCTAAAAACACTGCACTGGGCTGGATTTGATGCAGAAGTAAACTATATTTGTGTGTCATGATTACATTCTATAAACACAAACATTCACCATTATTCACTGGCTTCACTGCTGTTACTATAAAAGAAGATTTTAATGGAAAAAATTAAAAGTTTGTTTTTTCAAGATTTTTTCACAATAGTCTGGCTGAACAGAAGCATAAATAAATGTACAAATTATCAATGGTTTTAAGTGAAAAAGTGATTTGAAAGTTCATCTTCCTATCTTTTTCAATGTATATTCAAACTTTTCTTCACAAACTTGTTCTTGATTCATGTGAAACTGCCATTTAGCTACAAAATTAAATAAAATGGGAAATTTGTATTGTATTTGTATTGTAAGAAAACGTAGATATATAACAAAACGCCAAAAACGATGAGCCACATGGCGACAATTTTTTTGGGTTTAGTGGGTAAATCTTAACCTACCCCAAGTTCCAGCCCTAAACTTATACATTTTAGTAACTTGAAGCTTAAACTTACTCGTTAATCCGAAAGAAAACGCCCTCACTTGGCTTCAACCAAATGTTATGGTTATTTAAGCATAGCATATTTTCTTTAAAAAGACGTATGACATTTCATTGTATATTTACTTTTTCTTTGGAGACTGTGTGTGTAAATTGTCTTTGCATTTTGGCGTTTTTTGACGACATGTGTAGGAATTCTGTTTTAGAATTCATAGTACTTCCTGACATTTTCAACTTTTATAGGGGAGAGCGGGGTTGGTTGTCACGTTTTTTACTTTGATTTGAATTTCTCAAAAACAGCAAATCTCACATGAACCATTTTAACAACAGAGAAAGCTCAAAGTCTTGTGTAACTAATGAATCCACCTGCTGTTCTCTGTCTTATTCTGATCAAAGTTATTGATCATTAAATGTTAATTGATCACCTGTGACAACCAACCCCAAGTCTGGGTTGGTTGTCACAATGTTACGTCAATGGGAGATCGATGACAAATGTGTCTTGTCTTTGGTTTGATTTTTTATGTTGGATTTAGTTTTGATTCAAGAATGTTTTACATTTTCTGAATCAGGAGGCGATAAATTACAAGAAAAAGGCAACTGGGAATTTAAAAAATTAAATTTGTCAAGATTCTAATGATATTGTAAAACAATATTTTAATGTGAATTAGTGATCAATCATTTTGATCAGAATAAGCTTCATGACAAGAATTAGATTTATTTTTAGTTTAAACTTACACTGATTTCCTGCATTGAATTGGAATATTTAAAATACTGTATTTTGAGAAAATCTGACTTTTGTAAAAGTGTGACAACCAACCCGCTCTGGTGGTGCAGGCTGTTCTAGATATAATCATATGTGACAACCAATCCCCCCAAAAGTGTGACAACCAACCCCGACTGGACTGTTTTACTCTCACCTCAGCTTTCTTCTACATTTTTAAACCAGCTCAGAAAAAAAATATTCCTAATTGTCACTCTGACTCTCCTCTTTGTAAAGTCAATGGTTTGAAGCTTTCAACATAATTTTGGGGAAAAATAGAAACATTTTTCTCAACATCTGAAAATTTATTTTTTGCTATAGGCCTAATTTTTTTTTTATTTTGTCTTATCACGATCTTGAACAAATGTTTACAATCAAGTTTTAGCGAGTGAATTTTGGTTCATTTAATGCACATTTCTATCTGACTTTTTTTCAAATGCACCAATCACAAGTTGAGATACAGTGACTGTGACAACCAACCCCACTCTCCCCTAGCTCAATTTCTTCATAATTTGCAACTTAACCGCTGTAAAACTATGAATAAGTATTTACCACTACTATCACACCAAACTAAGTAAAAAAAATAGAAACATTTTATAATCTGTCCTGTGGGTTTTAACCATAGTCATAGATTATTTTAAAGACAACAAATTTGGACTGTGTCTGAAGATGACTCATAGTTAGAAGCAACAAGTCAATAAGACGACCATTACATTTCCTAGCTTTGTTGAATTAACAGTGTCTTTATGTCTGTCCTGAAGACAAACTTGCTACACCGGTGTGATTGTGGTATAACACATCTGTTATTTCTTCATTTGGTTTTCTTTAAACTCTGTAAACCGGAAGACTTAACCACAGTCCGTCCATGTCAGCCTGCAGATCTGTCTGTCTGCAGGCTGACAGACAGTTCAGAGTCTGTAAAACTCCTGTGTGAACGTGTGTGTGTGGGCGAGTTGGCCGTGTGTGTGGGTGGGTTGGAGGCGTGGCAAGTATATAAAAGAGAAAATGTGGAGGTTGTCCTCATTGCACCGCAGCTCTCACACAACATGTTCAGTCTGGGGCTTATGTTTGCATTACTATCCATCTGTAAGTACAATTCAAACTGCTTCTATGTTTTTATATCTTATCACACGCAGCTCACTTAATCTTTTCTGTATTTAAAACCATATTTACTCTATTTATCTGAACTCACATTCCTAGGTTATGCACGTGTGTACCGTGAACATTATACAGTTCAGAACTCATCTTGTTAGTGTAAGAAATCAATCTGGCATTATTTAGAAATGCAGTTTTTTGCAGATAAAGCTGTTAAATCTGGAAAAATTTACAAGCTAGAGGTTTAAATGTATTGGATTTGTTAATGTTTTAGTTAGTTTTCCAATAAGCTATGGTACTTTCTCTGTTCGCAAACAGTTTTTTTGGCAAGCCACTGGGTTTTGGTCTAGTCAGCCACAACATTTAACCAGAACAAGCGGTATGAAAATGAATGCTTTGTTATGTAAAAATTTGGTTAATTTCATGACCATTTCCTTCCCCTGTATCTGGGACTCCTGCCAATAGTAGTAACAGTATGAGCAATGCACTGTCCAGGATTAGCAATGAGCATAATAGAGGTCATGACATCAGAGCAATCTAAATGTCAGCAGCGAGTGGCAAACATGAATGAGAATCAATGGAGAAAGATCCTGTAAGGACACAAAACACCACTAACATAGGAGAAAGCAGCTGTAGACTGATAATAAGTATAAACACTGCTGAATGTTGGAGTTTGTATGTGTTTGTATGTAAAAAGAGAAAATCAGGTAAACAGTGGTAGAAAAACTAGCACAGCACTTCTGTTTCTCTCACATTTCTCACTACATACTGTTGACCCCCGTGACGACCTCCACTGAAAAGGAGCTAGAGGCTGGGGACCTGGAGTTTCCCACAGAACTCCTTTGTAAATGAAAATGAACGTTCAGATTCACCAAACATAGCTAATTGGTTGTGTGCACAGAACTTCAGTTGGCTTGTGTACATTCAAAATACCTAACTTCTGTGCATACGAACATTTCCTGTTAGCGTTAGCATTTAGATGGAGCATTTACAGCTTACGAATATAGTAGTTTGAAAAATATAATTTCACATCGCCAAAGTTGTTTAAAAAAGCTTCATAAGAGACAAATCAGTCCGTTTTTCTCATGGTTTTGCAGAAATCGTTTAAGATCGTTTTATCCAAAAAGTGCAACTCTCAATTGACTTGCGTCGTCACCTCTACCGGAGGAATATGGCGTTGAGCTGTTCGGGTTATAGCAACAGAGCAGAGCTGCTGATTGCGCGCCTATGGTCAGAACCCACATAAATGACACAGACATTATATGATTTGACAGATGATAATATTTTGTAACACTTAAATTATGCTAAATGATTATTTAAAGTGCCTATGGCAGTTTGAACTACTCATTTAACTAAACAAAGTTAAGATTGTTATATTTAAGAGTTTGTTAAACATTTTTGCAAAATTCATCCCAATAAGATTTTTTTTTTTTTTCAAATGACAAATGTTGTGTGTTTCACTTCTTGAGACAAAAATACACAACAACACTCTGATTTTGTTAAATGTATGTTTATAGTCATTAAAATAAGTTCATTGTGAGGATTTCATGCCTTTTTTGCGTACTTATGTTACGCCCACTGTTACGCCGTAGATGTAGCATGATATGAATTTGGAGGGATTCTGTTTTAGATTACTTCTTGTAATTTTCAATCTCAATTTCTTCATAATTTGCAACTTAATTGCTGTAAAACTATAATAAATATTTACCACTAGGACTATCACAACAAACTAAGTCATAATTAGAAAAATTTTATTATATCGTCATATGGGCTTTAACCATATCCATAGATTAATTTAAAGAGAACAAATTTGTACTGTGTGCCTGAAGATGACTCGTAGTTAGAAGCAACAAGTCAACAAGTTGACCATTACATTTCCTTTGTTGAAGTAACAGTGTCTTTATGTCTTTCTCGAAGACAAACTGATTATTGCTCCAACAGTGTGAATGTCTTTTCTGTGTAAATCTGATGTCACCTGGTTTGACTCTTTACACAAGCTCTGTAAACCAAAAGAGAAGAAACTGGAAGCCTTTCTAACCACATACATGTGGTTGGAAAGGCTTCAGTTTTCTTGCTGTTCTTCCTGCAGACAGATAAGAGGCGACTAAAACCATGCGTGCTTGTGCCTGTGTACGAGTCTGGACGGTGGATGTATGGGGCGTGCTTGTGTGGGCGGGTTGGGGGCGTGCAGGTATATAAAGACAAAACGCTATGGTTATCCTCATTTCAGCGCAGATCTCACTCACAACATGTTCAGTCTAGAGCTTAAGTTTGCTTTACTATCCATCTGTAAGTACAATTCAAACTGCTTCTATATATGTTTTTATAACTATGACAATCTTATCACACACAGCTCACTAAATATTTTCTTTATTTAAAACCGTAATTACTCTATTTATCAGATCTTACATTCGCAGGTTATGCACGTGTGTACTGTGAACATTATACAGTTCAAAGCTTGACCTGTTGTTACTTGCATAAGTGTAAAAAATCAATCTTGCGTGATTTAGAAATGTGCAAAATCGCAGTAATTTGCAAATAAAGCTGTTAAATCTGGAAAAATTGACAAGCTAGAGGTTCAAATGTATTGGATTTGTTAATGGTTTAGTTAGTTTTCCAGTAAGCCATGTTACTTTCTCTGTTTGCAAATAAGAAAGATAAATGCTTTTTAACTTTATTGTAGTTTTGTCTTGGTTGAATAAATTACTTTTTTATTGTTTTTTGGCAAGTCACTGGGATTTGCTCTTGTCAGCCACAACATTTAACCAGAACAAGCGGTAGAAAATGAATGAATGAACTATTTCCTCCACCTCTATCTCTGGAATGCCTGCCAGTAGTAACAGTAGAACATGCACTGTCCAGGATTAGCATATTTTATTAGAGGTGATGTCAGCAGTGAACAAACATGAATGAGGAGCCGACAGAAAGAGATTCCATTTTCTCCTGTAAAGACTCAAACACGACTAACATAGGAAAAAGCAGCTGCAGTTTGATAATAAGTATAAACAACCATAATTACTGCTGAATGTTGAGTTTGTATGTGATGTGTAAAAAGAGAAAATCAGTGAAATATGAGCATGAGCAAATAGTGGCAGAAAAGCAGAAAAACCACAACAACACTTCTGTTCCGTCACTGACACAGATATTAGGATCACACACTTCGGATGTGGTGAAGTTGTGTTACGTAAGCAGTAAACGAGGAGCCAAGTGTTAAAGTGTGTTTGACAGGTTAGATTATATTATATTGTGAAACAGAGAACATAATTATATTTCAGATTTTCCCAAACAATTTGCATTGTTTCATTTATATTGGTCAAAACAAATAAATGACACAGATGTTGTGATTTGTCAAATGATAATATAGACACAGTTGACAACATGTCATATTTGTGGGCGTGGCCTGCTGTGGGGGAATTTCATGGTTAAAGATCCACAAGAATTCATTGAGAACTGCAGCTTTCTCAGTCTTTTGAGACATTTCCTGCCGATTTCAGTGTATTTTGAGTACAACTATATCAGGTGGAGTCACAATGAAGTCTTAATAGATGTTGTTTTCTCAGAAAAGTAAACAGATTGTTCTGTAGATGTTTAACACACCAGGTAGTGCTAGCCATACATATAAAATAAGTATGTGGAGTTCGACTATGATGCTATCAAACACTTAGCATTTGAGCTAGTCCAGTATGTTTTGAAGAACTCTGGAGCGTTCTCCTGTGTGTTTTCACGATAGCCATTAGCATTAGCCTGCAAAATACACAAGTTATGAAAGATGCAGAGAGTTTCAGCTGGTACAAACCTACCAACCACATTTAGCAAAGGTCAGAGCCTTGTTACATCTTACTGTTGAGTTTTACAAACTTGTTTTATTTTAGGCAAAGTTTGGGTATAAAACTGCTGATGGCTAGTTAACTTCAACAAGAGATTTCTAAACCTGTAGACTCTAATGACACTAATCGTACTGATTTACAAAAAAAAAATGACATAAACATCACTAAAAAAAGTTGTACATGTGCTTCACTTCTCTGTGGAGGAGCGTCCAGGTCACAGTGATGGGGTTTGTATAGCGTTTCCTGCTTGTGAATGTATCAGTTTGGGAAACATAACATTGTCAATGTTATTTAAAAAAGCTTAATGAGACACAAATATGTCTGTTTTGCTCATGGTTTTATCCATAAAAGTGCAACTTCTGCCATTATGTTTATTGATTTGCGTCGTCACATAAACCAGAGGAATATGGCGTCGCTGTTTGTGTTGTAGCAACTGAGCAGAGCTGCTGATTGTACGTCTACTAATTTAATGTCTATCAATCAACCTTTATTTATAAAGCCCTTTACAACACTCAAGTGACCAAAGTGCTTTCATTCATTCATTTTCTACCGCTTAATCCCGTTAGGGGTCGCGGGTGACTGGAGCCTATCCCAGTGACTTTGGGCCTTAGGCGGGGAAACACCCTGGACAGTGGCCAACTTGCCGCAGGTACTTAGACAGACAACCATTCACTCTCATTCACTCACAGGGAAATTTACAGTGATGCCCAATTAACCTAAACATGCATGTTTTTGGCGGTGGGAGGAAACCGGAGTACCCGGAGAAAACCCACGGTGACACGGGGAGAACATGCAAACTCCACCCAGAGAGATCGTGAGATGTTGATATGGTCCGACCCGGGAGTCGAACCCACGACCTCCTTATTGGGAAGCCAGAGCTCTAACCACTTGGCTACCGTGCACCCCAAAGTGCTTTCCAAATACAAAAACAAAAACAAAGCGTAAAAAACAATATATCTAAGTCTATGGGTCAAAACCCACATAAATGACACAAATGTTAAGATTTGACAAATGATAATATAGATACAGTCGGCAACATGTCATATTTGTGGGCGTGGCCTGCTGTGGGGGAATTTCATGCTAAAGATCCACAAGAATTCATTGAGAACTGCAGCTTTCTCAGTCTTTTGAGACATTTCCTGACGATTTAAGTGCATTTTGAGCACAAATATTTCAGGTCGAGTCACAGTTAAGTCTTAATAGATGTTGTTGAAGTGTTAGCTCAGAAAAGTAAACAGATGTTCTGTAGATGTTAAACACGCCAGGCAGTGAGAGCATCACATTAGCATCTAGCTAGCATTTAGCCGGCAGCTGCTGTTAGCATTGTTGATATTTACAAACTTGGGCTGTTGAATCATTTTATACTCTATATTTGACACAATTTATTTCCTTAAGTCCACATTTGCTGTTGTAGTTGGTGAGCAGTGAGTGAATCACTGTTAATGTTAAGTTTCCCCCGCAGAGGTCTGTTAAGCTGGCCACACACTACACAACTTTCCAGTTGTGACTAATTAGAATGCAAGTTTTGCCCACACACTACAAGACTGGACTGAGAGTGATTCTAGAACGTTTGAGACCACACACTACAAGACTGGACTGAGAGTGATTCTAGAACGTTTGAGACCACACACTACAAGACTGAGACCACAAACTACACAACTGAGACTGGCAACTGAAAACAGGATTACTCCATCAGCAGAACAGTTAATAATGCACAAAACAACAATGCAACACAGTTTATAAAAGAGTTGAGTTTAGTGCTTCAATTTATTTTTTATTAGATTTTTGATTAACTTTTTTTTTAAATTATTATTATTTTTTGGTCTTTGATTAATAATTTCTACAACAGGTCAGAAAAAAAAGTTTTGTTTTAGCGTAATTATTATTTATTGATTTTTGCCATAAGCAAACACTTTTCATTGGTTAAACAGGTCATGTGCCCCTCCGCGTCCGGACTGGATGCTGAAATAACCATAACACCGGTACAAACACGCTAGTTAGCTAGCTCTCTCAAAATGACACTAGAAATGGCGAAGGAGGTGACGAAGTTGGACATTTTTCCCCTTTGGATTTTACGTGGATGCGTTACTTTTATGGGATTTTATCAGAAGAAAACTTGTGTTGTTTGGAGTGAGGAGGACGTCCGCAGCGCCTCGTGGAGAGAGGAGGGAGAGAGGAGGAGAGAGGGTGAGTGTGCTGATATACAGTCTATGGTGCGCTGTTGTTGTGCTCATCAGAGGTGTAAGCGTGAGTGCATTTTAAACACGGTCCAGTTGATACGTAGGGAGCTTTCACTCTGTGCATCGCTGTTACCGCTGTTTTTGCGCTTGTTTCGTCAGAAAAGACGTAAACAGAAAGTTTAACCTCACACGCTGTTTCCAGCGCCTCCTCGGCTCATTTCATTGGCCGCTGGGCTCCGTCTTTGTCCAGAGGAGCGTCAGAAACGGCGAACAGCACCGGAGCGAGGCAAAAATCGGGCTTATAATTCCAACATGTTTAAAAACCTGCGACTGGAGTCTAGTCTAGTCTAGACCCGCCACAAACTACACGATTGGAACGCGAGTTGAGTCGCGGACATCCACACACTACACGAGTGACACAACTGCGACTACCTTCAACTAGCTTCGACTAATCTCGACTAGGCGTGACTAAGTGCGACTGAAATTAACATGGGAATATGAGCAAAGAGNAGGGAAAAGTAGAGAGAGAAGAACAGAGTCGGGCAGAAAAAAAGAGGGAGAGAGTGTGAGCAAGAGAGGGGAGGGAAAGGGAGACAAGAGAGTGAAAGAGACAAAAGGGAGAGAAAAAAGACACAAAATGAGAGAGAGAAAGAGTGAGCAGCGAGCAAGAGAGAGAGGAGAGAAAAGGGAGAGAGAGTGAGCAGTAGAAGGAAAGCAGGAGGAGAGAGAGAAAGAGAAGGAAAGGAGAGAGTCAGAAAGAAAGAGAGTGCAAAAGATGAGGGAGGGAGAGAGAGGGGGAAAGAGGAACAAAGGCAAGAGAGAAAAAGAGTCAGAAAGAGAGTGAGTGAGAGAAAGGGAGGAAAAAGGGAGAGAGAAAAGGAAAGGGAGAGAGAGAGAGAAGAGACAGGGAGAGAGAAAAAGATGAGAGAGTGAGAGAAAAGCGGAGGAGAAAGGGATAGAGACAAATGAGATTAATACACATTAAACTTTAAGGCATTGTACTTGCATTACAGTATTTCCCCAGGATTTTGGTAGATTTGGTTGCCCACAATTTATTATTATACATTTTTGTTTGTCAGTCTGTTATTGGGGGGAAAAATAAAACAAAATACGTTTGTTTATACATGTACAGACAAAATCTTGCAGTGTAAGTGATTTAATATTGTCATGAGGAGACTTTCTTGTGAACAGGTTGTGGATGTTTTGATCATGACTCACTCAGGTGCTGTTTGAAGACCGAAAACCTTTATGACAACAATGATATGACCGATTCACGTCATAAAAACGGGAACATGTATTTCTCAATCTCTTAATGCCTCTTAAGATTAATATCTATTACTGTAGACACATTTCACAGCCTTCAGAAACCTCATAGGCCCTTTCCTTTTTCACAGTGCTGTGGTTAGGCTAGTTCCTGTCTGAAAATACCTGCAGATAGTCTCTTCCATTCCATTCATTCCCAGTAAAGAATTATTTGAAACACACTAAAATAATTACATATTTAAATGACACAAAGCGAACACTAGATACAATCATTTCCGCATGTTCAGACTTTCACAAACGAGGTAAATATTTCTGCGGGGAAAACCCATGTGTCTCAAGCTAATGCTAACCCATAAAAATGCTAAAATAATTCTACAGACTGAACTAGGGTTAGTGCTAGATAGTCAGGTCCGAAGGGACAGAAGTGAGCTGGTGGCCAATGGTAATGAGTTTATTTCTGTTGCTAAACGCGCTTAAAATGTTATATTTTTTATCTTAACCTTTTCCCAAACCTTTTCATAACCATAACCATCACCCTAACCCTTTTCCTAAACTTACCCGTTCTCCCAAACTTAACCATCATCCCTCCGGACCTGACTATCTAGCACTAACCCTTAACTAGCTTTTAATTTAGCATTTACACTTTTATAGACACATTTGTATTTTACCTCGCTGCTGTGATTATCCAGTTGTGGTTAAATATTGATACATTTCATTGCACCTCAGCAAATCCCCAAGAATGACTGGAACGATAATGAACTATGCACAGGTATTACGCAAACCGGAACTAGCCAGGCCGCTGCTGTGGAAAAAGGCCCTTAAACAAACAAACAAACAAAGCTTGTTAGAGGCTGGTGAACAGGCCTTTACAGTAATGCAGCCTGCTTGAGATAAATGCACTGTTTTGTAACACTATTTTGGACTCGTAATATTGCAAAATACTCATACGTATGTGGCTGCAGCTTTGGTGAGACACTTCAGAATTACTGTGATACTTTCTACTTAGTCAAACAGGGAACCACAAGAGATCTTTCAAAAACAATCTATTAGAATTTCAGGTTGGTTCTATAGACCTTAAAAATAAGCAAAGAGTACAATTTTCTTTCAGTCATATGTACATACAAACAAACGCTGATTCCCCTGCTTAATCCTGACTCTGGTCCGCGTTTAGTCCTGACTCTGGTCCATGTTTAGTCCTGACTCTGGTCCGCGTTTAGTCCTGACTGGTCCACGTTTAGTCCTGACTCTGGTCCACGTTTAGTCCTGATTCTGGTCAATGTTTAGTCCTGACTCTGGTCCACGTTTAGTCCTGACTCTGGTCCGCGTTTAGTCCTGACTCTGGTCCGCGTTTAGTCCTGACTCTGGTCTGTGTTTAGTCCTGACTCTGGTCCACGTTTAGTCTTGACTCTGGTCCATGTTTAGTCCTGACTCTGGTCCGTGTTCAGTGCTGACTCTGGTCTGTGTTTAGTCCTGACTCTGGTCCACGTTTAGTCCTGACTCTGGTCCGTGTTTAGTCCTGACTCTGGTCCACGTTTAGTCCTGACTTTGGTCCACATTTAGTCCTGACTCTGGTCCACGTTTAGTTCTGACTCTGGTCCACGTTTATTCCTGACTCTGGTCCATGTTTAGTCTTGACTCTGGTCTGTGTTTAGTCCTGACTCTGGTCCACATTTAGTCCTGACTCTGGTCCACGTTTAGTCCTGACTCTGGTCCATGTTTAGTCCTGACTCTGGTCCACGTTTAGTCCTGACTCTGGTCTGCGTTTAGTCCTGACTCTGGTCCATGTTTAGTCCTGACTCTGGTCCATGTTTAGTCCTGACTCTGGTCCATGTTTAGTCCTGTCTCTGGTCCGTGTTCATTGCTGATTCTGGTTTATGTTTAGTCCCGACTCTGGTTCACGTTTAGTCCTGACTCTGGTTCATAACGCACTAACATGTCAGAGATGTACTTTGGTGCTAGTCCATGGAGAGACTTAAACACAAGCTGAGCTGTTTTAAAGTCTATTCTCTGAGCCACTGGAAGCCACAGGACTAATGTGGTACTTCCTGGTTTTGGTCAGGACACGAGCAGCAGCGTTTTGGATGTACTGCAGCTGTTTTTCAGCTCGTTTGGATAGGCCAGTGAGCAGGCCGTTACAATAGTCTAACCTACTGAGACAAATGCATGGATAATAGCAACTGATCTACAAAGGGAGAGAAAGATGAGGAAGAAGAGTTTACTGCGTATAAGAAGCTACAGTATTTTGTAGAAGTGATGAGATCGAGGACAAGTCTTGACATTAAGTGACAAGACTAAAGTGTGTGTGTCCTCTGTACGTGTAGCTTAATAAATAAACATTTTATGCAAACGCTTTGGCTATGTGACACCGAGTGAGGTGAAGTCAGGATTTAGCGAAGTAGAAACGCCTTGTTAAAAGCATATTACAAATTAGAAAGTCTCTCTTAGTCAGGCTTTGACACTATATCTTTGTTTTTGGCAATGTTTTTAGATGGTGAAAAGCTGCTGATGTTATTGACTTGATGTGGCTGTTAAAGTTAAAGTCTTAGTCTACTATTAGCCCCAGATTTCTAACTTGACCGGAAGGTTTCAGAGTCGTCATGATCTTATTGTGCAGTAGTTATTGCAGACTGTGCCTGGGACAGTTCACTGCGGTGAGTGTGGTGTTAATAAAATGTGGTAAAATGTGTCCAAGACAAGACTGAGTCCAAATGTGCTTCAGTCCGGGAGGAAATTTATCTCGAGATCGTTCTCAAGTACTCATCAAAACAACCAACAGTAAAAAGTGTGTGTATTAATTATGTCCTTGTCTCACTAGTGATGTCACAAATTTACAATTTTTTTTTTTCTTTTGTTTTTGCACTTACTACTGTCTCATCTAAATTTTGTTACAGATATGAATCTCCCAAATATGAAATTAGAAAGCCAAAATACTTTCATACACACTTCATTATTGTTCATTATGAGACAGTTCTGTGTCATAAATGTATAAATGCTTGACATATTTTCTGTGAAGTGTTTCCCTGTTGTAGAACCCGTTTTAACAGATAAACAGCCAACGACATTATAAATAACACTCTGACACTGGGGTTTCCCTTTGGCCTCGCTTAAACCCGGAAGCTTCACTAACAACAGCAAACGTCAGTGGTTGGAAACTAAAATCTCACTGTTGGGCGTTTAAAGCTGTATATGAAATCTTTGAGTCATTTTGAAGTGATTCTAGGTATTCAAATTGTCACTGATTCAAGTCTAGTAAATACAGTCTGCATATAAGTAATAGCAATAAAAATAGTTTACTCCTGCAGTATTTATAAATCTCCAAACATTGAAAATCTGTGATCTATGCACACCGAAATAATGTTTAAAAAAATAAATAATCTTTTGTCAAAATGACTTTAGGAAATGATCAAATCTGAGTGAGAGAATGTGAACTTAGAGGTACAGAAATGATTTATTAAAAAAGAAATTGACCAAATATTACGATGTTTTGTATTTCTGTAAACAGTCTCTGGAACAGCTGAACTTAAATTCTGTGCTTTGTTTAGCTGGAAAATTTGATTAAATGTATATGAGCAGATTATATGATGTTTTAAATTCTACTTTGTGCATTAAAAAATAAATAAATAAACGCACACTTATGCTATGACAGGGCAATTATTATATTTTACCAGTGAGACAGATTTTTCAGAGGGGTATAGTCAGAGGACCGGCCAATGAAACAAAACTACAAACATGTTCTACATCCAATATCTACAAATTTACTTTTTCATTGTTATCTAGAGTTCCAAACCAAGACTAACCTAGTCTACATTTGGATTAAATCAGACGTAAACTACATCTTCAACGAAGCTAAATCACAAACTCTGAGCCGAGACTAAACCAGGAGAACAGTAGAAGGTCTTAACCATTTAAATCTCATGACAGAATCTGGATCAAATGATGCATAAACTACTGAATAACAGAGTTAAGTCTAACAAAGGGCACTAAAAACAACAAACTCAGCCTGTGCTATGAAGTCAATATAACAGGATAAACCTAATATGCTTAAGCTTCAGCCTACACCTTTTTTGTGGGTCAAGTGAAAATTAAAGATGAGGGAAAAAATAAACATTTACGTAAGTCGATCCCAAAACTTTTGCACAACTAGTGGCTCAAAAAGGGTATTACAATCACAGTTGATCTTGGGTTGTGTGAAATGGCCCATAAAATGAAGAATCTGCTGACCAATCAGAAACAAGATGTGCTATGAATCATGGGTAATACCCATTAAGTCACTTTCTCACCTGACTCTTTGTCATGGTTTGTTCCCTAGAATGACATTTTTATACTTTGTGGGAGCCTAATGAGAACTGTGTGAAAACAACTGCATGAGTCTATCACAGACAGTTGTTTCTGTGTCGTAGTGCAACATCAGCTCAAACTCAACATGTTCCTGACTCATGGTTCAAAATTAACCTCAGGTTCTAAGAAACCAAACTGGCAAACTAAATGAGAGAGTCATGTAAGACTCATTCTTCTTCTGATTGAATAATCTCTTGAGAGACAAAACACTAAATGTAAACATCAGCAACTGGTTAGCATGTTCATTGCTTTTTTTAAAACTAAGAATAATAATTATAATTACTTTGTAATTCTGAGACACATTTAAAAGCACACACTTGAACTGTTGTGTTCAAGTGTGTGCTTTTAAATGTGTCTATTTTTATTTCTATGCTTGAAACTACTTTTTTTACTTGAAGTCCTGAGAGCCCTGCACAAAAATTCCAATGTGTACGGACTTTCTTGAATCTTGATTCTCTTCAGAAAAAAATAATAGCATATTTGGACATGTTGACTTTGTATCTTTGGACACATATAGGTCATGTTTATGAAATCTGAAATCAAAATCTTACATACCTTTAAGGCTTCGTTTAACCCGTGCAGTGAAGCTAAACAGACACATTTCCATTGTATTTGGCTTGCCTCACCTCGGCTTTGTACAAACTCTGTTTAATGTCAAATAAACTCATTAAAAGCGCTCACTTTTGCATAATTTTCTCTTTCTTGACAATTAGATAATTAGCTTAGCAAAGCACTCGAAAAAAGTACATCTACAAACATATTTTATCAGTTTTTGTGGAAAAACAGTGAGTGTACGAGATGCTCATAAATACAGAAGTTAGTTGTTTTGAATATAAACAAAACCAACCGGGTTTTATGCAAAGTCTGTTGTCAAAAGTAATTAAATTATGCTTACAGTAGAAACTTATTTAGATGTTATTCACACAGACACCCTAACACAGGAATGTTCCTACTATCTGGGTCAAGTGTGAATGGGGGCTTATTGATACACTGAATGACTAAGGAAAGGATGAGATTTCATGTCACTTTATCAAAATAAACGTTAATAAACTTTTTTTTAACAGAGTCATTTTTCAGCCTTCTGGTAGATTAAATAATGAAAAAATAGTTAATCTAACAACTACCATGATTACCTCAATTGCAGCAAAAAAGAGAAAAAAAAGTCTGACTGTAGAATGACACAAGCCCAATGCCATTCCATGCTCACACTCAGACCTGAACAAAGACCTGGTTCTGGTTTTCTTTGACAACATAATGACTTTACAAATCAGGAGAATAAAGAGCATGTGTGTGTCAAGCTAAAAATCTCTTTGTGGTTTTAGCCACAAGTTGTACATTTTTAACCAGCGCAGGAAACACTAGTGCCAGGAGTGTCTAAAAAGGCATTCATTTCGAGCGTTCAGTCTGTGAAGAATGAATAGTGTTTGGAATAACTTTGTCCAATCACTCTATCTATCTACCAAGGCTGTGTCCCATGTACATGGGGTAGCCTAGACAGGGCACCTTTCTCTTTCCCCCCTTCCTCCCTCTGGTCCCATGATCTGAGTGTATGAGTGTGTGTGTGACTTGTGTGTTTTGTGTATGTTTGTGTTGTACAGCCTTTTTTCTATGTCATTGTTCCAGAATCCTGTTTAGTCTTTGTTTATTATTTATCATATCGGCTAAGGAGACCACGCTCGCTCCAGCATTCATCCACCCGCCCATGAGCAAGAGAACTCAAAAAGGCCGCGAGAGAACCCAAAAGAAAGCCACCAGGAAGGACGTCTGAGGAGCCACAAGAGAGCGACCCGGACCACCATTCACCCCCAGGACTCCCTCCCAGCTATACCACAGGGCAAACTGCACGTGCCCCCCAGGGTCGGCCCCCCTCTCTGATTATATTAATTTATTTTCCTTCGCTCCGAAATTGTTTCAGTCCCTATACTTATCCCTGTCTTCTGTGAGCTGTGTGTTTGATGCTACGTTGTGTCTAAGTTGCTTGTCCAATCACAAGTTACTAATTTAAAGAACAATTTAAAGATGCTCTATGTAACTTTTCTATTATTTAACTATGCTACTTACTTTGACTGAGATTATCCAAGTTTGCATCAGGAGCTGATGCAAACTTGTTGTGAGCCGTGTAACCTCTGCATAGTTGATCTGACTGTTACTCAGGAAACAGTGGATATCTGCAGTTAAAAGGAACAAACAGGGACAGGTTGCTGCTGGAGAAAAGGGTTTTGTAGTTTTGTGAGAGTGAGGTTGCGTTCACAGTGAGGAATGTGACGAGTCATACGACCAGACGATCAACAATTTTTCCTATTGTGATGATTTACAATTATGCAGCTAAACAAACAAACGTCCAGATCGCCTAAGATCTTGTATTACAGCAAAATACTGCATTTGAGGACATTAGAAATAGACTAAGATAAATATTTTTTAGGTCTGTATTTTTCCAGTCTAGTGTTTGAAGACATTTTGGAGTTGAAGATTTAAAGGCAAACTAATGTTTACACCAGAAAAATGACACAATTTTCATTGCTCATCATTATTGTTGTTAAGTCTGAGGTTTTTCACAGCTACCTAAATACCAAAGCTAAATAAAGACCAGTTAACGATTGTTCAATTACTAAATTAGTTGACGATTACTGTAAAAAAAAAAAAAAAAGTTGCGATTAATCGATTAACTTGTAGCAGCCCTACTTCTAGTAGTTATTTGTGACTTATAATGTAATAAAGGTATACCTTGTAACTTTTTGGCCAAAAACTAATCTTAAATAAAAGCATGTTTTTCTAGTTAAGATGTCTTTGTGACACTAAGTAAATAAAACTGTCTGACTTAAGGCTTGCATGGCAAAAGTATCTATTATTTGGTCAGGAGAAGGGCCTGTTTATTTCCATGGAAAAGCAGCTTCTTTAGTTACATTTTTCACATGATGGCATAAAACATATTTATCTCCAATAGGAATGTTCTAAAATATATATTTTAACCTGCTATTTGTATTGAATTGTGAAGTTGACTTTTCACCTCCAGAAAGTTGCAGTTTATTTGAAAGATTTTATAAGGATGTTTATAAAATGAAACAAAAACTGAAAAATAGTTTGATTGTGGTGAGTGCTTTTAAATACTGAAAAAATAGTCACGCTAACAACTAGTATGATCGATTTAATTTCAGCAAGTGACTCTGACTAGGAAATGACACAAGTGCTCAGAGTTTATTGACTCAGACCTGAAGCCAAATACCTGAGACTTGCAAAATTGTTTTATATAAAAAGGGCAAATGACTTCTGGTGTTCTCTGAAAACATGCTGACTTTACAAATCAGGAGATTACTCTCAAGCTTTAGTGGTTAGTGCAGATATAGAAACATTTTAAACCAGTGCTGGAAACACCGGCGCAGGTGTTTCCTGTGTTTAGATACTGCCAGGAGTGTCAAGAAAAATGCATGTGTTTTCATCAATATGAAATAAGAGTATTTAGAACAACTTTTCCCCATCACCATTTACTACTTTAAAGATACACTATGTAACTTTTCTGTTATGTAACTATGCTAATTACTTTGACTGAAATGACCCAAGATTGCATTAGTTCCTGTAACCTCTAAACAGATCTGACAGTCACCAAAGAGACACAAGGAAAGTGGATATCTGCAGCTAAAAGGAGCGAACAGGGACAGGCAGCTGCTGGAGGGAGGAGTTTTGTGAGAGTGAGGAATGTGACGAGTCATAAGACCAGATGGTGAACAGTTTTTCCTTTTGTGGCGGATTACGATTATGCAGCTAAACAAATAAACAAGCCTAGCCTTGCCTAAGTTCTTTTATTACAACAAAATACTGCATTTGAGGACATTAGACTTAATTAAATAGACTTAGACTTGGGACTTGACTTGGACTTAGAGCTCTGTGACTTTAATAAATCTGATGTTTGTGAATGTAAGATTAAAAAACATACGTAATCGAGTCTTTACAATTACAGAAAATGTAACAATGCACTCGTTTGGGCATCTTTTTTTTGTTTTGTGACTTGTCTTTTTGCCACTGTGCCTCAAATATCTACAATGTGGAGAGTGACATATAATTGTTTTGGTTAAATTTGGTAAATCATTGTTAGGGTTATTGGTTTGGCAGAGCTGATCTGCTCTGCATGTATAAGAAAAACATAAGCAGTGTTGGGTAAGTTACTGTAAATATGTAATACATTATATATTACTATAGTTACATGGAGAAAAATATAATACATTTTTGTATTACAATACTGAGTTTCACTAGTGTGAGTTACTTTGAGCCAATCACACATTTGTTAAGACATTGTACAATACAGTCACATTTACACTTGATATTTGGTAAATGTATGGAAATGTGATGTCACAACACATTTTTCTCAGAATATTCTTTTCACCATTAAACCAACAGACAGTATTTAGTGGTGTTTTCCTCCTGAAGTGTTGTTTTCAGTAGAATATAAAAGCAATTAATAATGTGAATGTAACTTAAGTTACTCAGACTGTAACTATTTATTGTCCACATTTTTTACAAGTTAGTTACAATGCTAGTTACTGAAAAGGGGGACATATTATAGTAACTAGTGGTAATGAGTTACTCCCAACACTGAACATTAACATCAGGAGTGTCAAACTCAATCAGAGCTGAGGCCAAATCGATCAGAGTCAGAGTTGGTCGAGAGATGAATTTTAAAATATACTGTAGGTCCTTCTGTGTTAAATTCAAATCTGACATATTACACACATTTACTGTAGATTTGTATTGAACATATTACGTAACACACTACATTATGTAAGACAGGCCTATTCAACTTAAGGCCCGGGTGCCAAATCGGCCCTCCAAAGAGCAGATTAGGCCTTCAATTCACTTTAGTCAGTAGTAATCTTTATTTGTACAGCACATTTCACTTTACTATTATATAGGTATAGGTTAAATTCTGGGTTTTTACTCTGGAAATTGTGTCAGACTTAAATTTCTTAAATGTAAATAAGTGTTGCATTTTTTGACTCATTTCCAGTGAGAAGATGTATTTTTCATACTTTTTAGCATGATCCATTATCCAATTTAAGATTGTCATTTCTTACAGTGTTCAGTCCTGATTTAATTAGAATTTTGCTTTAGACCTTGGTTTGTTCTGGTTTAATGTTGAGACACTGCATGTTCAGATTTGATGGTTTAACGCTGATTTAGACATTTTGTAGAGCAATAGAAATACACTGCAGCCTTAGTTATTATCACTATCTACTCAGCAGATGAATATTTGGAGCAACATCGTGTCAAAAGCGGTGATGTATTGTGTAACTGCCCGGCCCTGAAGCCGGAAGTTGAATAGTTCTGATGTACAACATGTTATCTTGCTTACATTTGCAACTACTGTATTATTGTTTATCCTGATACGGAAGCTGTTTATTATTTGCATCTAAGTATGTTTTTGACACTGGGGTGGGCTAAAAAATAAGTTTTACTTCTCTTTTTACTCTATTTTGAGCAATGGTCTTGTACAGGTTGAGAACCTCTACTGATCAAACTACTGAAACTATTGAAACTGTTTTGTTTTGATAATGACATGCTGCTCAAATAAATTCATTCATTCAATTTTTAGAAACGTCTATGGCACTTTACAATGGAGAATTTACTTCCAGATCCAGGGTGATCTTCCACTGTTGAGCTCCATTACTATTAATGATTGGTTGATAGTAGTTTGTGACTTTCAATGACATTTAAAGGTAGACCGTGTAATTTTTTGGCCAAAAAAAAAACCTAAATAAAAGCGTGTTTTTATAACGATATTTACAAAATGAAACAGAAACTCCGAATTAATAAAATAGTTTGATTGGCAGGGTGGTGATGCTGTTAAAGGGAGAGGCCGCCTGTGAGAGAATAGTCGAGGAAAGCCTGTTTATTGATTTGAAAAGACTTGAATGCCAAAGCATTTGACTTGGACTGAATGAGCCACTGCACTTGTCACAAAACAATAACTTGGTTCCTTGTGTTTGGATGTCACATAAACAGAAGCTGCGAAAAAACTGTGTGGCTCTGGAAAGTCCCCACCTCAAGAGAAGATGATAAACCCTGATAAGACCACACCCAAAGCAAATTATTATATTATCATTACTAATCAAAGATAGTTAAAAGAACAGTCAAACACATAGAAGTTCATTGTCTTTTTCTCACACTGTTTTGGGCTAAAAAAAAAAAAGCAAAAATAATAAACACAGAAGGCCTCATTCATCAAACATTTGCTCAAGTGCAAAATATATTGTTTGGGCAAACACTTGACATTCAGTCACAATAAATGTTAAATTTGAGGTTATATTACTGTATGTTATTTATTTACTGTTTCCCTTCAGCTTGTACTTGCATTTTAGCAGACTTGATAAATGAGATGATGGACATAATAGAGGACTGAGCTACATTTATAAAAACATGTGTTTTATGTGGACATCTTACTTCTAGTCAGCACTTGTTCTTCCCGTCTGTCAGATGTGCATCTTGTTTTGTAATATTTATAAATCTGTAATTGTTTCCTGCTCTGTGTGCTTAAGGACAATTACAGTTATTAATTGATAGCATATTATAATTGTGTTAGAATTAATACTATGTTAACAATATTCATCTTGTGTTCTTAGACTTTTAGTAGTTTCTTTCTATAGAAGAAGCTAAACCATGAAAAGAATCAATAAAATCATCCAGACTGTATTTGTACATGAAATTACTGAATGATTAATGCATCTTAAGTCAGTCTGTGTTAAAACCCAAAAGGATAAAGAGTATTTTTCAGGTTTAGTGAAACCGTTTGTCGGGCACAAGAGCAAAGCCGCATTTTATGAGTGGAAACTGTAAAGAGGGTGTTTTCTCAGGGAATAATAAGCGATCATCAGGAGAATGTGGTCTGACTGGTTCTGATGGTGGGATGTCAACACCAAACATTATTATTTTATAACTACGTGGACTCTCTTTCAGACTTTCAGTGTCTTAAAACAGGAAGTCAGAAATTATACTGAAATAAAATTAGAACAAGCCCCACTAAACTCTAATAATGTTATTTTGGTCTTTATGTTATGACACTGACACTGATATGAAGCTATTCTTAAAACAATAAGCTCTCTCTATCATTGTGGTCTTTGTTCCCTCACACATCTGACTAAAATCATCTAAACTTGAAACCTGTTTCTGATTCTTTGGACACAAACAAATGTCTGGAGTCTTTGTAAAGCTGTATCTCTGTAGTTTTAGCTTTTGAGGCTAACGGGTTTTGATCCGAAGTGAGAACTTTATCCAAACAAATGAAAAACAGAATCTGAGTTCTTTTTTTTTTTAGGGGGGAATGGTAAATCTGGTGTTGACAGCTGAGACCTGAATGACACAATTTGGCATATTTGGGGTTTTGACAGTTCTTCAAACGCTGAAGGTAATTGTGGTTTAAATGAGTTTTAGGAACCTAAAATTAATCAAATTCAGGCAGAATCTATGCAAAAGTTGTATTTTTTGTTTTTTTTTTATTTGTAAGTTTTTATTATTTCAACTTTGTTTAACCAGGAAAACCTCATTGAGATTACAAATCTCATTTTAAGCGTGTCCTGGCCAAGAGGCAGCAAAAACATTCAAATAAACTGATATTTCAGGACAAATAAACACAATGATTGAAGTAAAACAAACTGTACACATTTCATCTAAAACATTTACAAGATGAAGACTGGCCCTCTAATACATCTAGAAGTCTTATACATGTTTAGTGAGACCAGACTATTTAGACCAATTTCAGTTTGTTCTTTTTATTTTTAGCATTTTCAGGTGCTTCATAGTTTTTTTTTATCAGAGACTGAACAAAAATGAATTTATCAAGATGTGACGGCTTGATGAAAGAAGGGAGATTGGAATGATAAGGAGTTTTAAGGAAACTAAAGATTCTTAAAAAAACACCACAGTGAACATGATTATATTTTTTTATTTCACCAAAATATTTGCTTTGTTGAATGTGATCCATGTTCTTATTCTAAAGATGACCAAGAATCAAAAAGTTTAAATGAATAAAAGTTTATTCCACCTAACAATGTTTCTAAAGGTTGAGCCAATCTTTCTCTGGTAGCTTCCATTATGAAAGAGTGTGAGAAAATCTGACGGCTTGCCTGCCCCCCGGCCCAACACAGACTCAAAAAGAATATGCAAATGTATGATGTTCATGTGGTTAATCCCAGGTTCTCATATTTCGTCCTGCAGCTGTGGAGCAAGGTCTGACTCTACGGAAGTCCAAAAACTGCCAGTGTGGAGTAAACATTATTTTCAGCTTTTCTCGTTATAACGACCTTATATTTACGTTCAAACGACTTTTTTTTACGTTCAACGAGAATATAATGTTGTTATAACCACTTTTTATTTACGTTAAAACAAAAATATATTCTCGACATTATATTCTCATTTGAACGTAAATAAAAAGTCGTTTGAACGTAAATAAAAAGTCGTTTGAACGTAAATAAAAAGTCATACGAATATTGATAAAAATGTTTACTCCACACTGGCAGTTCTGGACTTCCGTATAACGCCCCCTGAGCAGAGGTTAGAAAGGTTAACCTGTAGACAAAACAGATCTCCTGCGTTTCTCCCTAATAGCTGCAGCTACAACAGTGAATGATTATGTCAAAGTAATTCTGAACCTACATGAAACTTTCCAGGTCAACCTAAGTTCATTTAAAGAATACAAAAGTATTCACCATAACAAACCAATGACTTCATTGATTATCAGATAATATCACAATCGTAAACCTTCATTGTTTATGAGCAAATGTGTGTGAGCAACTCAAAAGCTTTATTTGTTTGAAACTATTTTTTAAATCATGTTCAGCTTCTTTTCATCTAGACAGGCTGTTTTTATGAGGTTTGTGGTTGTATTTTGTCCAGCAAATATTACAGATGTAGAGGTGAACCAACAACTGTGATCTAGCAACCACAATGTAAATGTGGGTCAAAACTAGTGAGCTATTATAATGAGTGTGGAGCGTGGAGCCTGTTGCTGCAGCAGCCATTTTACAGGAGGAGAGGAAAGAAAATTCTAATTGAAAATTATGTAAAAACAAGATCACATAATTCATAGATTAAAGGGAATAAGCTAACATACAATGATATATAATACAGAGAGCTGTTTTCTGTCTGTTTGGTCATTTTTCCTCTGAATTGTGAATATAAATATTCAGTCTAAAAACACTGCACTGGGCTGGATTGATGCAGAATTAAACTATATTTGTGTGTCATTATTACATTCTATAAACACAAACATTCACCATTATTGTGCTGGCTTCACTGCTGTTACTATAAAAGAAGATTTTAATAGCTAAAATTAAAAGTATGTTTTTTAAGATTCTTTCACAATAGTCTGGTTTAACAGAAGTATAAATAAATGTACACATTATCAATGGTTTTAAGTGAAAAAGTGATTTGAAAGTTCATCTTCCTATCTTTTTCAATGTATATTCAAACTTTTCTTCACAAACTTGTTCTTGATTCATGTGAAACTGCCATTTATCTACAAAATTAAATTAAAATGGGAAATTTGTATAAAATTTCCCATTTTTACGACTTCAAACTCCCAGAAAACTGTCAGTTGAGTGTAAATTGCAGCCCAGTCTCCGAAGAAAAGGGTTTTAAATAAATCTTAACCTACCCCAAGCCCCAGCTCTAAACTTATACATTTTAGTAACTTGAAGCTTAAACTTACTCGTTAATCCGAAAGAAAATGTCCTCACCTGGCTTCAACCAAATGTTATGGTTATTTTAGCTTAGCATATTTTCTTTAAAAAGACTTATGACATTTCATTGTATATCTACTTTTTCTTTGGAGACTGTGTGTGTAAATTGTCTTTGCATTTTGGCGTTTTTTTTTGACGACATGTGGAGGAATTCTGTTTTAGAACTCATAGTATTTCCTGCAATTTTCAACCTTTATAGGGGAGATCGGGGTTGGTTGTCACATTTTTTACTTTGATTTGAATTCTCAAAAACAGTAAATCTCACATAAACCATTTTAACAACAGAGAAAAGCTCAAAGTCTTGTGTAACTAATGAATCCAGCTGCTGTTCTCTGTCTTATTCTGATCAAAAGTCATTGATCATTTAATGTTAATTGTTCATCTGTGACAACCAACCCCAAGTCTGGGTTGGTTGTCACACCTTATGGGATTGGTTGTCACAATGTTATGTCAATGGGAGACGATGACAAATGTGTCTTGTCTTTGGTTTGATTTTTTGATGTTTGATTTCATTTTGATTCAAGAATGTTTTACATTTTCCAAATCAGGAGACGTTAAATTACAAGAAAAAGGCAAATGGAAATTTAAATTTGTCAAGATTCTAATTATATTGTAATAAAAAATTTTTATGTGAAGGGTTAACCCTAACCCTAACCCTTAGTGATCAACTTTTGAACAGAACAAGCTCTATGACAATAACTAGATTTATTTTTTAGTTTAAACTTACACTGATTTCCTGCATTGAATTGGAATATTTAAAATACAGTATTTTTGAGAAAATCTGTCTTTTGTAAAACTGTGACAACCGACCCCGACTGGACTGTTTTACTCTCACCTCAGCTTTCTTCTACATTTTTAAACCAGCTCAGAAAAAAAAAGTCCTAATTGTCACTCTGAGTCTCCTCTTTGTAAAGTCAATGGTTTTAAGCTTTCAACATAATTTTTGGGAAACATTTTTCTCAACATCTGAAAATGTATTTTTTGCTATAGGCCTATTTTATTTTGTCTTATCACGATCTTGAACAAATATTTACAAAAAAGCGAGTGAATTTGGGTTCATTTAATGAACATTTCTATCTGACTTTTTTTCAAATGCACCAATCACAAGCTGAGATACAGTGACTGTGACAACCAACCCGTGTGACAATAACCCCACTCTCCCCTAGCTTAATTTCTTCATAATTTGCTTAACCGCTGTAAAACTATGAATAATTATTCACCACTACTATCACACCAAACTAAGTCAAAAAAATAGAAACATTTTAAAATCTGTCAAATGGGCTTTAACCATAGCCATAGATTATTTTAAAGACAACAAATTTGGACTGTGTCTGAAGATGACTCATAGTTAGAAGCAACAAGTCAATAAGATGAGCTTTACATCTCCTAGCTTTTGTTGAATTAACATAGTTCTGAAGACAAACTTGCTACATGGGTGTGATTGCGGTATAGCACAACTGTTATTTCTTCATTTGGTTTTCTTTAAACTCTGTAAACCGGAAGATTTAACCACAGTCCGTCCATGTCAGCCTGCAGATCTGTCTGTCTGCAGGCTGACAGACAGATCAGAGCAGACACTGTAAAACGTGTGTGTGTGGGCGGGTTGGCCCTGTGTGGGCGGGTTGGAGGCGTGTATAATAGTATATAAAGACAAAACGCGGTGGTTGTCCTCATATCAGCGCAGCTCTCACTCACACAAAATGTTCAGTCTGGGGTTTATGTCAGCAGCAATACTACCAATCTGTAAGTACAATTCAAACTGCTTTTTATGTTTTTATAGCTTATCACACACAACTCACTTAATCTTTTCTGTATTTAAAATCATATTTACTCTATTTATCTGAACTCACATTGCTAAGTTATGCACATGTGTACTGTGAACATTATGAAGTTCAAAGCTTGACCTGTTGTTAGTGTAAGAAATCAATCTAGCATTTTTTAGAAATGTGCAAAACAGCAGTTATTTGCAGATAAAGCTGTTAAATCTGGAAAAATGGACAAGCTAGAGGTTTAAATGTATTTGTTTTGTTTTGTTTTAGTTAGTTTTCCAGTAAGACATGTTACTTTCTCTGTTCGCAAATAAGAAAGATAAATGCTTTTAACTTTATTGTAGTTTTGTCTGGGTTGAATTACTTTTTTATTGTTTTTTGGCAAGTCACTGGGATTTGGTCTAGTCAGCCACAACATTTAACCAGAACAGAACATGACAATTTCCTTCCCCTGTATCTGGGATTCCTGCCAATAGTAGTAACAGTATGAGCAGTGCACTGTCCAGGATTAGCAATGAGCATAATAGAGGTCATGACATCAGAGCAATCTAAATGTCAGCAGCGAGTGGCAAACATGAATGAGAATCAATGGAGAAAGATCCTGTAAGGACACAAAAAACCACTAACATAGGAGAAAGCAGCTGTAGACTGATAATAAATATAAACACTGCTGAATGTTGAGTTTGTGTGTGTTTGTATGTAAAAAGAGAAAATCAGGTAAACAGTGGTAGAAAAACTAGCATAGCACTTCTGTTTCTCTCACATTTCTCACTACATACTGTTGACCCTCGTTACGACCTCCACTGAAAAGAAGCTAGAGGCTGGGGACCTGGAGTTTCCCACAGAATTCCTTTGTAAATGAAAATGAACGTTCAGATTCATCAAACATAGCTAATTGGTTGTGTGCACAGAACTTCAGTTGGCTTGTGTACATTCAAAATACCTAACTTCTGTGCATACGAACATTTCCTGTTAGCGTTAGCATTTAGATGGAGCATTTCCAGCTTACGAATATAGTAGTTTGAAAAATATAATTTCACATCGCCAAAGTTGTTTAAAAAGCTTCATAAGACACAAATCAGTCCGTTTTTCTCATGGTTTTGCAGAAATCGTTTAAGATCGTTTTATCCAAAAAAGTGCAACTCTCAATTGACTTGCGTCGTCACCTGTACCGGAGGAATATGGCGTTGAGCTGTTCGGGTTATAGCAACAGAGCAGAGCTGCTGATTGCGCGTCTATGGTCAGAACCCATATAAATGACACAGACATTATATGATTTGACAGATGATAATATTTTGTAACACTTAAATTATGCTAAATGATTATTTAAAGGGCCTATGGCAGTTTGAACTACTCATTTAACTAAAACAAAGTTAAGATTGTTATATTTAAGAGTTTGTTAAACATTTTTGCAAAATTCCTCTCAAATAAGATTTTTTTTTTTTCAAATGACAAATGTACTGTGTGTTTCACTTCTTGAGACAAAAATACACAACAACACTCTGATTTTGTTAAATGTTTGTTTATAGTCATTAAATATGTTCATTGTGAGGATTTCATGCCTTTTTTGCGTACTTATGTTACGCCCACTGTTACGCCGTAGATGTAGCATGATATGAATTTGGAGGGATTCTGTTTTAGATTACTTCTTGTAATTTTCAATCTCAATTTCTTCATAATTTGCAACTTAATTGCTGTAAAACTATAATAAATATTTACCACTAGGACTATCACAACAAACTAAGTCATAATTAGAAAAATTTTATTATATTGTCATATGGGCTTTAACCATATCCATAGATTAATTTAAAGAGAACAAATTTGTACTGTGTGCCTGAAGATGACTCATAGTTAGAAGCAACAAGTCAACAAGTTGACCATTACATTTCCTTTGTTGAAGTAACAGTGTCTTTATGTCTTTCTCGAAGACAAACTGATTATTGCTCCAACGGTGTGAATGTCTTTTCTGTGTAAATCTGATGTCACCTGGTTTGACTCTTTACACAAGCTCTGTAAACCAAAAGAGAAGAAACTGGAAGCCTTTCTAACCACATACATGTGGTTGGAAAGGCTTCAGTTTTCTTGCTGTTCTTCCTGCAGACAGATAAGAGGCGACTAAAAACCATGCGTGCTTGTGCCTGTGTACGAGTCTGGACGGTGGATGTATGGGGCGTGCTTGTGTGGGCGGGTTGGGGGCGTGGCAGGTATATAAAGACAAAACGCTATGGTTATCCTCATTTCAGCGCAGATCTCACTCACAACATGTTCAGTCTGGAGCTTAAGTTTGCTTTACTATCCATCTGTAAGTACAATTCAAACTGCTTCTATATATGTTTTATAACTATGACAATCTTATCACACACAGCTCACTAAATATTTTCTTTATTTAAAACCGTAATTACTCTATTTATCTGAAATCACATTCCTAGGTTATACACGTGTGTACTGTGAACATTATGAAGTTCAAAGCTTGACCTGTTGTTAGTGTAAAAAATCAATCTAGCGTGATTTAGAAATGTGCAAAATCGCTGTAATTTGCAGATAGAGCTGTTAAATCTGGAAAAATGAACAAACTATAGGTTTAAATGTATTGGATTTGTTCATGTTTTAGTTAGTTTCAAGTAAGCCATGTTACTTGCCCTGTTAGCACATCTTTATAAAAAAAAAAAAAAGGCAAATTCTTTTAAACTTGATTGTAGTTTTGCCTGGGTTGAATTACCGTTTTATTGTTTTTGTGAAGTCACTGGGATTTGCTTTTGTCAGCCACAACATTTAACTACAACAAGCGATAGAAAATGATTGAATGAACTATTTCCTCCACCTCTATGTGTCTGGAATGCCTGCCAGTAGTAACAGTAGAGCATGCACTATCCAGGATTGGCATATTTTATTAGAGGTGATGTCAGCAGTGAACAAACATGAATGAGGAGCCGACAGAAAGAGATTTCTCCTGTAAGGACTGAAAACACGACTAACACCACTAACACGGGAAAAAGCAGCTGCAGTTTGATAATAAGTATAAACAACTATAACTACTGCTGAATGTTGAGTTTGTATGTGATGTGTAAAAAGAGAAAATCAGTGAAATATGAGCATGAGCAAATAGTGGCAGAAAAACCACAACAACACTTCTGTTCTGTCACTGACACACTTTAGGATGACACACTTCGGATGTGGTGAAGTGGTGTTACGTAAGCAGTAAACGAGGAGCCAAGTGTTAAAGTGTGTTTGACAGGTTAGATTATATTATATTGTGAAACAGAGAACATAATTATATTTCAGATTTCCCAAACAATTTGCATTGTTTCATTTATATTGGTCAAAACAAATAAATGACACAGATGTTGTGATTTGTCAAATGATAATATAGACACAGTTGACAACATGTCATATTTGGAGGCGTGGCCTGCTGTGGGGGAATTTCATGGTTAAAGATCTACAAGAATTCATTGAGAACTGCAGATTTCTCAGTCTTTTGAGACATTTCCTGCCGATTTAAGTGCATTTTGAGCACAAATATTTCAGGTCGAGTCACAGTTAAGTCTTAATAGATGTTGTTGAAGTGTTAGCTCAGAAAAGTAAACAGATGTTCTGTAGATGTTAAACACGCCAGGCAGTGCGAGCATCACATTAGCATCTAGCTAGCATTTAGCCGGCAGCTGCTGTTAGCATTGTTGATATGTTGACAAACTTGGGCTGTTGAATAATTTTATACATCTATATTTGACACAACATGTTTCCTTAAGTCCACATTTGCTGTTGTAGTTGGTGAGCAGTGAGTGATAAAACTGTTGTTCTGAATCACTGTTAATGTTAAGTTTCCCCCGCAGAGGTCTGTTAGTGGGCGTGGTCTTAGAGGCCGACTGTATTTATTATAATGTACATTTTATGACTTGGAAATAAACCTTATCAGCAATTGAGATAAGTATATGCATACTGTTTGTATGTGCTGTAGATTTTGAAAATCATTATGTAAACATTTAGGAACAAAAGAGGTAGGATTTAATACGTCCAACAGTAAAAATGCCCTAAATCTCCAACTGCCATTTGCAAGTAGGTTAGTACTGTTGCCGTGACAACAGAAAAGCTATTTTATAAAGTGTTGGCCAAACAAACGATCGCTGGAAGAAAAAAAATTGCCCCCCAAAAGCTAAAAACACATTTTATCAAAAGTTCTTATTCAACTTATTCTGCCCCGCCCACTTTTCCTGGCAGTGCACTTCCTGTTTAGCTGCAGAGTTAGCCTAATAATTTAGTTGTTGTTGTATCAGTTTAAGATCACCCCGTAAAACAGGATGATGTTAGTTACCTGTTAGTTACATTTACAAAGCTCAACAGGAAGTGCACTGCCTATAAAAGTGGGCGGGGCAGAATAAGGTGAAAAGAGACCATGCTTAGGAGCATTTTTCACATAAAAGAATTTCTGTGTATAATCTATACTGAGTCACTTGAATTAAGGTTGTGTTGTAACTTAAATCTATAAATAATAAGAAACTTTCTCCTCATTTGTCTTTATAAAGAAGCCGACCAGTTTAGATTTAGCTGAATTTTTTTTTTCTGTTCAGTGTTCCTGAGTTTGTCCGGAGCAGCTGAAGATGTAAAGTCTCTGGAGGTGAAGGCTAGAGGCACACTCACCCTGCCCAGTCCAGTCACTGTGTGCATTGACCCACATGTTCTGTGGAGAGTGAATAAAACTGAGGTCCTGGTCCTGTTTGATAAATCGGAGGAAAACCCTGAGCTTCAGCATAATCCTCCAGAGCGATACAGAGACCGTCTGAGTCTGAATCAAACTAGTGGATCTCTGAATGTCTCACAAGTCAGACCGGAAGACTCTGGACTTTACACTCTAGAAATCACCTGTGGAAACAACCGACGTGATGTTCACTACAAAGTGACTGTAAAAGGCCCTGATGAAGGTGAGCAGCTCAGACATTGTTTAAATGTTTAACTTTCTGGAGCTGAACAGTCAACTACAATTCTGTAAAAATGGAAAAAATACGTTTAATGCAAAAATCATCATAGGACTCTTGTGTGTTTATGTCTTAACGCTAACAGGAAATACTAATTACAGAAGTGATCTATTTTGAATATAAACAAGTCCACCAACGTTCTGTGCAAAGACAGTTTGGCCACAAAGGGGTGCTGAAGCCAATGACAACTCATCTAGCTAAACAAGATACAAGACTACAAGATGTTATATTAGCATGTGTTGTATCATAACGTCTCTGTCATTTATGTAGATTTTGGCTCAAAGTTACAGTCGGCGACCTGTTTGATTAAATTTTGTGTTGAAAAGACTGTCAAAAGACAACAAAGCAATCTCCCAAACAATTCAATCTACATCTTTTCTCAAATGAACTTTTTAAATGCAAAACAAAATTATGTTTAGCCCTCAGCACACTTCAAAGCAATACATTTTGGTCCACTGAGGAAAAAAGTTTGGGCACCCCTGCAAAAAAGAAATCAAAATGACAAAAACCTGATTTTATTCAAGATTATTTTAGATAAATTGAACAAAGTTCACCTTTAACAAAAGCTGAAGTAATTTTAAAACAGTAAAAACTATCTTTGCTCTAAATTAAACGATCTTATTAAATTAAATACGGCAGAATTTGTTTTCAAAGCATTCCACAACTTGTTACCACCAAATATTCAAAAATGGTTTATCCAAAGAGAGCAGTCGTACAGTCTGCGAGGTTTCGGTCATTTTACTGTTCCTATAAGAACCACTAGAAGGAGCTTTGCTGTTTCTGTTTGTGGAGTCAAGTTGTGGAATAGTTTAGAGCTGGAACTTTAGCAATGTCAAAGCATTTACCATTTTAAATCTCTTTATAAACAAAGGGTGTGGTCCCAATACAGAGAGTGTGAAGGCAACTGTTTATGAAGGTTTATCTGAGTTCATGTCGTGTAGTAGTTCATGTTATATTACCCTTGTGGTATTTATGGTTTACCATGGTATCTAAAATATGCTCGTTACCTATGGTAGTGTTTGTGTAAATATGTATATATGCTAATGTATGTGTATTTTCTGGAAATGTGAGAATGAATCTAGCTCACATTTGCAACTATTATTGTATACACTGATACGGAAGCTGTTTATTATTTGCCTTTAAGTATGTTTTTGACACTGGAGTGGGCTAAAAAGTAAGTTTTACTTCCACCCACTCCATTTTGAGCATTTTGAGCAATGATCTTGTACAGGTTGAGAACCTCTACTGATCAAACTACTGAAACTGTTTAAACTGTTTTGTTTTGATGGCATGCTCCTCAAATAAATTCATTCATTCATTCTAAGAAACACTTTGGTACACCATTAGATTTCACATGCACAGCTCTATAGCACAGACATCCTTCACCTCTCTCTGCACAGCCAGTCAGCATCCATCCCAAAGAGTCATATAGCGACTCACATAGCTCTTTCTTACAGCTCAGGTTTGTGTGAAGAGTTCTGAGCTCATCCCATTTCTTCTTTAACTATAAACTTTCTGGGAAACATGGGGTGAAAAAACTTGGATACACTGACTTTAATCTTTTAATTTAGACAATTCTTGTGTGTTTACTTACCCAGACTTGACCGTCACAAAGGCAGCTTCATTGAAAAAACAAACAACGACCCAAGATTCAGCTCAGCAGGCTTTATCTTCAAGACATCACTGGTTTGCAGTCTGTGGTTTTCTCTGTGGTTCTCTGATGATCGGATGGATCATTAAAGGTGAGGATTTGGCGACAACACAAACACTACAACTAAAATGATTTACGTCGACACAAGACTAACAAAACTGTGCTTTCTTTCAGCTCAAGTTGAGAAGAAAAAACAGGGAAGATGAAGTTACAAGATTCTCCTGTTTAGCCTGTAAACACTGTCCACCTTTTATTTATTTGCATCGATGGTTTACACCTGGAGGAATGAAGGACTTTATGAATCCTGGATGCCTTGACAACAGCAGACTCTTCCACTGAAAAAAAAAATCTATAGTTCAACATACAGTAATTTTAGCATTATTGTGCACTTAAGTTTAAACTACTTGTCCACATGTAGACCTGACATTAACTTTGTGTTTAGTAGCTTTCACAACACTTTAATGAACCAGCTGTGGAACACTGGAGTTAAACATGTATTCAGATATCTCAAACTACCTTTATTTCAAGAAAAACTTAGCTAGAAACTACTAAGATGCGAGTTGGGCATTAAACTAGACAGACAGACATAGCACTTGGGGTTATTATGGTAGTTTATCTGAAGAAAGTTAACTTATTTCATATAAAAAGAGAAATAACAACAGTAGCTCTTTCTACCTGTGAAGCAGAATAAATATCTTTAGCTTCAGTGTTATAGGAACGTCTTTACTCACAAACAAGGACTTGACAGTTACCAATGTGAGAAAACTAAAGAATTCAAAGATAACCAAGTAGAGATTGACTGATATGGGCCGATACCGATTTTTATCAATTTTGACAGCCGATGTCGATATCAATGGCCGATTTTCAAAGCTGATTTCTGAGGTCGATTTTCTTATTTTAGTTTTTAAAAGACAGCTGAGATGAGATAGTCTACCCAAAAAGAAAAAGTTCAATCTAAACTATTATTTTGTCTCATTGTTCAATGAATACAACATATTTATGTTCATTACAGAACATTTTAAAGCGTAATTAAATAATGTGCTCTTTTTCAAAACACAGCAAAATGGAGATATATAAAACAAACCTTATTATTTCTCTACAAAACTATAACTTGGAGCTCAGCTGATCACTGTGAGTGCAGACGACTGTTCAAACAACTGCCGGATGAAATATCAGTCAAATAAGGCCGATATGCAAAAAATAATAAAATAATAATCCAAATATCGGCTCAAAATATCGGCTGACAGATATATCGGCATATCTCTATAACCAAGGTACGATCGCACTTATGAAAATCCAACACAGACTCTGAAGAAACGTTGATATACAATAAAATGACGTACATAAATGCATTCAATTGGACATAATGAGACTACATTACAGGCTGGTGTTGATCCAGAATGGCTCATAATGTCATTCTTTTTTTAGATTAAGTTGTTAGGTTGTGACTTGTACTAAAAATAACAGTTACATAACACAATATGACCAAATTTATTATGTTTTTATAAGAAAAAAAAGCAATTTCAGTACTTACACTTGTATCGGTTGATATCGGGTATCAGCAGATAGCTAAAGCCAAAATATCGGTATCGAAACTGAAAAAGCTTAATCATGGACATGGACATGGACATGAAAACATTATTCAAATTTTGAAATATATCACTAAAAAATAAATAAAAATTGGGCAGCTATTTGCGATCCGTTTTGTTGTATTTCAATGCAGTGTTAGTTGTTTTCTGTTTCTGCCCTACTTTGTTTTTTGTTGTAATTTATTGTGTGTGAATGTTGTATGTTTACTTTGTACATAATTTATGCTTTTAAGAGACTCAAAGAATAGCTACTGCCACTTTCTGCAGCAAATGGGGCTCTTAAAAAAAAAAAAAAAAAAAAACTAACAAAAGATATTGTAGATAGTTAGAATTGTTTGAATTGTTAGCTACATGCTAATGTGCTAGCGCTGCTATTTTCCACATCAACAACCTCCAGACAATAAAGCTTTCTATTCTGTTCTCTTCTATTAAACCTGGTTATAACTCGACCTAAATTAGTTGTAAGCTACAACTGCCCCGTCTGTTCCTCTCTCCCTCTGCTAAACACTAACCTTTGTTTAACCTAAATATGAACTCAGGAATGTTGGTTCTTAGATTTTAGTGGACAAATGCTGTAGCCTATTAATAGACGTAAACAGAATTTATATATAATATACTGTGTGTGTAGATTCTTGAAATATTGAGCTGCTCTGAGCTAAACATTGTGCCTTTTCTTATTCTTTTTGTAAATAAATGTTAAAAAGTAATATGTTTCTTGTCATTATTTGTAGAGAACAAAATACAGTTTATTAATCTCTACAGATGCACAAAACCATTTCTTAACCTGAGGAGTGATTACAGTTGGTGTCTTTGCTGTCGGTATCATATGCATGAATTAAAAAAAGTATTATGTTATTGTACTATTTATTTACTTAACTTTATTTAACCAGGAAAGTCTCATTGAGATTAAAATTATTTTTCATAAGCGTCCTGGCCAAGAGGCCACAAAATACAATACAGTTTATCACATAATAGTCATAGTATAAAATCACACATACAATATAAAACATTTATGGCTCACATGACTGGCCATAATGATTATTTATATCTAACACCTGGTGAAAAAATGTCTCAGTGTGGAAACGTGTTGGGTTACCCATGTTTTAATAAAGGATTCTTAACTTTCATACACACTACAGAGTGATTCATCAGATATATTGTATTCTGCTGTCACACTGATAACGCGCGCAAGTCTCTCATTCTGAATTTAAGATCATTATCTTGTTTGATTGGATGTTTCTAATTTCCCTGCTGTTCACTGGAATGTTTCCATTGTGGGACAAATAAAGGATATCTTATCTTATTAAGGCTTAACTATGGGTTCACAAGCTTAACTTCACTTTGCGAAAACAAGTTATGCTGCTAAGTCAACATTTGTGAATGAAATTTGATCCTGCAATCCTTAAAAGTTACATTCAGGTGAGTGAAAAAACAACAGAAAAACACTGTCACAGGCTTCAGGGGACAGACGTCTGTCAGACCGGTTCAGACCTGATCCAAACAGCTGCTCTCGTCATGTTTTGTTATTTTTATCAAAGAAGTTTCCTCAGCTAACTGGACAAACAGCATCTCCTCTGCAGGCGACATGTGCATTGTGCAGTAGAGCGTAAAGTAACATCAACCAGTATCCCTGTATTATCTTCGTCCAAGTGGTTGCTATGGTAACAGTTGTGAAATTACCTCTACTTATCTCATATTTACTGGACAAAAGACAATTATACAGTAAACCTCAAAAAGACAAAATCTGTAAAAACAAGGAGTATGTTAAAGGTGGGGTAGCTGATTTTTACACTGCCAACACGATTTATGTTTTAAATCTGACAACTTCCTCTCATAAATCCTTCGACACATGGTGAATATTCACATGTATTTATTTGGTTGCACACAAAGCTGCATTCTGCTCCTGATTAGAACTAAAATACTTTATTATTCAATTAAAACAGTACTTCGTGTCTCATTTTTAACACTTTCTATACATCTTATTTTCTTTAGGATCGCAAGGAACCACTTCTATATTTAGAATTGCTGAGTCAATATTCCTATGTCAGTTTCTTTTTGTTTCATGCAAAGACTTCCTGCTTCGCATGTTGGATATAATAACGCAACACTGGGCTGTAAATAAAGGGATTTAGGGACTTTGCCCAGACATGTCCCACAAAAGAGATGGACACAAATAATGCAACCATCAGATCCAGGCTTTTTGCACCTGCAGGTTGTCTGGTCTTGCATAAATCTGGTTTCAAATGACACAACTGTTATCTGATCAATTATCTGATCTTGTAAAACCACTGTAACAAATGTACAAAATGTGCAGCAGCGTCAAGGAAGATTAAACATAAAACCAGAAGTGAAGAAGTTCAAAGAGAGAAGGCGTTCAGCTATGACTCAGTGCTAATAAATGATCACTCACATGGCAAATAATAGATTACAATATATTATAAATGATACATTACTCATATAGATCAGTTTACCTTTCACTTTATGTTTGTGGACTATGGAAAATGTAATAGGAAAAAAAACAGTTTATAGGCTAAGAATGCATTAAGTAAGTGAGCAAATGTGGACTGATGCGAGAAGTTTACATTTTTACAGAAACAAAATCAGATATAGCATTTTTGATGTGCAAAGACTTGTTGTGTGGAATGTGTTTTTGTTTATATAAGCACAAACAATCTTGTTCTCTTTGTAGATAGTGTTATCTGCTCAGATAAAGATAGTATTTCTTAAAATATTCAAAGATTTAACTTGCCAAGGAAACTACAGAGTCGATGTGAGAAAAAACTAATTTGCTCTGCCTTTGATTCAAATTCTGCCAATACATAAAAGATTACATCATCGTAGCTCGGGGGAGGACAGTCTGGATGCTCACAGCAGCCAGACTAAAGAATACTACCACCGTACCGCACACACACAAAGCGGAAGGGAAAACCAGCTTTGGCTGAGGCCCTGCTGTGGAAGTGCTCACACTGGGCTGTGCAGCTGACCCTGGTGCAGTGTGGTGTGGTTTAGATCAGTCCTTCTCTCAAACACACACAGACTAAAGGAGGAGGGTTTGGGGAAGGAAGGAGGGAGGGAAAGGAACGACAGTGTGTGCCCTGTCTAGGCTACCCCACTTGGGTGGGACACATCTTTGGTATATACTGTAGATAAAATAGGTATATGAAAATGATAAGGTTGTGGTGGAAAAAGAGTGGATCTCTGCTGTGAAAGTAATCTATTGTAAACTTGAATGGGATTGATGACAAACACTGAGATAAGAATTAGCATTAGTTTATTATGGAACAAATCTTTAAGACCATGCAAAGTTAAATTGGCATCTCATTAAAAGCACATCTACACAAAAACTGTCAATCATTTGTGCTTCGTTTGTGCTGCAAATGCTGTGTTTGTGCTGCTTTAGTTTTTAAGATGCTAAAGATTTTTTTATACAGGTAGGTCAAAAGGCAACACCCACAGTCTCACCTCAGACAGACTCGCAAAAGTGGGAAATGCCCGGAGGTCTTTTGGGAGACGCCCAGGTGTCACCAGACATTGATTGATCACCAAATATGGGCAGCGAGCAGTGAGGTTCTCAGCTTACAAGTCTAGTTACTCACTTGCACAAGATTCTTTTTTATTAACTTGGCAAACATGAAGTCTTTCTTACCTGAGCTCACAGAAGAAGAGAGAGAAGTTAGAAAGAGAGGGAGGAGAGAGAGTAATAGAGGGGAGAACGTGATTAGAATGAGAGGTAGACGAAGGTCAGAGTGAGGGAAAGGAAGAGAGACGTAGAGAGAAAGACAGTCAGCAAAGAGAGTAAGAGAGTGAGAGAAAAGCGATAGGAGAATGGAGAAAAAGAAAAATGGAGAAAGACTGGAGAGGGAAAAGACAACACAGAAAGAGCAAGAGAGAGAAAGGAAGGGAGAGAATAACAGAGAACTCACACACATGAGTTTACACGAAATTTAGAGGCGGAAATTGCACTTGCGTTTCATAAGTTAAGCTTCCCTGTTTCTTCTTACAGCGTTTGAACTTGCTCAACCCTGCGTCTGAAGTTTGTTTTGTTGTGAACTGTGTCATTTCCCCGTCTCAGCCTGGGCCTACCATTGGCTTGATTGTGTAACATCCTTGTGACGTATAGTTATTTGGAGAACTGCTGCGTCGTCTTGAAAAAACGTGACAGAAGAATGAAATGAATTGAAAAGAACAAATTCCCCATTCTTAACAGTCAAGGTTAAAATCCTGAGGCTGCGTTTGACTCATCGGGGAACAGATTAAAGTAAAACAAATACTCACATTGGCCCAGGCATTATAAAACAGGGGCTGTGTTATGAGTAATGCTTCAAATTCACTACTATGTGTGTTTGATTTAGTTGTGAGTTTACTGTGCGATACAAATGTGCGGGGACCTTTTTTTGTGGTTCTTTGGAAAAATTTACTCCAACAGGAACCCTGACTATAAAGATAAATCTGGCTAAAATGCTAGTACAGGTCATGTTTGCTCAAATAAATTACAACAAACATATAACTGCTTACCATTTTTATAAAATCTGCATTGTTTTTGAGCCACTGGGCGCCGCCATATTGTCCAGACGCAATGCATTCTGGGTTGATGACTTCAAATGGTTGCTTTTGCTTGTTGCCATGGTTACTCCTGTGGTTCAACTGGTGAACAGTTGAAACAAAAACACCACTGACAGTGTCCAGGTATGGGCTCTGTGCACGGAATTTCAGTTGGCTTGCGATTGTTAAAAATGCTAACTTCTGTACATACAACCATTTCCTGTTAGCGTTAGCATTAGACACAATTATGTCTCTTTTTAAACACAGTAGTGTTCTCTGATGAAATATTCCTCTGATATGTAAAGTCTTTAACATGTTTTCTGTAACATTCATCACAACTGTCTGATCTAAAGAGGATTTATTAGTTTTAAACTGATGTAGTGAAAACCTCATTGAAGAGTATTGAACAGGAAGTTGTTGTATGTACAGGATGAAGTATTTTAAACCAAAACAAGTCAACTGCACTCAGCCAAATTGGCTCTTTCTCTTATTATCTCTAGTTTCACTAGATTCCACATCGTCTTCCTGTATTTGGCCAAACTCCGGCGTTCTGTCGAGATTGGACTCCTGAGATTAGACTAGCTTTTGTGAGTGTGCGTGACGTAGCAAGCTTCCCGCGGTAAATAGTTTAGAATAAATTTGGGTACGTTTAGGCATAATTCGAAGGCTAAGTTTAGGATTGGGGCTTGGGTGAAGGTTAGCAAAAGTCATTTGAAAATAAAAAAAATATTACTGATTTTCTAGCACTAACTTTAAACAAGGGAGGTCCAATCTCAACGGGGAGTGTCAGAAAAATAAGCGAGTTTGCACAAAAATTTTGTTTCACTTTAAGGGGGACCTATTGTGTTTTTCTTTATATATTTAGTAAGAATCTAGAACATATACATATCAGTAATTTACCTTTCATTCATTGTAAAACACAAAGTTGATCTAAAACAGCCCAAAATAGGAACAGCTCTAATGACTTCCTGTTCAAAACTGCAGAACTGATAAGCCCGCCTCTTCATTTTAAGTTTAACTGTAAGAAGCAACAGATTTTAAAATAACAAATTATTATTGTTGGAAAGTGGATATGGGGCAGTTTTGAACCATACAGACAAGTGGGAGGGGATAGGTGGTAGGTGAGAACAGGATTTCTGAGCACTTGAGCTCCAGCTGAAGAACAACAAGATTACTCAAACATGCATGGATAAATTTAATTATAACTTTGAGTAAACTAATGATGAAGGAAGGTCATTATAACAAGAATAAAACTTAGAAAAGTGAATTTGACATAATAGGTCTCCTTTAAAGGGACTGTACCTGATTTTGTATTCTTAAAATGTAACAAACAGAAATAATTCATTTTAAGCTTCTTACTTCAGTCTACATGATTTGCTCACGTAGCTAATGCATTCTGAGCTTCAGAATTGTTCATCATGATGTGTTTTAATGTTTTTCACAGCTGTTAGCAGCGAGGTGAGTCACTATGCTAACAACAGTTAGCCACAATGCTAAAAACAAAAACAGAAAGTTGACGACAAACGGTATTTTATTAGACATAGACAGGACATTGCAGACTAATTTCCACCTGAATAGATACATTAACAAGATATCAGTGCTAGGGGGAAACTGTTTTTAAGTTATCTTGTTGTAAAAAATCAAGTATAGTCCCTTTAAGTTAACTGAATCTCTGTTGATACAACTTAGCAAAAAGAAAGAGTTATTATTTCTTTATTATTGTTTTTTTTTTTTTTTTTTTTTTTTTTTTGTGGCAGTTGTAGAGAGCAGATGACTCAAAACCACCGAATTTGAACGATGTAAATTTCCCCGAAGCTTCTGCCCACGCCAAGCACCTAGACTCAGTAACAGCTACACATTTGTAAAACTTTCATTTGAAAAATAAACGGAAATGAGAAGCATTGAGGTTATCTTAGTTCACTATTGATTGTTGTGACTGTGGAACAAGAATTTACGCTGCAGATTCAGTTTCACTTCTTTAAGATCTAATGACTTTAAGGTTACAACTGACGGAACATTTTTGGAACATTCAAAACAAGTGATGTCAATCAGTTCACCAGAAAAGCAGCACAACTGGGGGGCTTTTTATTATGATTATTATGTTTATGATGATGATGATGATGATTAACTTTATTAAGGAGCAATTAGTTTGAGCTGTGAAAAAAAAAATCTCAACAATTGCTTATTTTGCTGTTTTCCATCAATTTGGCTGTTTTGATCATAGACATTAAATATTCCTCCGGTAGAGATGACGACGCAAATCCATTAAATACAATGGCAGAAGTTTCACTTTTATGGATAAAACTAGTGATTTCAGCAAAACCATGATTTGTGTCTTATTATTAAAAACATTGGCAATGTTTTAATAGCCTTTATTTCCCAAACTGATACATTAAGAGAAAAAGCTCTTCAACCTCCATCAGTCGCAGATGTTACCCAGACACTCTTCCACAGAGAAGTGAAGCTATGTACAACTTTTATTTGGAGAGAGAGATTTTTTTTTCATAAACCTGTAAATGAGGACAATTAGTGTCATTAGACTCTAAATGATGCACTAGATAAGAAATCTCTATTTCTAGTTCACTACCATTAGCAGTTTATACACAAACTTAGCCTATAACAAAGTAACTAAACTCAATAGTAACTTGTAACAAGGCTCTGACCTTTGACCCTTGCTAAATATGTTTGGTAGGTTTGTACCAGCTGACCTCTCTGCATCTTTCACACAGTAAAATAATGACACATTTTTGACATATTTGTGCGTGAGTTGAAGGACCTCACATTTTGTGTTAAATTTAACACAAAATTTTTAGTGTGTCAAGTCATACAACACAAACATGTGACAAGTCGTTACAGCAGTGTTTCCCAACCAGGGGTACGTGGACCCCAGGGGGTACGCGACCGTTGCCAGGGGGTCCTTGGGATGATTGCAGATTTAAAAGAAAGGTAGAATTGCAAGTAATGTAATGTGAACAATGTTATTTGCAGCACATTTTACATATTAAGAGGCAGCTGTTTGACATGAAATACATTAAAACAATAAAATGCAAGAGTTATACATGAAAATATATGAGTAAATATTAAATATCCCTAAAAACACATGTCACTGGGAGTGTGAGATCATGATTACGGGGTACTCGAGACTAAAAGGTTGGGAACCACTGCGTTACAGAGATGTGTTATATTTACACATTTATGTTTTTTATGCACAAAACAGCTAAAGCTAACAAGCTAAAACAAAGGAACATGAGACTGCAGTTTTCACACTTTTACATTTAATTTAGTTTTAAAATGACAAAGAAACAGTGAATGAGCTGAACTGAATCTTATAATGATCCTACTGTTATTATACTACTTATTCTAATGCAAAATACACAAGTTATGCATAACTTTATTTTGCGGGCTAAAGCTAACGGCTATAGAAAAACAAACAGGAGAAAGCTTCAGAGTTCCTCAAAACAAACCGTACTAGCTCAGATGCTAAGTGTAGCATTAGAGTCCAACTGCGCATCTACTAATTATATGTCTGTGGTCTTGATGAGGTTTAAAATTGTCTTTTGTCGTGTAAACTTTGTTAACCTTTAATGTTACCCGTGTGTGGTGGCGGGTGTGTTTCACTCTGCGTTGTGTGTGCTGGTCTACGGCTGTCCGTGCATGAGGGAACCACAAGACACATCCGATCGCTTGGAAGCAGTCTCCATTTAATCTGGATTATAAAAGAGTAAACAATCTTTAACATGTGCTGCTAACTGCTGGCCCAAAACTACAAGGGAAAAAGAGACAATGACAGCGTCAGTATTTTTCCCCGATTTCTTCACATCAATAAATAAAACATCGGAACAATTTAAAGGCTTAATATTGACTTAAATACAACTACAGATTGCTCAATGACCAAAACAAAAGTAAATAATGGCCAAAATGCACATAAAACACCGGATTGCATTGGATAACCAACCTTCTCTCAACGCGGGTTTCAAAAGGGAAGAGGAAGCCACGACCCCCCCAATTTATACCAGAGTGCCGGAGGGACAGACGAAGAAGAGACCACATCCGGGCCAAGACAGCACAGTAACTAACCAGGTATGCAGAACAAATAAAAGAAAAATTATTTTGTGTAATCATATTATTAATAAACCGGTTACAAGTGGCTTGTGACTGGAGGATTTGCTGCTGGTTTGACTCTAGCAGTGTTTTGTGCGCCTCTAGGCTGCTCATTCCCAGACACACAGACTTTATTTAGTATTAGTCGCTCTTGTGTTATAGGCCTAGATTTGTGTTGTGTTTTTGATTTATACACCTTTTGTTTGTACTGCTAAAACTGCCTACACTCACCCTTATTGTATTAAAAACCACGTTACTTACTTTTTGTTTTCTTGTTACTTCGCTGACAAAGATTCCAATTAAACGACAAAACCTTGCAACTCTTTTACTTTGTTTAAAAGATTGCTTAAACTGTTAGAAAAGTGTGTCAAGTTTGGTGCTTTTCATGACATACATATGTAATTTAGAGGAATCCTATTTAGAACTCAGATTACTTCCTGTATTTTTTTGGTCAATTTCTTCATAATGTTCACTTTGCAGATGTGAAACTATTATAATGTATCACCAGGACAATCACAGCAAACGGTGTTTCCCATGTTTTCACAGACTATGGTGATACAAGCAGTTTATCCAAAAGTGAATTTATTTTTTATTTAATACAACTTTGGACTTTAAATAATAATGTTTTATACCTTTCTTCAAAACAGCTCATTGTTCAAATGTGCAAATCAGTGCATTAATCTGGTTTTATTTTTATAGTTAGTTGAATGAGTCATACAAATAATATCAGAATCAGAAAGGATTTTATTGCCATTGTCAGTGAACAAACAAAATTCACAAACTAACTTGCAACGATGCTATGCGCAACATATAACACAGAAAACACAAATAAAGAATAAAAATTATAAAGAGTAATAAATAAAATAAAATTAGGCAATAAAAAATAAACACAATAATCAGAACAGTAGTGCAAGAGATAATATGAGTAATGAATAATAAATGATGTAAATGAATAACAAATGAGGACGCATCTTATTTATTTCCTTCCTAATGTTTGGCTTTCACTATCACGTGGTTAGAATGTAGAATGGCGTGGGAGGAGTGAGAAACTAAAGAGGCGGCACACATACGAGGAGAGAGAGATACAGAGGAAACAGACTCAGGCTCACTGTCTGCCGGCGCTCATAAACACAACACACTATGCTGCCAACAGAGCTCACGCTAACGCTACAAGCCTTATGTAAGTCAGTTGTTTTTTCAGTTGTTGCTAATTTTGCCTCATACAGCTCTACTTTATTTATATTTTGTATTCCTCTTACTATTGTGGCTTGTTTGTCCTTACCTGTTCACCTGTTTGTAAGTTTTTGCCTTGCTGTGAAACAAATTAGAAGCTGTTCTGATGAGCTTGTGCAGATGAATTTGAATGAGAGTCTATGGAGAGTTTAATTCATAATTAAACAAGTTGGCTAGCTCTCTCAAAATGCCCTGTGGATTTTACGCTGATGCATTACTTTGAGGGGATTTTATCTGAAGGAAAGTTGTTTGGAGTGAAGAGGATGCCAGCAGCTGTTTGAAGAGAGAGAAGAGAGGAGAGGGAGGAGGGTTTGTGCTGCTGTTGTGGTTATACCTATAGGTGAACAATAGTGTGTCCATTCACCGCAAAAAAGGAACTACTTAGATAAAATGACTTGAACTAAGCACATTAATCTTAAAAGGCTAATTTTAAGATATTTTCACTTGATAAGACCAAGTTGACTTGTTTAAAAATATTCTATCATGCTTTACCTTGTCTACATATAAAACGTTTTTTAACTGTTTTAAGGCATAATTGTTTGAACCAAAAATAGATTTGCTTAAAAACCTTGTCAATAGTACCTGAAAGTAGCATTCTCTGCTTAAAACAACTAGGTTAGTCAAATTTTTTTACTGCATTGACAGATTATTCACTTGAAAATATAGCAAAATGGGCCCTTTTTCACGCTGTGGCTTGGCTAGTTCCAGTGGATCGTTGTTTCTGGTCAGTTCATTCTCTCGGAAGGCTAGCTCAAATGCCGTAAACTAATTAAATAATTAATTTTACACAAACTTGACAACAAGTGACAGTTAGACAATCATAGCGACTTCATAGCTTCACATACGAGGTAAATACTTCACCATGTGTTTATAAAATGTTCCGTTTTGTCTCTGAAGCTAATGTTAACCTGTATTTAATTTATTTGTTTGTTTTAAATAACTGTACAAACTTAACTAGCTTTATACAAAAACACTCGGTCATGTATTTTTATCAATTGTCTGCTTTATAATTGCGCTAATTTATCTGTCAGATTTAGCATTGTGCCAAACTTACGCACTTTCATAAACACAGTCTTTCCCTGGTGAAGTATTTACCTCGTATGTGAAGCTCTGAACTCACTGCCAGTGATGATCTAGTTGAAATCCGCTCTGTGCTTTGAATTTTTAATATAAATTATGAATAATATTAATTAATATTAGCGCATCTCAGCAAATTCCCCATAAGGAATGAATGGGACAAGACGGAACTATCCACAAGTATCTCGCAAAATACTATAAGCTAGTGTGGCCGCAGCATAAAAAGGGCCTATTGTCTTATTTTTTTTGAAAGGTCTTTTTTAGAGGTGTTTGATGTTTAGGGAGAAATTTCACTCTGTGCCTCACCTTTACCATGTTTTTGGCACGTGTCGCTTCTGAAAAGACTTAAGTTTTAATCTCAGATACTGTTTCCAGTGTCTACTTGGCTGTTTTCTTTAGCCGTTGGGCTCTGTGTTTGCCTGAAGGAGGGTCATAAAAAACAGCACCGGAGCGTCAGCAAAAATCTGGCTCATATTGAAAATATGCTTTAAAACTGCAATGGAGTCTGTTTTTTCTGTACAAACGAATGGAGTCTATCGGGTCTTTTCTGCCTCCAAACTACATGATTGAAAGGCAAATCCAGTCGCAGACACCTCCACACTACACGAGTGACACAACTGAGACTAGCTTCAACTAATCTCGACTAGGCGTGACTAAGTGCAACTGGAAATAACATGGCAAAATGAGCAAAAGGCTGTGCAGTGTGTGACCAGCTTAAGAGTAAAAACTGTCTGATAATACTTATAAACAAACAACTATTGCTGAATATTGAGTTTGCATATGACATGTAAAAAGAGAAAATCAAGTAAACAGAAAAACTACAACAGCACTTGTGTTTCTCTCACATTTCTCACTGACACAAACTTTAGGATCACACTCAGAGAAACTCATTAACTTTATAAGATTAATTAAGATGATTTTAGTTCATTTTATGAGTGAATTGATTGTGTAACAGTAAAATTGGTTCTGCCTTTTCAAACGTTGTTGGCAAAGAATGTCTGCACTGCTGCTGTGACAACTGAAAATGCTTTATAAACTCCTGCCATACAAAAAGTCACAGGAAGAAAATTTTAAAAACTAATGCTGGTTCCAGGCAACTGGGATATTTCCAACTTGAAAAATACCAGTTCAGAGTGTTCCAACTGAATCAACTCGTATGTAAATATAATGGTTAATGCTAACCTTTAGGCTAAACAAAAGTAACGTCAAATAACATGTAAACAATGTTTACACAGTATTTATTTCAGTTAAAAAGAATAAATTTATTGTGGTGATTGTTGAGCTCGTATGTGAAGTGGGACTTCTTTGACCAGGTCCCAGTTCACAAGTGGTATTTACCAGTTCGATGGCATTCCAGCGCATTTTTACCAGGGGGAAGTGGAAAATATACCAGTTGCAAGGAAAGCACCATAAAACACATTTTATGTCAGAATGTTGGAAAGTATTTTTCAAACATAAGAATGTCTCTGTACAGTATAACCTGGCCACATAAAGAAAAACAAACAAACAAAATCTTGCAGTATTATTATTTTTTTATAATATCGGATTTTTTTTTTTTTTTATAAATATAGAAGTTGCTGCATTTTAAAATCTGAAAAAGGACAGAACTTGATTTATACATTGTTTGAATGCTTTGGCTCTTTTGCTTTGTCAGCAAATCTTCTTTTATGAAAGACAAAATCACTTTTTGAGTGAATATAGTGAATGTGCCAATAGCTGGGTTTCAGATGATATCACCATTCTACAGGCCAATGTTATTTCAATCACATTAGGAGCAGCTAAAATTAAATCAGAAAATCAGAAATCACCACTTTTTAAATTTGTGAAATATTTTTTAAATATTTCATATCAAACTCCAATGTTACTATTTCTAGAATGTGAAACCCAGCAATTACTTTTAATCAGAAACTGAGTAATTTATTTGAAAAGCTGGTGTTTTTAGAAACCTGTTTATTGTATTAAGCCTTCCTCCACTGCATAGTTTTGTTCCCTGATTTAAGCTCAATGTGCTCCTTTACGAGTTTGGGGAGGCGTGGCCAGAATAAGGGGTTTTCGAAAGATATTTTCTGTCGTTTCTCTCCTAATGTCTGTGCGTCTCTGGACTCTGAATCATTCCTCCACCTGTGTCATTGGATGCCTGCCAGCAGTAAATCAGTGCTGATCGATACTTAATTATGTTTCTATTTGAACCAGCACTATAATGACCTTTACCAGACGTCAGCACTGATTTAGACTGAGATAAAATTTAAAGTTAAGAAGTTGTAGTACCTGATTTACATACAACAAACGCTCTCACTTGGCACATGGTTATTAAAACCCACAATACGTTTTCCTTCACCCACGGAAAAAGCTTTCACAGACAGCAAAGTGACACTGAGGTGGACACAGCCAATCAGAACACTGCTTTCAGATAATGAGAACAATAGTTTTTTTATTAGATTCGGGCCGTACAGTAATCTCATTTTAGTCACAAAATGCTACTTTTGCAGGTTACTGTCGGCCTATAGTCCAATAAATAAATAAATAAAAATCCTTCCTCTCTTTCAGTGCTCGTGAGTTTGTCCAGAGCAGAAGATGTCAAGTCTCTGCAGGTCAACGCTAGAGACACACTTCTCCTCAATCCAGTGTCCGTGTGCGAACTCAATGATGTCACGTGGGAGCTGAACAGAGAAGTGTTAGATCGATACGACAGAGCAGACCCCCAGCTTAATCATGAACCTCCAGAGAGATACAGACTCGTCTGAGTCTGGATCACACACTGGATCTCTGACCATCTCACCCGTTAGACCTGCAGACTCTGGACTTTACATCGGACATTTCAGCTGTGGAAACGACCCTGTGCACAAGTCTCCTACAATGTGACTGTGAAAGGCACTGATGACAATGTGACTGTGAAAGAGACTGATCAAGGTAAACAGCTTCAACATTGTTAAATTAAAAGTGCTGTACCTGATTTTTGAGTCCTTAAAAACAAAAAACAAACTGAAAAAATGAATTTTAAACTTTCGACATCAGTCTACATGTTTTGCTCACTTGCCTAATGCATTGTGAGCCTCTGAATCCTTCACCACGATGTTTTTCACAGCTGTTGGGAGCAAGACGTGTCGGTAACAGCAGTTAGCCATAATGCTAACAACAAAACCAGATAAACTTTATACATTTTAGAGGTTATAGATACTCGGGATGAAACGTATCTTAAAAATTACGCAATGAACAATATATTTGGTTCAAATTGTTACGTACAGTTTATAGACTTGTTCAGACCTAGCCAAAAGTCATTAAAAAGCTTTGTGTCTTCTGCACAGCTTCCCAATTGGTTTCTTTACAAAATGAGTAAGTAGAACTAAAGACACTAAACCATTTATAAACTCAACAACAATGACATCTAACGAGGCTCTGGCCTCTCTTAATGTGTTCCATAGGTTTGCACCAGTTCTTTAGATTCATAACTTGTGATTTCTGCAGGTTATTAGCTAGCTGCTATAGAAACAATAACAGATCGCTAATGATGCAACAAAACAAAGCAATACTGTAGATTGTCCCAGAGTCATGGAAGTATAAGCTCGGAGTTTTTCTTGCAATAATCTTTTGTAGAAATCAGAACAAAATAATGCCACAGGTGCAGTTTGCTGTGAGTCTGTAGTTCTCCACTTTGTTGTTAATTCATTAACACCAATTACACAAAAATCTTTATCAATGTTGTGGCAACTCCTCTCCTGTACTGTTGTAGTCAACTCACTGAGGGATTTGTAGCTCGTAGCTTTTCTCTTGTGTTTTTACTGGATAAGATTTAATTGCTTATGTAATGTAGAATATTTCACTGGTTTCAAGTCATTTTTAGCTGATTATAAGAGAATTTGCCTTAAAATAAGACCAATAAATTGCAATTCAGGAAGAACAGTTTCCTTAACACATTGGCAAATATTTTGGCTCGAATAAGAAGCAATGTCTTGAAATCGGCTCAAAACTAGTGCTGTGGAGCAATTAAAAAAATTAGAGATTAATAATTATTATCTGTAATTAATTATTCTAAATATTGTTGAAAAAAAACACTCAACTTAAGTGTTTTTGTTTTGTTTTATCCAGTTTTAATTAATTACATTATTGTTGCAGATGGAAATATATTGCAAAAGATGAGACTTTAGGAAGTTTTTGAACATAAAATTCCCGTTCATCAGTCCAATAACTCTCGCCTGCTTCTTATTTTTGTCTTGTTGCTACTCGTGACCTTTGCCCCCCGTCCCTCAGGTCAAAGGTCATGTGCAGACTTTCCTCAAGTCAAGAACAACCCTTATGTTCACTTTGTAACTTGCAGATGGAAACAATTAAGTTAAAGATTTCAAAATAGATTAATGCGATTAGAAAATGTAACTCGATTAATTTGTCTGTAATTAATTAATCAATCGCAATTAATGCACTAATTTGACACCCCTCCTCAAAACACAAAGCTATGTTTCTACAATAAATAAAGGTTAAATTAGTCAAAATGCTTAAGATTAGGGTTCAAATCCTAGAATCCAGCAACTTTAACTGCTCTTGAAATTCATTTTTTGCATTGTATTGGGAAACTTACTAACGTCATGCTACCTCTGCTCTGTCTTTGTTTACTAACACTAAATGGTTCTAAAAGCTACTATTACTACTAATCAGAAATTCTCCCTGAGTCTGAAACCCCTGAGTTAAAATGTTAGCTGTTGTCAGTGTGTAAAGGTCTGATTTTTACAATAAACTTTCTGTGAAGGAAGCATAGTTTGCTTGTGAGGTGGATTGTTTGGTACAAAAGCGTTAATCTATTCTGCACTATTTGATTATTCTTGTGTGTTTGCTTACACAGACTTGACCGTCACAACGGCACCTTCAATAAAAAAACAAATACAATCCCCGGTTCGACTCAGCAGTCTTCTTCACATTTGAGACACCACTGGGCTGTAGGGAGTCTGTGGATTTCTCTTTGCTTGTCTGTGCGTCGGATTGATCGTTAAAGGTGGGATCTGCGACAACACAACAATACAACTAAAATGATTTGCATAGACACGAGACTAACAAAACTGTGCTTTCTTTCAGCTCATGTTGAGAAGAAAAAATGGGGAAAGATGAAGTCAAATGATCCTGTTTAGTCTGAAAACACTGTCCACCTTTTATTTATTTGCTTTGATAGTTTACACCTGGAGGACTTGATGAATCCTGGATTACTTCTTGATAACAACTGTTACCTTCACTGTAAAAAATCTAAAGACCAAGTGAAATTAACTTGAAACTATATTTTACTGTCATTTTTGTGCTACAGACTTGAATATCACTTCAGGCTTTATTTGTACTGCTGTCTAGATTTGTAAATAGTAAATTTCTGTTAAATTTAGCGTTGCAGTATGGCCGAGCAGTGCTTAATGTGTAAATCAAACGTTGGCGGAACAAAATGTGGCTTTTGGATTGTGATCCAAACAAGGTCGAACCCCTATTGCAACAAAACAATAAGTGAATGTAGAGGCTTAGAACACTAAAATACGACTCAACTGTCCATCCTACTCCGTTTTAAACAATATACAATTAATTAATTACACATGTTTTTTACTCGTCACACTGAGATTTTCATTAATTCTGACAGAAATCATAGCTCGCCTGCCGTTGAATTCACCACAGCGACAGGATTTCCTCCCACCTCAGCGCACTTCCTCTGCATCAGTATCTGACCCTCGAAAAAGTCAGTCACCACAACAACGCAGAACAAACAGCCTTTACACACAAGTCGCTGCTTTCGATTGGTCAAATTTCCTGTCAGTTTCTCTGTATTTTTCTTTATATCATGATCTGCAAACTGAATTGTTTCTTGATTTATCTTTGTTTACTTTATCAGATGAAGAGAGAGAAGTTACTACAGTGTGTAAGTATAGGGCTGGGCCTTGGGGCAGGTTGAGATTAGGATCAGGATTCCTTTGATATTCATAACATAGAAATGAACTGGAGCAGCAAGGCGTGTCATATTTACGCAAAAAAGGCGTGAAATCATACTCTATTGACGTGTCCTGTTATGTCGTGGTATACAGTATACAGTAGATATGCTTTCTTGTAAGATTGGGTGTGCAGTTGGCTGGGAACATCTAGCTTCACCTGACACACTGCTGTACTACAATTGTAGTAAATAAAAAGCAAACAGCATAGTCCCTAGTGCCAATTGAGCTCCTGCACCCACGTGACTGAATTTGCTGTGGCCGGCAGTCACGCTACCATTGAATCTAATGGGAAGAAGCCAGAAATTTAACTTCTGTGGCTCATCTGTGGCATTAAATTAGGCTGTAAATACTGTTTCCGTATGTTTAAAACACAACAAAAAAAACATTATACTTTTCACAAGTTCAGAAGCATAAACCACACTCTGCCATTCTGGACATCTGATTCACTTTGCACCTTCTTATCTCATTAAAACGCTTCCCTGATGATGTTTATGTGAACTATATTTTACTATAAAGCCTATATATAAAGACTATACATTCTGATCTTGAGACAAAAGTGAAAATATGTGCTCCGTTTTATGAAGCTTTAGAACGTGACAGAAGCTGAATGGGATCGCCAGTATAATTAGAACAAAGATTTTGAATTGTTTAAAGATGATAGTTAAATTATTAACCAGATTAAAACACTAATCAATACATCTGTAGCCTAATGAACAAGCTTGACTCACTTTTAGCTGCACAAATCCACTTTTTTCGTCAAAATGGCGGCCTATCAGTTGCGGAAATGGCCTCGCTTTCTTCTGATCAATTATAAGTTCAGTGAGCAAAAGTAATCCATATTTGTAAAACTTCGATAACGTTAATAGTCCGCCGTTGTTGAGTTCTAATGGTATCGTCCCTGCCGGCCCGAGAATACGCGGTGCATGCCGGGATAGTGTGACGTCAGCTGCAGGAGCTCTGTAGTCAAAGTGAAGTGTGCATAAATGGTTTGGGGAAAAAAACAAAACACATTTTGCCTTATACCCAGAGACTGTGACAGTAAATTTGACATTGCAGAGGCTGGGAGATTTAAAGGGACTATAGTCATGGTTTTATATAAGAATTTGCTGATCTCTAAATCTAATCATAATTTATTCAAGTTTTATTAATTGAATTGATTTAAATTTAAGTTGTTTTCCTGCTGCGTTTTGTTTACACTTTTTACTTGACTGCGGTTTACAGCAGATATGTGCAGCTTTTTGAAATTTTGGGTTAAACATTGTGCTCTGTTACCTTGTACTATATAGAGCAGGACTGTTCAACTTCAGGCCCGAGTGCAAAAGTGTCCCTCCAGAGATCTGATGTGGCCCTCAACCCATCTTCCAAATCATGAAAATATACACATTGTTCTTCTTTACAGGATTTGTTCTGGGTTTACCTTAGATCTGATTTGGTCCTACTTTTGGTGTAACTCTGCTTCGGACATGACCAGGTTTTGGTCTAATATTGGTTAGACTCGGTTCAGACTTGGCTAGTCCTGGTCTAGTCCTTGCTTTATGTTGGTTCAGTGCTGGTTTTGTAGAGAGGCTGTAACAGTAGATACTAACATTACCGAAACACATTTTGTACAATGGTTATTTTTATACAAACCTAAATTTTAGCAAAACTGATTAAATGTTACGCAATTTTTCGACCTTGATGCCATGATAGCCTTGGTATGAAGGGCATTGCATAGCTTTTTCTACAGTATTCTTATTCTTTTTGTAAATAAATGTCATAAAAATAATATGTCTCCTGTTGTTATTTGAAGAGAAAAAAACTAATACAGAATCAAACAAATGAGTCATAATCCTAATGTGTTTTGTGGCTGCATTTCCTTGCGTGTTTCCTGTTTGAAACGTGTGACATAATGTGAAATATACGAATTGCGCAAGGTGAGTTGAAGGGGCATTTAGGGACTTTACCCAGACAGGTTCCCACAAAGGATGAACACAAATGTAATAATACAGTTCGTCTGCAGCTTTAGATATTTGCACGTGCTGATTGTTTTATTGCATTTGTAAACCTAGATTGAAGTGAGTGTCTCAGCTGAATAAATCTGGTTTAAAATTACACAACTGCCTAAATGATCTGCTCTCGTGAAACCCAAGAAAATGCATTTTATAATAACCTTATCAGATTTCGTTTGTATAAATGTGCTGCGTACAAGGAAAACCAGAAGTGAGAAAAAATTGGAAAGAGAAAAGGCGTTCAGCCATGTGTCAGTCATTGCTCAACAAAATTATGATAACTCAGTCAGTTTAGGTTCAGTTTCTAATAAATGTTTAGTTAAATGTTTCTATTAAGTAAGCAGATTTAGCTCATTTCAAATAAATTGGGCTCAATAATCTTAACTAGTCTTGTCATCATTAACTAGGTAATGATGACAAGAAGTCCGAATGTCTAAAAGTCTTACAGAGGATTATCAGTCACGTCACTTATAGATAGAAAGGACATTGGGACTATTTTCCACCTGAATAGACACATTAACAAAATATGGGGGAAACTGAATTTAAGTTATGTTATTTTATGTTTTTATTATTAGAAATCAGGTATAGTCCCTTAACTTTGATAACTTTTTCTGTTTTTCCATGTCCAATTGGTCTTCAAGGTTGTTCACAACCTGGCCTCACCTCCACTCAAAGATTTCATCCAACTCACTGCAGAAACAGCTAGAGCAGGGCTACTCAACTAGACTTTCAGAGGACAGATTTTACCAAGGACCATGGCTTCTGGGCCGGGTAGTAACACCGCTTTTGGCACGAGGTTGAACCAAATATTCACAGGACTAGAATTGTTTCTAGGGGATGGGACGATTCACTTAAGTCACGATTCGATTCAGTTTTTGATTTTGCAGCCACAATTTTTGATTTTTTATTTATATTAACTTTTTTTTTTTTATCTTAAGACACAAAATAAACCATAAAATATTGCCACTGTTGTTAGAGCTTAGAACTAGTGTGTTTTTTTTGTCAACATTCAAAGAGTAAACAGTCATATTAGTGTCCGTATTTAGAAGTTCATTCACTCAGTTGTTAACCAACATAATAATGCACATTCAGTCAGGTCTGGCACAATCTCAGGCTTTGTTTCTTCAAACATTGTGACTATTCTTGTTTCCTGTGTATTATACAAATACAGAGAATGTGTGTATCAATGGCTGCTGAGAAAACAGATCGATTCTGTCCTTTCGATTCGATTGCTGCATAACTTCGATCGATTTTCCATCCCTATTTTACAGATATAATAATAATGCTGCAGTCAATTTATATGACTCTATGTCCAAATCAGCGTTAAGTCAAATTAAACAAATTTAGGTTCATTTGGGCCTATTTCTTCAAATAGATTTACCAGAGAACAAGAGCCAAGTGGATTGTTTTGCTAAAAACATTTTATCACTGAAATTTAATCAATAAATGCAATTGGAATTGACAAGAAAAACACACTAGATCCATGTGGAAAGCTTATTTTCAGAGAATAAATAAAATCAAGGTAACTAGTGCTTTTAATATAGGAAAGTGGTTTGAGGACCGGATCAGATTCTTGGACGGAAATTTGATAGGCCTGAGCTGAGTAACCATTTGCATACAGTTGCACAGTCAGCTTTGTCATTTAGGACGGTCAGAAAGTGGAATAGCCTCCCAACAGAATTCCTGATCCTAAGTACCGGTAATTTAAGAACATTTTCAAAATATGTGAAAGATTTTCTTTTTAATAACCACAGATACACACTAGTAACTTCTCAACTGCATAAGCTACAGATGAGTAAAATCTCACTGAAATAACTGTTGAAAAACAGCACAACTAAATGTAAATGTTTAAAGATCGGTTTTGTTAAATGATGTTTGATGATGATGTATTTGTTACAAACATCTCTACTTGAGCATAATGTATTTGCACACTGTCCTGAGTAAATGAAAGAACTAAGGCTTCAGAGCCACCAAACACAAATGATAAGAATCAAGCACTATTGATTGAAGTAGCCTTACATCTATTTAGGCCATATTGCACTGCCCCACTTAAGATACATCACTTCTTTTTCAAACCTAACAGCATTCAGAACAAAAAGACAAGACAATCCCTCAAACAACATGCTGAGATCTTTACTAAACCGAAGAAAACAGTATTTCAACACTATAACCTTTTACATGAGACTGACCTAATTACTGGTATGTCATGGTGTTCTATTTTTTCACATGCATACACAACATAATACAAATGTTATTGCCCAGAAGTGATCTAAAGAGAGTGTTCTAAGAAATACTTGAAGGTGCACATGGAAGTTTATTTTTATTCAAGTCTAATTCTTGGCAAAAAAGTTCCATGGTGTGTTGTAAGTAGCTTCTGCTAAAAATTGAACGCAGCTGTGAGGGGCAGCTAAAAATAGTATCAGCGGCACAGGAGAGCGTTTCTTGTGACTTCTGAAACGACTCGTTCTGACTGACGGAAATTCCAGATCATCTACCAGCCAACTAAATCTCACACCACAACCAATGTTTCAAACATTAGAAATACTAAAAAACTCCCTTCTCACCCTCTCTAAAAACTTAACAGAAGTGATCAAATCCAAACTATGGTTGTGTCCAAATGTGAGCCCTAACTACTATATATATGCACTATTCAGGGTCTCGCCATTTTGTAGTGATGTCTGATGGTCCCAAATGTTCAGCAGGTCAAAGTGCACTCAAAGTTTCCCACAATGCATCTGGAAAAGCAGGGAGCATCGATGGCACTAGAACCGTCAATGTGGACCACAAGTCATTGTGAGAATCAGAAAAAACAACGCACACAGTGTCAGGTCTTACTACAAACAACACGACTGAAGATGATAAAGAGCCGCTTAAACTCACTGTTGAGCCGAGAATAAACAAAACACTTGTAACCTAAAGCCGATAGCCATAAAGATGCTAACGTTAGCTGCTTACCTTAGTTTGAGCTGTAAAAAATGAATTATCCAGTCCGTTTGCGGTTAAATATACTGTACAAGTTAAACCAGACTTGTATTATGATTAGTAGTCCATAAATATGTTTGTGTCAAAAGACTTGACCAGTATTTATTACAAAAGTTCATTTTTAACAAACTTTTTTGCCGACCGTTACTTTAACTCAAGGGGGAGAATCGCGTGACCTGCAGTCAGCTGAAATAGTGCGCATCGTGTCCGAAAGACCAGATGAATGAGTGCACTGACCAGTCACTAAACAGGGCAGGACTATATAGTAATTGAGTGGATAGGGAACGAGTGTGGACATTCGGACACAGCGTATGAATCTGTTCAGAGTTTTAGGAGAATAGTCTGCCAAAGCCATGTCATGCATTTTCTCTTGTTTCCTCTTTTTCCCTCCTTGCTGAATGTCTTCACTTAGGTTCAAACACGGTCTAACAATATCTTTTGGGAAGTGTGATTTGTATCTAATAAAATTACTAGCAAGCATTAGACCGTGATATGCTCTGTAGTGTGACAGATGGCTGGAGAGCTCACACATTCTGCTGCAGCTGTGGTTTCACGGCTGTGGTTTTGTGAATTACATGCTTAAACGCTTGTTGGGTACAGTGTGCTTGTATATCAGCCCTATTCATCTTAAAGATGGGGTATTTTTACACTGCACACACAATTTAGGTTTTAAATCTGACAACTTTCTCTCATAAATCCTTCAACACATTATTAATATCATATGTATTAAGTTTAAGTTGCAATTTTGAAACAAAACCCTCTTTTTTGTCTTTTAAAGTGAAACTTGAGAAGACCACCCAAGCTCAGCCAACAGAACGCTGTATTTTGCTCCTGATAAGAAATAAAATTCCCTATTATTTGATTCAGAGAGTACTTTGTGGGCTCATTTTTTCACAAAGTGTGGCATTTATCATTGACTTTTTAGTGGAAAGCATAAAGTTTACTACATTTCAACTAAAAAACTGAGCTACCCCAACTTTAAATGATGGGTTACTGCCTTAGACCTGAATTGATCTTATTACTTTACATCTAGTTTAATGCTGGGTTAGTCCTGACTCTGCAACTTTTCGGCCCAGAGACAAAGGCCTTTGAAAAAATGTGGCCCTTGGGAAAATTAAGTTGAAACGCTCCTGTTGTATATAATAGCTGATTGTCTTTATATCTGTCCTGAAATCAAAATGTGTCCATGTCTTTGAAACTAGATCATTTTTCTGTCTTAATGACTGCTGCTGTCTCTTTCACAAACATGTATGCATGACTCATCACTTCCTTTGCCTTTCTTGTCAAGTCCCTGTTGGCTAAGGTTGTAACTCATAAGCATGCCTAATAAAGTATGAGTTTATTGTTCACACTTGAGTGGCTGACAATGACGGACAAGACCTTTAATCTTTCTGTAGAGAGCACACTCCACATGAGTTCACCTGAGTTCACCTTTTTAACTGCTGTAATTTCGTAGCTACATGATTACCTTCAAGTTTATTTTAATAGTCATTTATCTACTTTGTATGCATAGTGATTTTTACATTGTTAGGCAAATGTTCTTTTAATTTTTGTTTGCTTGAATGTTACTGCACTTGAAAAAAGAGGAACAGCACTTGTTCTGGTTGTCTCTGAGGAAAGTCAAAATTCAAAGGGTTATGCACTAACGTCTTTCTGGTTCAGATACACAGGTCGTTACATCCGGTGGCGTGGTTGCCATAGTGACACAGTTGTTCACTCCAAAACAGTCCTGAAACTGTCCTCTTAAAAAGCTCTCTTTTGTCATCTGTTGTAGACGCAGAGACGACTGTAACAGCAGGAAAAGATCAGCTTTTGAACCGGGTTTCATAAGGAAAAGTTGTAAAAGTGAGAGCAAACTACACAAAGCTCCAGAGACTCACTGTGCTCATGATCCCGGGCAGAGGCGCTTTTGGCTCTATGAAAGTCTGGCAACACTGAGAGGTGTGTGTGTTCATTTCTTCCCAGCCCACAGCGCCTCTGCCCAGGCTCATGAACACAGTAAGTCTTGGTATTTGCGCGGAGCTTTTATTCACGTATGTTCGCTCACTTTTACAACTTTTCTTTATGAAAACCTGCTTCAGAAGCTGCTCTTTTCCTGCTGTTACAGCCGTCGCTGCGTCTACAACAGATGACATAGAGGATTGCTTCAGAACTTGCCCAATATCCCTTGTTTGTCCATCGCATTTGGAGTAAACAACGGCGTCACTATGGCATAGTCAAGATTATTAGGTTAATCGATAATTGTGATAATTCAAGCCACAATATAATTGTGAGAACGAAAGAATAATAATCGTGACTAGTTTAGAAGCAAGATTTTGTATTTTTAGTTCACATTGTAGATACAGGACTGAGCAAAAATATCAGTTCTGTTTTGGCATTGATCAGGTTTATAAGAAAAAAAAAAGGATCTGCTCTTTAGCACATATTTTATATATGATCTAATATCCCAGATAAATAAATACAGATTTTATTTTTTATCAACGTGAAAAGTTTATTTGAGATTTTGTGAGACTTTTTAAAATTCAAATATTGGAAAAATCAGTTAGCAACAGTAGAAAATTTAACAATGGATATTGGTTTTGGCTAAAAAAATAAAATAAAATCAGACCATCTCTAATAATAGCCATTTTAAAAGCTAAATTTTGCCTCTTTTTATTACAACAAAGAATAGTTTTAATGTTTTACAATACTAAAACAAAAGCATCTAAAGTTTTATCACATTATTATTCACAAGATCTGATTTCATAAAACTGGTCACAAACAGACAATGAGAATGAAAGAAAATGAAAGATGTCACTGTTTGTTTATGACAACAATATCATGAACAATCACTAAATTGTGATATTTAGTCTCACAATAATCATAACACTTAAATTTGATATTGTGACATCTCTACTATGGCAAGTTCGTCACCAGATGTATCGACCTCTGTCTATCTGAGACCGGAAGACGTTAGTGCATAACGCCTAATGAAGACGGACAGTTTGAGGAAGTTGTGGCAGTACAGTTTACAGCCAGCTCACCTCTGTTGTTTGCATTATGACATCTGAATCAGTGAGTTATCAAATTCTCAAAGAACACTGCTTTAATAAGTGACAACAGTTTCCACACATCTAGAACAGACTAGTTTATAAAATGGTGTGATGATCATTACTTACAAGTTAACTAGGGCTGCAGCTAACGATTATTTTGGTAATCAATTAGTTGGGCGATCATGCTTTCGATTAATCGATTAGTTGCTTAGAATGCCAAAATCACATAAGTACTAAATACTCTAAAATTAAAACTGGTATTGAAGCTTGAAACTCATTTAAACAAGTGTTGATACTTAAAAAACAACACAATTTTATATTTTCTGAAGATTTAGAATAGCTTTGAGCTTTATCAAAACTAGTGTCAAACAAAATGTTTCATAACGACAGTTCTTGTACTTGCTGAAAATGTCTAATGTAGAAAAATCTGACAAAAAATATATATAATAATAATTGCTAAGTCATCAAATTGATTTTTCAGTATTTAAATTGAGCTGAAAATTGTATTCCTGTGACAACATCAGGGGCAAACTAGTTTTTACATCAAGAACACATAATTTACACACTTTTTATGCCGTTTCTGTTCAATGTGAGGCTTTTTCACAGCTCCTGCGTGTTTGGAATCTTTATTAAGGCCAGTAAACAATTATTTAAATAATTGATTAGTTGTGATTAATCGATTAACTTGTTGCAGCCCGACCTGATACTCTGTCTGCAAACTAAAAATGTTAATTGAGGTTTACAGTCTCGTGTGTGGTGGCTCTTGTGGCTCTCAGTATTTGCAAGTCCATTCAAGTGTTTAAATAGATATTTTACACAATTGAAATGACTGAATAGGCCAGACGGTAAAGACAACATTAAGTACTTCATGTTAACTTTCATTTTAGATGAGAGGTTAGTTTATACAGTGGTTTAAGCGGGCAAAAAGAAGCGGCAGTACTCTAATTTTCATTTACAGTCTTGATCCTGTTAAAAGAAATGAAGAGAACGTGCTATTGCTGTGGTGTTGTCGAAATATGTCTGCCTGCTGAATGTGCAGCCCCAGCCCAGATCTGATCAAAGAATGCATGTACTTTCTAGAGCTAATTTTGGAAAACCACAACTCGCGACCATTCACACCGCGCAAACTGCCAACTGATGCAGGCTGCCCTCACATCGCCTTTCAAGCCAGAGCCAAGACAGAGAAACAAGTGCTTTCTGCCTTTTAAGAGATTGTATCTTTCCATGTATTTAGTAAAAGATTCTAACATATGAGGGTCAGTGTCGGTCTTCCTTTTCGGAACAGCAGGATTTATAAGTTCTGCCTCTTCATTGTTTAAGTTTAACTGTAACAAGCAGCAGATTTTAAAAAGTGTCTTTGTGACCATTTTGAATACAACATGTTTTACTCGGAATCTGAGTTTTGTGAGTAATTGCAGGTAGGTGAAAACAAGGATTTTCTGAGCACTCGGGCATCAGCTGCAAGACAAAAGAAGATTACTCTGACACATGCATGAGTCAAAACAAATGTGAGTAAACTAATGTCGAGAGAACACTGTTACAATATGGCAGGAAGGAAATTTATTGTTGAAGTGAAGTTATTCCTCTAAATGTTAGTAATTTTCCTTTTGTACGATCATAAATAAAGAGAAAACTGATTTAAAACAGTTCTAAAACTAGAGATGTTTCCTTTGTATGACCATAAACAATGAGAATTTCTATCCTTAACATAAATCATGCAATTATTCCTTTTGAACGATCATAAACGAGGGAAACTCTTAAAACTTCTTTAAAGCCTGGAATGCATATTTTGTACGATCATAAACAATGGTAAACTCTGTATTCTACATACAATACTTTTGTATCTACTTCTGATCTATTTTTGTACGATCATAACCGAGAGGTTAACAGCTAGCAAACAAACAACTTGTTTCATACAACCATAAACGAAGGAAACTAAAAACCTTGACTCAAATCAAGTAATTTTAAGATTTCACTTAGAAAGATGTCCAATGTTTCTATTGTTATTGTTACAGTATTTGTTTATTTATTTTGTACGGCCATAAACGATTGTAACACACACTCATGTACCATTCAGCATGAGTGTGTGCACATGTCTATGTTGCTCAACTAAACTAAACTAAACTAAACTAAACTAAACTAAACTAAACTAAACTAAACTAAACTAAACTAAACTAAACTAAACTAAACTAAACTCCTTCCACAAACAAATTTCAAACAAAACTTTCTGCTGAGGAGAAAAGCTGAAGGTGGAGAGCTGCAGTGTGATTGGTTTGACAGCAGGTGTTTGTCATCGGCACAGTTTTGAGTGAACAAATGAATCTTGAGGTCATATTTTTTAGTTCCCATTGTAGACATGTTTGCACAGAGGAGGAATGGACTGGAGTAAGACGTTAAGGACTTTTATGTTTAGTCTCACATCTGGACAAACTTTCCTATTCCTTGAGAAAAAAACACTTCAAAGTAGTTCCCAAAATACATTGTCAAATTTGTCAAAAGCAACTTTTATGAGGAACTACATTGACCACAGTTTTTATTTCTCCTTATTTAAAGGTGCTTATGTAACTTTCTGGAGGTGAAAAGTCATTTACACAATTCAGTAGAAGTTGTGGTTCTCCTCGAGGTTTCTCTTTTTCCCTTAGGGTTTTTTTTGAGTTTTTCCTTGCCGAGAAGGAGGGTCTAAGGACAGGGGATGTTCTGGACAATCATTCATCTGCTCTACTAATAATCTGCTTTGACATGCCTGATCAATTGTTTCAGTGAATATGTATTGTTTTTATTTTGATTTCCTATTATTCATATTTGCTAAAATTAATAATCTTGGGAAGTCCTCAGAGACAACTGTTGTTGTGATTTTGGGCTATACAAAAATAAATTGATAGATTGATAGACTCAGAAACTGAAAACCAGACTTTGGGACAGTCTAAATGAGGATAAATAAATTGTGTGCCATAATATAAAAAAACATAAAATAAAAAAAAAAAATCAGCTTTAGGGACCGCTTTTCTGTAGAAATAAGCACAAATTCACATTTATTTCTCTAAACCAAATAATTATCAGTTTAGTGGCCTTGCAAGTCTGTTCAAAGTAAAAACACAGATTTTTATTTTATTTTTTTGTAACAAAGACAAATAAAAGACAAACAAGCTTTTATTAAATTTTATTTTTGACCAAAGAGTTACACCATGCACCTTTAACCAGGAAAGTCCCATTGAGATTAATAATCTCTTTGGCCAGGACAGCATTACAGTTACAGTTACAACACACATTATTCCAAAATATCACAAAAAGTGTGCCTAAAAGCAGTTACAAACCATAGATTCAGTTTGTAGATCTTTTAGTGTAGCTTTAAACTGACCTACTGAACACTTAAGAGTGTATGGTCCTGTTCTACAGTGTTGGGGTAACTCTTAAGAGAGTTAAATGAACTCTAGTCAGTGCTGAATTAACTCTAGCAAGAGTTATCTCTAGCTCAAGTTAATTTAACACTGTAGAGAACAGGACTATATGTCCTCAGTCTAAGTGTTAAATCAACACTTGTGTTTGTGTTTTATTGTTAACATCAGTGTTGTTTTTTAACATTTGTACATCACAGTTTTATGTGGGATGACACAACTTTAAGTTACACCGTGTATCTTTTTGGTCAAAAAATAAACTTAAACAAAAGCATGTTTTTCTAGTTTAGATGTCTTTGTGACACAACGTAAATAATAAAAATGTCTTTACTCTGAGCAGCTTTGTGTGTTCACAAAATGAACTAATATTTGATCAAGAGAAGGGCCTCCTGTTAATTTCTATAGAAAAGCAGCTCCTTTACCTATATTTTTCACATTATGACAGTAAACTGTCCTAAAAATTTGAAATGGTTTTATCTTCTGTAGTGGTTTATTCTTACTGTGATACCAGCCTCACGCGGGCACCAGAATTATGTAGTAGATTTATGCATTTGTTTTAATATAATAAGCTAAAAATCGGCTGATTGTGGCAAGGCGCACTAATTGCTAATTATTAATTATTATATTGTGTAGGCGATTAATAAAATTAATCAAATTTGGGGCACCAGAGTTAACATTTAAAGTCGAACTCAATTTTTAAAAAGAAACCTACACTCCTCGCTGTCTGTCTGGCTCTCTCATGACAGTGACAAAGCCCTAATTATAAAATCATAACCAGTAACATTTTGTGTGGTTTAATAAACAAAAACAAACATAAACATTCATCATTAGTTTCCAAACAGTAAACACTAGTTTCAATGGTAAGATCTGATTTGGTTTAAATTAGGAGTAACAAGACTTTCCTAACTACCCTTGAGCCACTCTGTGTTCAGCCACATTTTGTCTTACGTCCCATGAGGTCAGAGATGTGCTGCTCCTTTTGTGTCTCTCATGACCTGGGAGTGGTTTAGGGCTTAATATGTCCTTACTTAATTTAAATCAGTAAATAGTTAGTTGCAGCAGGGCCGGCCCTAGCCCTTTTGGCGCCCTAGGCAAGATTTCATTTAGACCCCAGCGCCCCGCTCCACCACCACTATATTTAACTTTTTTTTCTGAGTTTAATTCTGTATAGGTCTATGATATCTAGTGTTGAAGGCAAGGTCATGTTTGTTTGTTTTTTTTATTGTATTTTATTTATTTATTTATTTTTTTCTGAAGAAAATAGATGCAATTTCCTATAATCTGGAGTATTTTTGACCAATTAAAGTATCTTTTACATTAGTAAAGTTATATTATATTATGTAGTATATATCCTCACCAAGATACAAATTATTTTGGGCCCCAATTTGTAATGTGGCCCCAGCTGTTTGTGGTCATAACTCAATGAATATGTGTCTTAATGACAAAAAATAAAAACTGGCAAATAGCTTATGAGTGGTAGAACATGATTTTCAAATTGTGGTGCAATTTGGCGCCCTCACCACCAGATGGCGCCCTAGGCAACCGCCTAGTTCGCCTATGCCTAGTTATTGGGAATAACTAGTTACGTTTGTAACTAGTTACAGTAATATATTCCACTTTTCAGTAACTAAGCAGTGTAACTCATTACTTACAAAAATGTTGATAATGTATTACAGTTATAATCTGAGTAACTCAAATCACTTGCATATAAATTAATTGCTTTCATATTCTATTGAAAATGACACTTCAGGACCACTAAAATACTGTCTGTTGGCTTAAAGGTAAATCAAATATTATGAGTAAAATGTGTTGTGACATCACATTTCCACAAATTAACCAGTAAACAAGTATAAATGTAACAGGATTAGTGTTGTACAATGTCTTAACAAATGTGTGATTAGCTCAAAGTAACTCACAGTAACTCACAGTAGTGTAACTCAGTTACATTTTTCAGACAGTAATATTGTAATACAAATTTATTACATTTTTCTCCCTGTAACTAGTAATATATAATGTATTACAGTTTTAGAGTAACTTACCCAACACTGGTTAGTTGTTATTCACTTATTCAATTAACAAGAACATACATGCAATTGGAATCATATTGACATCTCAAACTGTTACATTTTCAATAGTGAAATTCAATTGTGATATGAAGCGTCACAATTATATGAAGTAATGAAAAAGAACAGAACATTTCCAAATGCATATTTCAACAAGGTTACAGACATGAGAACACATGAAAACACACATGAAAGTAAATGAGTTATAAGAAAGTCTTTGTCCTGCAAGTCTCTGCAAAAGGTCACAGCAGGGGGCTTTGGTGCTAGAATCAACAGGCCGTTGATAAGAGACAGAGGGGTTGTAAAACTTGATCACTTTTGGGGGGAAGGTTTTGCTTTCATTTGTCTATTTTAAAGATGAATGAAGAATACAGTTCAAAATATGTCTTTGGTGGTTCATAACGGCTACACTTCCTACTTGTATTGAATTGTGAAGTTGACTTTTCACCTCCAGAAACTTGCACGGTGCACCTTTAGTATTTCCAGACGATGCTAATGGTAAAGTTTGTTAGAGCCACTGTCACAAACTGTTGCTGTGTGAGAACAAAAATGAGGACAGGGTGGTTTTTCTGACTAAACAAAGGCTGGAGAAATGTTGGGATTAGTTCTTGGTACTTTTATGTGCAAAAATGCCTTTAGAGTCTAGACATGAGCTTGACCAGTTTGTGACTATTTTGACCTGAGACTTGTTTGCACTAACAAACAATATAAATAAACAAATACTCAGAACAGTATGCAATACAACCATGTACACAGTTTGATGTTTTTGTGGTTAGCTTCACTCTGTCACTGCTTCTGTAAATGGAGTGTTGATGATGAGATTCCTTTAGCCATGAATTCAGCAAATACTTATATGAAGTCTTGTGATTTCCTGTAAATATCAAAGAGAATCCGTCATAAAAGCTGTTTGTACTTGTCTGTATCAACAAGTAGCACTTCCTGGATTAATTAATCAGCAAATATCTGCACCTGCATGAGAACGGAAAAGAGGTCAAGCTGATCTAGTCACCGGGATATAACAGCTCTCACCCGCACGCCCAAACGGAAACAGATCAAATTAGTGACGGAATTAAAGTTATGAAATTACTCAAAGAACAGAACAGGTTTTCAACATTGCATTTGTGAGCAACATGTGACCGTTAGCCTCGGTTCTGTGTAAACCTCAAAATACTCAACTGAACAGGAAATACTCATGAGTACATACTTTAGCCACTTTGATTATAAACAAGCCAACTGATGTTCTGTGCCCCGGTTACTTTTCACAAATCCCTAAACTTAACCTAATTTAAGATAAGACTAACCCAAATGCTAATACTAACCTTACCCATTTTTTTTTTTCAAGCTAAACGTTATAAAATATAAACTTTTGCTGCACAGCCACTAATGCAAAGTGATACTTTTGTGGCATAACTGGGTTAGAAAATATTTCAGGCAACTACGTATAGAGTTGGCAAAGCATCATATTTGGGGGCGAGGCCTATGTGGGGGAAAGTCATGGGGAAAGCCCTGTGTTAAGGCAATGGCAGGCGACACCTTTTACCTCTTTCAAGACGTCTTCTGGTGAATTAAGTGCAGTTTTAGTTATAGGGACATTTCGTTTTTCTCTTTTTTTAACCCACCTCAGTCCACTCTGTATTTATTAAAAGTGTCTTTTGAAATACACCAAAGAACAAACGCATTTTAACAAATAATTTAGACTGCAACGATTCACTTAAGTCACAATTTGATTCAGTTTTCGATTTTGTAGTCACAATTTTTTACGTTGTTAGTTTATCTATATTAACGTTTTTTTAAACCTTAAGACACAAAATAAACCATAATAAATTATGTTTAAAATATAGCTGCTGTTTGTGAGTCGGAACTTGAATTTTTATTAACATTTGAACAGTCATATTTAGTGTCTATATTTAAAGTCGTTAACTCATCATATTAATGCACATTAGTCAGGTCTTCAGTGAAGTTCATGCTTTGTTTCTTCAAATACGTGGCTATTATTGTGTTATTATTTGTATTATTCAACTACAGAGTGTGTGTGTGTCAGTGGCTGCAGGAGCAAAACTGATCGATTCTGGACTTTCAATTCGATTACTGCAAACTCCGATCGATTTTTGAAGTTTTCGATCGATTTTCCATCCCTAACTGCAATAGTTTTAAATGAAGTGGGATTTTGTGTTTTTCTTTTGCTCCTTTAGCTCTCCTCTCGCTCTCACACACACAAGTGCAGAGAAGCAAAGCAGACGAGGAGAGGTAAGACAAACACAACTGAACCAGAGAAACTGAGGACAGAAGGGACACAACTGACTGCAGAGACTTGTTCATTGATTTTTAAGATGTAAAATAATGTGTGTTTTATTACAATACAACTTGTATTCTTGGAGAAATGAGCCGAATAAGGACACAAACTTAGACGTGTCTAAATGTAAAGTTACTGCGGGAATATGAGAACACAGTCAGACCTTTATCATCACCACCACAGCTTGCTGCAGTGAAATAAAATCTGTGATCCCGACCTGCAAGTCCAAAGACAACAGCAGTACGTCTTTAGACTCACTTGTTAATGCGATGCACACTTGTGTCTGGGCTGACACCAGGAGAGACCAGTGTTCTGTGTTCTCTGTACTCGCACATTTGAGTGAGAAAAGCTAAATTTTTGTCTCTGTGTTTGGTGTTGTTTCCTCCACATTGAGGAAACGAATCATTCACCTCCGTGACTCAACTCTCATCGTTCACAGTGAAGAGTCGTTCAAAAGAATCAGATCGTTTGCAAACGTCACATCACATTTTTAGCACAACTAATTAGTCGGGTCACAAGAAATTGAGGTGTGTTTAGAAAAGAAAGATGTTAGAACACAACTGGTGGTTAGCATTTAACTCACATTATTAGATATATTTACGTATTTGGACAGTTGGATCACTTTCTTTGGATCTGTATCTGACATAATGTTTCTGTAAAGCCTCTGATGTTGTGGTTGTTGAACAATGAGTGAGAAGGGTGTTGTTCTGATGCAACATTCATGTGTTTCTATTAATTAACTCACTCGGATATTTATCTATAACATCATCACCGTTTCCATAGTAACAGCTTCCCAGTGTTTACACAGGTGCTTGACTCATGCCATTGCTGTGCTTTGCTGTATTATTTAAGCTACACAAGATAATTCCATTGTACAACTCAATGTTAGCATTTTAAATCATGTTTTTACACACAGTAGCGATGAATTGTGATTTCAGTCACACAAACACCAGCTGTCAAATCAATCACACTGCCCTCTCCACTCTCAGCCCCCCTCTAAAAACATGTCCAATGTGCCTCCCTTCTCCCCTCACCAGGACTACAGATGTAAATTAGCTGTAAGCTACTGGTGCAAGCATCTGTGCCATTGTGCTTAATGAATCACAAAGCGCTTCACAGTGAGATGAACCCTCTCCCTCTCCACGCAGTGATTGTAAACAGCCCTGGGGCAGCTCAGCAGAAAGAAAGGGCTTTGTGTTCTGTGAGGGGAGAGGAGTCCTAACCTTGTAGTGTGTGTGTGAGGAAGGAGAGGAAGGACTTGTCTCAGCTGTTATTCATTGCCCAAACGTCTGCACCGCAACATTTCCAAAACACTTAAAAAAATTAATTACTTAGTCCAAAGTCATTATAAATACACATTTCAAAACAATCAGGAAATCAAATGTTATAACGTAATGCTAAAATCTTTCTTTAACTTTCTGTTTATTTTTCTGACATAACGCCACATCAACCTCCATTTAAACCAGTGGTTCTCAACCTGGGGGTCGGGACCCGTGTGAATTTGTGTCACAGGCATTAAACAGTGTTGCCAGGCCTAAAAATAAGAATCAGTCTCTTAGAGGAAGTAAATGCAGAGATGAAAACTTTCAGTGAGAAACAGTGACTCGTGGATTTGTGAGCAGAAGTTGTCTGATAGTGGAAAAAACTCCTTCATTTGAATACTGTACACTTCTCATTATTGCAAGCATATTTCTGTAAACATGTGCTCTTTAGTTTAATATTATTTGTCCAGTTATTGTAATATATGTTAAAAAAAGAGTAACACTGCTATTCAAAAATATCTGGAGGTCTAAACAACAGAGGTTTGCCCAGATCTGATGTAAGAAGACATAATGTACTTCCCTAAACTAATTTTGGATTTAAGGAAAACAGTCACCTGCAGAACTGGACCACACCCATTGAAATTATGTCAAAGTTCAAATGTTTAGCAATACCTGAACCGGAACTTTAACACTACAGCCAAGTTTGCATAAACAGACTTGTTTGGTGTATTGTGTAAAAAACTATAACATATGAAGATCAGTGTCAGTATTTCTTTTCAAAACAGCAGAATTGATTTAGTCTTAACAGCCAAAAAAGTTGTTTTTCCGCTTGTCCTCACATTAAGTCACTGTTTATGCAACGGGGTGTTGATAAAGAGATTCCTTTGTATTTGTTTAGCCAGTTTATCATAAAATGTGTTTGTACCTGGTACTTCATGGATTTATTAGTCAGCAAATATCTACACCTGCACGGAAAGGGCGAGGTCAAAAAATGTACAAAGGGATTTTTTCAGTCACAACCCAGGCTCTAGTCACCCACAAGCCTAATATAAGTGGAAATTAAAATTATGTCATTACTCACTGTCACACAGCTATTTGTACTCTCTTGTTTTGCAAACTGTAGCATTTGTGAGCTTGGTTTACTCATGAGTACAGACTTTATCTATTTTGAAAACAAGCCAACTGATTTTCTGTGCACAAAGCCAATTCATACAGCCGGTAGCTCATATTTGGGAGTGTGGTCTGCTGTGGGGTAGCTGATTTTCACACTGCAAACACAATTTAAATCTGACAACTTCCTCTCATAAATTCCTCGACACAAAGTTAATATCGACATGTATTCATTTTTGTTTGTAATTTTGGCTTAAAAACACAGCAAAGTGAAACTGGAGAGGACTACTCAAACTCAGCTGACTAGAACAAAAATGATTTATTATTCAATGTAAAGAGTTCACAGTGGTCATAAGCAGCAGTCAAGATGGTGGCACTAGCTGTGGCCAGAATAACACTAGTTTGAGCAAAATCGTCTTTAAAAGTATTTTTGTTTTTGACAGAAGAGCATTTAAACAGGCACAGAGTCATCTTAGAATGGCTAATTTGACTGTAATAAGAGGGTTACACTAACCAACCAACCAACTATCTAAACAAACAACTAACTTAACTAACTAAACAGCTTACTAACTAACTAACTAACTAACTAACTAACTAACTAACTAACTAACTAACTAACTAACTAACTAAACAACTAACTAGCTACCTAACTAAACAACTAACTAAACTAACAAAAACTAACTAAACTAACTAACCAACTTAACTAACGTAACTAAATTAACTAACTTAACTAGCGTAACTAACTAACTTAACTAACGTAACTAACTAACTTAACTAAATTAACTAATTCAACTAACTAAACTAACCAACTTAACTAACTTAACTTAACTAACTTAACCAACTAACCCTTTCATGTAAATATAGAAAGTTTTAGGGTTTTTTTATGAGAAACAAAATGCAAAATGTAGGAGGTGCTGCACATGTCCCTTTAGTGCCTTAAGGCGGTTAAGTATAATTAATTACAATAAACATTATGTAAACATTAAATTACATTTGTGAATGATTTCAATCCGTTCACTATTGTGTTATTCAAAGCATTAGCTAGCAAAAGACAAGTGTGGCGGCAAAACCTTTTGAGCCACAATTGCATCATCATGATGTAATTGTGGCTTGTGCATTAGAGGTGTGGCTTGTGGTAAGAGCAGAACACAGCGGAACAGCTTCAGTCAGTACACATTTATCTACTCTTGAAGGAACATGCTGCCTCAGAAGCTCATAACAGGACTATTAACTTTGTGTAAGTACTTTAAACTGTGTTTGTGCTTTTATACTTTTGTGGATCTGATCACATAAACACTTTAGGCTAGATTTGTACTTGTGTTTTATATAAAACATGAAATAGTTTTGTGCTAAGTTAGTTTTAATTGAAGTTATTATCCAAAAATAATAGAGTATATCTTTTAATAGCTACATACCAAATGTTGTGCTTTATCTCATTCACAAATGCTTGTGTAGTTCTGCTTTGTCATAAGCAGAATTAGGCACTAACATTTGTATTTTTGAATTGCATTTGAGTCTAATTTCAAGCAAATACTTACAGCTTTCCTGACCTGAGCATCAGCTGCAGGACATTACAAATAACTCAAACATGCTGAATCGAATTAAATACACTTTGTGTAAAATAATGATGAGAAGACACTGTTATCATGACTAAAACTCAGTAAAGCTGATTTTACCTAATAGGTCTCCAGTAATTCATTATTTTAAACATTATTTCTAAAAAGTCTAGAAACCTGACATATGCCATAACACTTGTATTATTATCTATCGTTTAGCTGCTTTACTTTCACTGTAATATTTTACAGGCAGCTTTTCACCATCTTCAAAATCTTTCTTAAGCTGGAGTAGCTGATTTCACACTGCAAACACATTTAAATCTTCTATCTTTCTCTCATAAAACTTCGACACATGGTTAATATCAACTTTTATTTATTTTGGTTACAATTATGACTTTTTACAAACACCAAAGTGAAACTGGAGAGGACGACCCAAGCTCAGCCAATCAGAGAGCTGCATTCATCTTCTGATTAGAACTAAAAATCTTTATTATTCAACTCAAACGGTACACAGTGGTCTCTTTGTTCCCAATGTGCTGCAGTATATATTACTTTTTAATGGAAAACACCAAAGTTTACTATTCACAAGTAAAAAAAGTTAGCTACCCCAACTTTAATTCCTCCCATTTTTTTCTTGATAATTATTTTTTGTCCAATATCTGAAAAAAAACTAACTATGAGGCACCTGGTAATGTTAAAGCTATTTGTAGCCATTGTAGCCTTCAGTCATTCTGGGATTAATTAGACTTAGTTTGTACTCTAAACATACATTTATATGGGCTGATTAAAATTTCCTAAGTTAAGCTCCCAAAGTTCATTTTAGTTCAAGTTTTAAGTTAAATATGCCCACACTAGTTTTACTGCTCTTGATATTTACCAAAAATAATAATAATATATAGAGAGAGATTTTTAATGGGGAAACTGTTTTTCTTTTGTGCTGAGTATAGGTTCTCACTTATAACTAGAGTCTATTAGTCTCCAAAGCTAAAACTACATTGCCTGGAAAAATCAGACAATATATATAAAAATATATCGTCTGGCCACCGTGTCCCCCTTTCAAAAGTGTTATTGACAGATTATTTATTGAATCAGGGACAAGCATCGTCTCCGTATGAAACACATGGCTGCTTACGACAAAAAGCTTCATTGCATCTGCATCTCACAAATAAACTAATCTGATTGGCCGGTTCGTGGTGGAGTTGATCTGAATCGCAGGCGGGGGAGTGGTGACCAGACCCACTCTAAGCAATTTGCTCTGGATCCCAAAAAGAAACTACATGGCTTCATTTCAGAAATAGTTTAGAGATATGTTTGTGCTCAAACAGCTTCAGTTTGAATTTTAGCCGGAGTTTTAGGGAAAATAGACCAGAACAATAAGAGGTTTTAACAAAGAGACATTTGGAATGAATTGGACTAAATATCGTCTTGTTCCTCTCTTCCAGTGTTCCCGAGTTTGTCCAGAGCAGCAGAAGATGTGACGTCTCTGGAGGTGAAGGCTGAAGACACACTTATTCTAAGTCCAGTCTCTTCTGCGAACAAAGTCCAACATGTCCTGTGGAAACTGAACAAAACAGTGACCCTGGCCCTGTTGACGAAACAGACCCTGCGTTTCAGTGTGACCCTCCAGAGAGATACAGAGGTCGTCTGAATCTGGATCAAATCACTGGATCTCTGAATGTCTCACACCTCAGACCTGAAGACTCTGGATTTTACTGTGGAGAAATCACTTGTGCAAACAGCCTCAGCACAGTCTGCTTTAATGTGACAGTGAAAGGGACTGTTGAAGGTGAATGGCTCAAACATTTCATTGTTCTTAACTGTTCTGCACAGTCTAATTATCATGTTTTGATTTGACAGAGAAAACAGGAATTCGGCCTCTGCAGTGAGACTCCACTGGTTTGCAAGCGTCTGTGCATTATCTGTGTTCTTCTCTGCAACTGGACGAACTATTAAAGGTGAGGATTTGGAGACATGGGGCTTTTCCACTAGTACTGTATCTACTTAGCCCTACTGGACTCTACTCAGTGTGACGTGGCCCTGGTGCAGAGCGTTTTCATTTCAGGCTGACCCCGGGACAAAGTACTTTTTTAGTATCAGGTTCTCCCAAGACCAAAGCGAGCCAGAAACGAGACATAGAGCGTCAAACACTGACTGGGTGAGTGAAATGTTTCCGGTGAGAGAATCCAGCGTGAGACACTGGAGAAACATGAGTGTCCTCGATACACATTCGTAAGACAATTGTGAGGAAAATCTTGCAAATGCAACAAACTTGTTGAAGCAAAAACTTAATACTGCAGAGAAGAGAGCCCACACTCGACTCATGAGTTGTGACCAGACGTCCCTATTAACCTGGGACAGTCCCTGTTTTGAGCCCTGCGTCCCAACTGTAAGTTTTCAACAGTGAGGGAAGGAATATATTGCTATTTCTTTGTCAAAATAGAGAAAGCGTGCTTGAAAATTACCAAAACATGAGAACAAATGCACCAATTTGCCCTGACAGAAGTTTCAGAGAATATACTTGAGTGTGAATGAGCCATGAACTGACTAAGTGCAAGTGCATTTTCACCGAATGTTCATTACCCTCGCAAAACTTGAGTGTCCCAGTTTTTAGTTTTGAATATGGTCATCCTAGCTAATACTGTGCTAGGTGCCAGCACACTTAACATCAACTGTTTCCTGTTTAGACACAAGGCCAGACATATATTTCTTATATTTTATATATTTTCCAGGTCGTTTAGTTGGAAGTGGAGTTATTTTTAGTGCAGGGTAATAGTGCAAAAACAGTGCTTTAAATGTACATCAAACCTGGATACACTTGACACGAAGTGCCTGTGTGTGCTCTTCATAGCAACAGACAACGTATAAACACATAAGGCTGCTTCTATTATATTTCTCCAATGTCAAGAGCGATGTTTTATGAGCTAAATGTTACTAGAGTACAAAGCTCTGCCTGCTGATAGATCAATGACACAGAAGACCACGAGAAAGGAACAAATGACATTCTCATGCTTTTATCTTGCAGCTAGGTCCTGTCCCTGCCAACAGACGTGTGAGTTTTAACCACATGTTAAACTCACTTACTCTGAGCTGTGGTTGTTATGGTGGTGTGTAATGTTGTTTTCTCCTGGATGTGCCCAGTTTACACAGCTACACAGCCTTACTCAACACCACTTAATAATGCCTCTGATCTAGGGCTGTAGTCGACCAAAGAAATTCTTGTTTGACTAAATTCATGTCCCATCCATCGATTAATTGACTAAAAAGAGGGTGGCAAAGGCTCTGAAGCAAAAAAATAGAGTTGTCAAAAAGATTCAGCAAATCAATGCTAAAACTGGTATCAACACTGGTACAGATCCTCATTTGAACAAATATCGATAACATAAACGGGACAAAAGTTTGGACCAAATTTGATATTTTTTGGGAAATACTGTAAAACGTTTGATCATATACTTGCATTTTGAGTTGAAAATGTCAGTCCATTGTATAAATATCTGACTTTCTTGAAAGGGCATTCTAATTCTCATAGTGGCATCGAAATTGGCATCGAGAATCAAGGCTATTCCTTTGTATCAAAGTCAGGTTTGAAATGTTAGTGATAAACATTGCTCAAAAAGACCAATAATAATATGTAGTTTATAAAAAATATATAGTGCACTTTATGCAGAAAATAAATAGGAAATAAAAAAAGGCAGATCAGAACAATGATTCTGTTTCTTAAAATCCTTAAAATTTAAATAAAAGAATAGTCAAATAATAAAATTTTGATCAACCAATACTCCATCGATTGATTAATCGACTAAACGACTAAAGAGCTACAGCCTTCCTCTGATCAGGGTCAAGTCACACTGGTGGGAGTAGAGTAAAGCCGAGCTGAGTAGACACTAATGGAAAAGACCTCATGTTGACTCTGAGCCAAAACATTAACAATAGGACACAAGGTTATTCACTAACTTGTGCTTTCTTTCAGAGAACAAGCCTCATTTTCTACATTTCCACCTTTGAAGCCTTTGCTGCATTTGTCCTGGATGAATGAAGAACTGTCGAATGAAGTCCTTTATTTATTAAAACTGACTGTATCTGCTCCCGCTCAGCTTTCAACTATAGCATTTCTAAATTACACCGACAGGCTTTGTTCACATGTGATGGTGTCATAAGGACCAGTTTTTCTAACATTGCACATTACCGTTAAATATCTAAAAGAATGTTACCACCGATTGTGAGTCTGGTTATTTCTATTCTATTAATCACTAACTTCTGTAATTAAAGAAAAAATACAAGTTGTCCATGTATATGCTTCTATTTTCATTATTTGCCCATGAAGTAAACTACATTTGTTTATAATTATTAGTTTTATTGTGTGAATTGACTTACAGCTTGCTATGTTTTGCTTAATTCCAACTGCACAATAAACAATATTGTATTAATTTAAAATAAACGTGTGTAATTGAAGGTGCAGTATTGATCAGTATGTTAATTTAGATTATTCTGTGTCTTAATAATCCTGGTTGTCTCTTCTTCTGTCAGTGTTGACTCTTATCTTATTATTTTGATAGTTGTTTTGAGTTTACTGCCGCCACTGATAAACTCAAAGGACTAATCTGATCTACGACAGGAAAAGCCCTGCTAATGTGTGTTTTGACAGGCTGGATAAAAGATAATAAAGTCTTTGTGATGATTGAATGATTTTTAGAAGACATACAGTAGATTTGGTAGAAGGATTGGATGATTAAATCTGCTTGTGAACTGTGTGTGTTTTGTCTAAGTTTTTACAGTCGTGGATCCTGGTCTGGTCTGGTCTGGTTACTGACTGGACTTTAACATAGAAGAAACTTAGGATCTGACAAATAGTTTGAATGTACAGTATATGCAGTATTGGGAAGAATACTCTGAAAATGTCTTTACAGAATACTGTATAAATGTATTTTGTAATGTATTCAGTTACTTAGTCAAGTATATTGAATACTTTCACACATGGCATACATTCAAACAGCTTTTGATTTTAGGTTCACAGTTTGTTTTGGCATTGTTTATGAGATCATAAAACATCATTATCCAAAACATAAACCTCTAACACTTTGATTGGAGAAGGTGTTAGAAAGAAAATATTTATTGTGATGTTTGGTTGTGAAACAAACACAACCAAACATGCTTCACTCAGGGCGTTTACATGGAGGCCAAGAAAACCAGATCGCCTAGTCCGATTTAAATCAGTTTTCCAAAGTGTATGTAAACCTGGGCAGACCTATTGAGGAGATGTAAACTGTTTTAAGAAAACCAATTGGCGCACATTGTCCTGACCGATTGTAGTCTGATTTAGTTAGTTTAGTTTATTTGTTTCTTCAGTCACACAGTCAAAAAATTTAAGTTTGACGTACAACATGACATTTTGCAATTGAAATGACTGAAAGGGTTTAGGCTGAAGTGAAACACTAACAGTGGATTTACACTAAGTGCAACTTGGATGCGAGTCGTGACTTGCGTAAGTCACGCAGAACTTAGAAAGTGCTTAAAACCAATGCGTTGGTTACACCGTGCTCCGAATGTCGACTGCGAGTGTCGCGCGACTCTGCGGAAAGAATCCGCATGAAGTCTATTTTTCCCGGAGACCGCAGCGGTCTGGTGCGGCTTTCAATTCATTATACGAGCGTTCTCGCGAGAATCTACGTGACTCCACGTGGCTTTGGACGAAACCGGACCGCAGTTGACAGCATCTGGTGTAACAGGCACTTAGCAAGAAACCCGCACGTGTCCCGACCCGCACCCGCCTCGCAGTCTGTGTACATCCAGCGTTATAGAAGCCAAAAACCCTAAGACGGGTTAGTGGCACACACAATCTCACATTTAAGTACATGTTCAACACTGTTCTGAATGTTTAAAACAGTCCTACATGTCCCAGAAGAAACATTTTACAAACAGTTAACTTGGTTTTCTGAATACATATTTTTCGTACAAGTCTTTAGTTACTTCCCAACACTGCAAATACGTGGCATGTTACACACAGACATGACATTATGACTCCTGAAGTCGTGGAAAGACAAATCAGGCTAAAATCTTTTCTACAATCCTCCAGTGTGTACAAGATTTAACTCTACAATCACCTGTAATCCTCTTGTTTGCTCTGGATTAAGTCTTCAGATTTACACTTTCGAGGCTCACAGTGGCACTCTCGCCTCTTATCTGAAAGGTTGTGGCTTTGACTCCCGCACGGTCAGAGCCTTTCTGTGTGGAGTGTTTTTTATGTTTTTCCCGTGTCTGGGTGGGTTTCCTAACACTCCAGTTTCAGGCACAGTTTTTTTTTTATTTTGGTCTTAAAACAATTGAAAATCAACTTAAGAGAAAAAGAACAAAAAGAATCTAAAGAAAAGAAGAAAAAATGATTGAATTTTGTGTCTCGTGTCATAATTAAAAAACAATGACCAGCAAAATGAAGGTATTAATATTTTGGATTTATTTTTATTTTACACTTTTATCTGGTTTTCTTGCTGTACCTTTATAGTCTTATGATAAACACCAGATGAACAGCATCTTTTTTTTCCACTTTTGTTATTCAATAATATTTCCCTTTGTTCAAAAATTGTCCTCGGTGAACTTCTCCTTTCTTCATCAAGTTACAAATCTATTATTTCCTTTTTTTTTTTTATCATTTTCATTCATAAATTTAAACCAGACTAATACTGCTTGGGCTTATGACATCTTTATAAACGCTAGGGGAGTGCTTTAACTCTGCAAAACAAGTTTCAGTTGCTGCTTAAGATTGGGACGAGAAACCCAGAGAAGCCAGGGGTGATCAACCCCGAGGCTCATGAGCTGCATGCGACTCTTGGTTGGTTCGAGTGCGGCTCTAAGACTCAGACAGAAACATTTGCACTTCCACACTCTCTCTCTCTCCTTTGAGAAGCCGTGTGTGACTGTCAGAGCAACGTCAAAGCAGAGCTATTTAACAGACAGTTTCTTTGGAGAAGCATTTCTCAGTTTTATTCTGTGAAACTTGAGCTTCATATTGATCCTTATTTTGTGCAAATCTGTCTTATTTCCACAGAGAAGAGGTCCAAAATATACATTGAAAGATAACATGTCGAAACAGCAGCGGCGCAAAACGCGTGAAATTCGCATCGATGAAATGTTTAAAGTATAAAACAGACACTGACCTGACTACAGTGTGTGCAGCAGTGTTTTCTCTGCTCTGCTCACACAGGACAGCCCCGAGTCTGACTCACGCTTCTAAAACCCAGTTTTACAGGGGCGGAGCTAAGGGCATCTGGGGCTGGGGCCCCTAAATCTAGCCTCTATGGGGGGCTATTTGTTTTTTGTTTATTTAATTGCCTCATTTCTTTTTAATTATAGTAAAATGATATTGATATGGACTGTCAGTTGTATTGATTAAGAAATGTATACATTATTAAACAGATTTTGTTTACTTTCTAAATTTGATGAATGTAGTATAAAAAAAAAAAAAATGTGTAAATTATCCTGACCAACAAGCTTGAAATAAAATGATTGATTGATTGATTAATTGATTGACATTACACAATGAGATCATCACATCTAAAACGAAAACAAAATACAGGAAATTGCATTGAATAAAAAATAAAAATAATTGAATTACATCAAAACCTTGATAGATTGAAATATATTTTTATTTCAGGGCTTATGGGTCCAAGGGTCTGTCTGTAAAGTTTGATTAAACAAATTTCAGACAGGGTTCAGAGAGCTGGAACCCACTACCACGTATCTATTGGGGGGGCGATTTGAAATCTCTCCCAGGGCGCTAAAAGGGCTTGAGCCGGCACTGGTGTTATATGTTGAAGCAAGATCCTATTTGTGAATTCTGTTTTGTTCACTGACAATGGCAATCCAAACATTTTCTGATTCTTAGTGACTCCCGACCTTGGTTAATTGGTGCAGTTAACCATTTCTCCAGGGTGTTTTTCTCTCCAGAGGATGTTTTGGTTTGCACATAGTCTCTGCAGTGTTTGACAGTTCAATTTAATCACATGACTTATTGTAAATGCTCTGTGTCAGTATCTCGACTAAACCGCACGCAGAGTGATGTAATTAGTAGTTAGACACAAAATCTGACCGTTAATGTGTTGGGAAAAGGAAACTACATTGTTGTTTGTGTGTATGTGCTTGTGGTTGAGTGAGAGCTAAAATCTTAAACCAGTAACCAACAAAAAGATTAGATAACACTGCGTTTTGATCACACTATTCAAACAGTTTTATGCAAACTCTGCTATCTTTGCAGTTTTATCACACAACATGGAATTAAGAGATCAATATGAAAAAATATAAACTGTGACTGAGTTTCAATAACAATGTAATGTTGCAGAAGTCATGACAAACTTTAGTCATTGAGGTTAACCACAAGATAAGAACTGTTTTGACCTAAAAAAGTTGCTCCAAAATTTTGTTGGTGTTTTTTCCTTACAAGTACGATGATGCTGTTGTAAAAATGTAAATGTGCTGAAATAAATGTCTCGATTTGTTTTAATAAATTATGTAGATGTTTGTGATTATGTATGAAATGTTCTTTTATTTATTTCATTTTCTTTCATTTCAGGTGTGTTCTTTTGTGAATATTATTGGATTATGTCAGACAAATGTAAAATGTTTGTAAAATGAATCACAAAAGTGCAGAATTACATTTGTACCCTTTCTTTCTTTTTTTTTTTTTTTAGCATTTCTCATTTTTAACAGGGTTACATGATCTAAAAATTCAACATATTGCACAACTCTAACCCCAAAACTGAGCACTGAGAAACTCTTTCACCAAAAGACACTAAAAATAACTTCTTCTTCCTCTCTCTATTTCCCTCTTTCTCTCTCTCTCCTCTCTTTGACTCTTTCTTTCTCTGTCTGGTGTCTTCTGCTTTATGACATAAGCTCATGTGTGTCGACCCCCCTCCCTCTCTCTTGACCCCTTTCCCAGCATCACTCTCCGTCCTGACCTGACAGATTCCTCAGGGCCACTGCTGGCCAAGTCTCAGTGCCCAGACACTGTGTGGAGGACTCACTTGGACATGGCCCCCAGCCTGAACCCGGCCTGGGGTTTCCTGTACAAGCCTCCTTTAACAAAGAGACACCTGCAGTGGAGAATGCTGCACGGGGCCGTAGCAGTCAACTCCTTTGTGCATCATGTCAACAGTTCTGTGGGTGAGGGCTGTCCGTCCTGCGGCCTGATAGAGACTGTGTTCCATGTTTTAGGGAGTGTGAGCGCCTGACACAGCTGTTCGATCTGCTGAGGGCAGTGTTTACGAGGCTGAGGACAGTTCTCAGTGCTCATGTGTTTGTGTGTGGGGTGAGGCAGGGGCAGATACTGAGCTTTTTGTTGGGACATGCCAAAATGGCAGTGTATGTGAGCAGGAGGAGGAAGGTTCAGAGTCAGAGCTGCATGAAGCTTCTCTTTATTAGAATGGTCCAGGCTCGTCTCAGGCTGGAGTTTGGACTGTACAGCTTAAATGGAGATGAGACAGGGTTTGAGGACCGCTGGGGGTTTCAGGAGGTCTTGGCTTTTGTGTTACATACACAATGATAATATATAAATCATTGTGTATGTAAATAGCACGAGGTGTAAATTATACAACTGTAAAATGATTTTGACAGGCAAAATAAAGGTCTGTTAAAAATCAAAGTTTTCTCTCTCTGTCTCTCTCTTCTGTCTCTCTCTGTCTCTCTCACTCTGTCTCTTTCTCTCTCCTTTCTTGCTCTTTCTCTCTCTTTCTTTCTCTCTCTCTTTCTCTTTGTCTAAATGTCTTCACTTCATTTCAAAAACACTAACAGTTTTTTTTTTATCACTTTAGTCCAAAGTCATTATAAATAACACATACAAATAACAAAATGTTACTAACGTGATGCTAAAACTTTTTTAGCATCACTTTTTTTTTTTTTTTTAAATCTTTCTTTAACTTTCTGTTTATTTTTCTGACATAACGCCACATTAACCTCCATTTAAACGTGGTTGTGACTTTAATTAGAAAAGAAGAGGTAAAAGGTGTAGCTTCCTATGCCTTACATGGGATTTCAACCACGACTTTCCCCCACAGCAGGTCATGCCACAAGTACTGTATGTGTGTCTATAGTCAGGAGGGACTGAAGTGAGCTGGTTGCCATGATAATGAGTTTATTTCTTTTGCTAAATGAGTCTAAACTGTGGTATTTCTTAACTTAACCTTTACTCAAACCTCTTAACTTTATCCTTAACCCTTTTCCAAACTTACACGTTCTTCTAAAGGTTACCTCAGTTCGTCCGGACAAGACAGTCCAGCAGTAGGTCTGGGTGATTAAGACTTGTCTCGCCCACGGCAGCTTCTCCTGGGACACAGTTTCCTGCCAAACACACTCAGTGAAAGCTGCCAATTCTCAAATGTGTTTTAAGTCAGAACCCTAGATTATATTACAGATAAAAATAAGTAGCGGGACACAGATGATGATCTCACCGGCCTCTGTCTCGAAACTGTCTGTAGTCATGTTTGAGCACGACACTTTTGGTTGGTTTAGTGTCTGGCGTAAGACAAATGAACGTTAAACCAGCCATAAATTATGTTTTATAACTTGAAATTACACTTGTTTTAGACGTGTAGCTGTAGCTAGCTGTTATTTATTGTCCTATTGCCTTTAGTGTAAAGTAAAAGTATTTAATGTAGGCTAAACAAATCTCTGTGTGGCTTAGATAAAATGAGATAAACTGTTTCAAGCACTGACCAGAGTTGGCAAGTAAAGTATTTTTACTCAAGTACCGCACTTAAGTAGTTTTTTTGAGTATTTGTACTTTATTTAAGTATTACAAATGACTTTACTTTTACTTCTTACATTTTTCAAGAAATATCTGTACTTTCTACTCTGTACATTTTAAGTTACAGTTTATTAGCCCATAAACATTTTTATTTTTCCTTTTAAAACCAGTGCAGACCTGCTGCTGCTGAGTATCACAGCTTTGTGAGCAACTTAATAGAGATGCACCTATCCAGCTTTTTCTGTTCCGATACCGATACTTTGACTTAAGTATTTGCCGATACCCGATATCAACCAATACTAGTGTAAGGACTGAAAGATCTTATTTTTCTTATCAAAGCATAAGACATTTGGTTATGTAGTGTTATGTAAATATTAATTCTAGTGCAAGTCACAACTTAACAAGTTAATCTGAACAAAATGTCAAACATTATGACATGTTCTGAATCAACACCAACCAATACATGTGTCTCATTATGTCCAATTAAAGACACAACAATGGTATCGACTGAACCGATATCCAATCCCAGTATTGGATCGGACAACTTAACAAGTGAAAAACGCCAAAAACATTAAAATTTATAAACAAAAGTCTGATTAATTATAGTTAATTTATTGTAAAGCCCATCTCACACTCCTCAACATTACACAACAAGTTTGTTCACTGTGGGGAAAAAAAAGCAGTAAAAGTATTTCTAGGTTAAAATGTCTTAAAACCTGAATTTTAATCTTTATTTTTGCTATACATATTTTTTGTCCTGATGGTTTTACTTGATGGATCTAGATTGTTTGACTAGTTTCAATAAACGTAATTTTAATTCAAGTCAAATTCTTTGTGTATGAAATCAGACATTTTACTCTACTTTATTCAATTTGATTTAAGCTCAAATCTATTGAAAACATCAGAAATATCTTGAAATAAGCTAACAAATATCTAGTATTAATAGTTTTAGCCGAGACTAGAGAATAACTTTTGTCAGTGTGACTGAACTTTTTACTTGTTGTACTTAAGTAAATTTACACAAGCTTACTTTTCTACTTTTACTCAAGTAACGGAGTGTCAGCAGAACTTTGACTTTTACCAGAGTTGTTTTTTACACAAGTAACTGTACTTTCACTTGAGTAATGACCTTCAGAACCATCTCTGACACTGACACACTTTTTGTTTGCTTTAGTTTCTTAATCACGCTTGCTCTATTACTCGAGTGACATCAAATCAAACAACTCTTTCATTCTTTTACCGCTCAGACTGTAGAGAAGCATTTTTTTCCCACATAAAATACTTCCTAAATGTTCACAAGACGTTATGCAGATGACATCATTCTAACTGTCAGCAGTGAGTGGCAAAAATGAATGAGAGTCAATATGAGACAAATTACAATTCCTCCAAACATTAAAAGACAAGAAGAAGCAGCTGCAGTTTTGATAATTATAACAAACACAACTACTGCTGAATATTGAGTTTGTATGTGACGTGTAAAGAGAGAAAAGCAGCTAAACAGTGGCAGAAAAGCAGAAAAACTACAAGATCACTTCTGTTTCTATCACATTTCTCACTGACTCAGACTTTAAGATCACACACTTGCAAACTCAAATGTTTTTGGTCAGCTTGACGAGTGAATTATTACTTGTTCAACTGCTGTAAGCAAATAAGTTAGCTAAAATCTGCACTGTGGCTGTGACAAAAGAAAAGTTGAATGCATTTTTACCAAACAAACACTCTCTGAAGGAAAAACTTAACCCCAAAAAAGCTTAAAAACAAATTTTTATCAAGTATCATCAACCTTTAATATGAAATGAAAACTAAAGAACCATTTACACTTCAAGTTAAGACAGTTTTTATAGGAAGAGTGTGTCATTATTATGTGTGATCATGTTTAACTGTGCGGGCGGGTTTGTTTGGTCTTAAATCTACTGTATAATCTCAGACATGAACCACAAACCACAAAGAGATTATCACACTAGAGAAGGTTTACACTACTCAAACGTCATCATGAAATCTGCTAAAACAGCTGTATCAACTTATTCCCTGCAAATGACAAAAATATCCGTCACAGATGAACTTGAGTTGCCAGAGTATGAAAGGGCCCATACATTGAAGATAAGAAGCTGCTGACCAATCAGGAACAAGGTTTGCTAATACTATGAATCATGGGTAGTAACCATAAAACCAGAAACTTAACTAGAGACTAGAAACTTAACTCTTTGTCATAAGTTGTTCCCAAGAATACCTTGTGTGTCTCTGTCCTGGTGCTAGATAGACAGACAGACAGACAGACAGACAGACAGACAGACAGATAAGATAGATAAGATAGATAAGATAGATAGATAGATAGATAGATAGATAGATAGATAGATAGATAGATAGATAGATAGATAGATAGATAGATAGATAGATAGAAAGAAAAAAAATGTGTAACAGAACAACTTACAAGACATTTAAACTACAGCTCATCTAATCTACATGAAATGCAATTTGGTTTCAGAAAACACTACTCTACAGAAACAGCCGTATGCTTTCTTTTGGAAAAATTAAAAGTGAACATCGACAGAGGAGGCGTTATTGGAGCAGTGTTCCTCGACCTCAAGAAAGCGTTCGATACGGTCAATTGTCAAATTCTGCTGGATAAATGATCCTATTTTAATTTATCCTCAAACACTGTGAAATGGATGAAATCATATTTAACACATAGAAGACAATTTGTTAGAGTGAATAACTCAGCATCTACAACCTGCGAAAATCAGCTTGGCCTTCCTCAAGGCTCAGCTCTATCTCCGTTATTATTTTGTCTCTATATTAATGACTTTCCACACAGCTGCCCATCCAATGTACAGTGTCAGTTATATGCAGATGATGCAATAATTTATGTTCATGCAAAAAATAAAACTCTTCCAGCGCAGGAACTAACATCTGCCATGAACAAGGTTTCAGAATGGTTAGAGAGGTCACAGTTAGTATTGAATGTATCTAAAACGGTTTGTATGTTCTTTTCTAAGAACGCCATTTATGATGAAAATCCTCCTGTATTGATAAATGGAACAATAATTGAAACTGTTAATGAATTTAAATATCTTGGAGTAACGATTGACTCAAAACTTAATTTCAAACAGCATGTTAAAAAAGTGGTGAACAAAATGAAATTTAATCTGTCAAATTTTAGACATATTAGAGCTAACTTAACACTGAATGCATCCAAATTATACTTTAATGCAATGATTGTCCCTCATATAATGTATTGTATGACAAGCTGGGCTTCAGCGTGTAAGACCAGAACGGTTTATAAACAGGCCCTCAAAAACCAAAATCACATCATCACTGTTTAATTTTAAAACAACATAATATCTTAGGTTTTGACAATATGATCAAATTGGCAGACTGCACACTTGTGTATAAGATTCTGCACGGGTTAGCTCCTACAGTTCTGCAAGAGTTTGTTAAAAAACGTCAAATTAGATCTACAAGAGCAGGTGCCAGAGGTGACTGTATGATCCCATCCAGAAAAAGCACTTTTGGACAGAACGTTTTCTTTTTTCAAGCTTCTCAAACTTGGAACACAATCCCAGTAACAATACGTGAGCTGCCAACTCTCAGCTCATTTTCAGAACAACTTAAGTCATGGCTGTTAGACAATCAAACTTATATCTATCTATCTATCTATCTATCTATCTATCTATCTATCTATCTATCTATCTATCTATCTATCTATCTATCTATCTATATCTATATCTATCTATCTATCTATCTATCTATCTATCTATCTATCTATATATATATCTATCTATCTATATACCAAGGCTGTGTCCCATGTACATGGGGTAGCCTAGACAGGGCACCCTTCTCTTTCCCCCCTTCCTCCCTCTGGTCCCATGATCTGAGTGTATGAGTGTGTGTGTGACTTGTGTGTTTTGTGTATGTGTTGTACAGCCTTTTTATTATGTCATTGTTCCAGAATCCTGTTTAGTCTTTGTTTATTATTTGCCACCTCGGCTAAGGAGACCACACTCGCCCCGGCATCCATCCACCCGCCCGCCCATGAGCAAGAGAACTCAAAAGGCAGCGAGAGAACCCAAACGAAAGCCACCAGGGACACGTCTGAGGAACCACAAGGGAGACCAACCAGACCCAGAGAGCGACCCGGACCACCATCCACCCCCAGGACTCCCTCCCAGCCATACCACAGGGCAAACTGCACGTGCCCCCCAGGGCCGGCCCCCCTCAGGCACCCCTCCCCTCTCTGATTATATTTATTTATTTTCCTTCGCTCCGAAATTGTTTCAGTCCCTATACTTATCCTGTCTTGTGTGCTGTGTGTTTGCTGCTACGTTGTGTCTAAGTTGCATTAAAAGAAGGCAGACATTGTCCTGCCAGCCCGAGTGAGAGTTTGACTTTCCCTGATTCTAAAATGATGCATTAAAACAATCTAAAACAATCTGGGAGCTTCCAGGTCTGAATCAGTTGCTTCAAATCAGTTACATAACAATCATGAAGGGTACCCAAGTCAAAGCCGACCCCGGGGAACACAACAGCCGACAACGCGATACACCCAAAAGGAAAAACCCGGAGCGACAAGGTAGCCCAGACCACTCCCAGACTCCAAGAAAGCCGTACCCCCAGGCCCCCCCAACAAGGTCCCAATGACCCCACCCAGGTCCCCCCACACCCTCCCAAGTCCTCCCCCACACAGACAGACAAACAGAAAAACACAGGCACAAACACAGATCCCCCCGCAGAGGTAGAAAACGAGAGACAAAGACAGACTATAATAAAAAGGCTGACAGTATGTGTACGTGTTGCTCCACATTCGTGCCAATCCTCCTTGGGTGAAAGGTTCACTCTCCGCACTGCACTGCACTGGGGTCAGCTGTACAGCATAGCACATGAGACCTCTGCAACAGGGCCTCAGCAGTAGCTGGTTTACCCCTGCCACTTCATACACGAACCCTTCCAAGCAGGTTTCATCCTCTTCATGCATACACAAACGCTCTCCATTCATCCCTATCTCTAGCAGCCTCTCTTCCTTGCGTAACAGTCATTCCTCTGGCATTCAACCATCTTCTCACACCATCCATCCATCCCGTCCGTGGTCTTCCTCTCAGTCGCACCCCTGGCCCATCAGCTTCATACACTTTTTTAACCAATCGCTCCCCTTCCATTCTCTCCACATGGCCAAACCATCCCAACGCCTTCCGCTCTGCTCGATATATATATATATATATATATATATATATATATATATATATATATATATATATATAATATATATATATATATATATATATATATATATATAATCAATTGATTTGATTTGATTTATTGAGCTATTTTAGGTGGTTTAAATTGCAGATCATGGATAACGTTGCCTCAGCGTGTTCAGTCGAGTGAATCGCAGATTCTTCCGCGCAGTGGGCTGCGCGACGCAGTGCCCCCTGCTCCGCCCCGCGTCATTGCACACTCCGCTATAAATACCGTCACTGCCGATCGGCGGGACTGACAGCGGCTGTGTGCATTGCTATGGATAACATGCGGACTGTTTTCTTTGTACTTCTCTTTACTGGTGAGTACGATGTGAGATGTCGATAATAAAACAGTAAGATATTGATTGTTTGAGGTTAATTTGAGTGGGTCCACGAATGATTAGAAAAAAATCGATGTCATGTAGGCTGCTTTTCCCCTGAAAAGCGTAGTGCATTTGACAAGCATTTAAAGCCCTGATCGCGAACAGACGACTCCGGACCCAAAAGCTGCCTATGTTGTAGTATGACCGGACTATTATAGAAGCACTATGCAGACTGATCGCTTTGTATCAGAGGTTTCCAGCTTTGAGGAGCTGGGACAGCGAGAGAGGAGCGCACCACATCGCTGCTGTAGCGGGTTCACGCAGTGCCTCCGCCAGCCCAGGACCACGCTCTCCACTAGGGGAGACAGGGCTTTTCAGACTGCTGATCCACGCTTATGAAATGTCCTCCGAGAGTCTCTGATGGCGCGATAAAGTGGGGGAGACACATTAAAGAAAAGTCTTAAGACATTCATGTTTAGAAAAGCCTGCTAAAAGTAACTCTGTGTTTATGTAGGCTAGCGCTTAAAATTATTTCTACTAATATGCCACAATTGGGAATGTAACCGGCTTTGAAAGATGGAGGCAGAACCACTGTGCACAGGCTTGGTGTATCTGACTTAGTCCATGTATTATTAATGCCCAAATCCCATAGTAGTCATTAACAAGGCGAGCAGTCGCACAGTACACGCGCTGCCATAGATAAGTGGCCGTAAAGTCCCATTCAAACAGTGACAAAGTGTTGTGTAATTATCGACTGGCGTTGACAAGCACAGCCACAGAGGACTTCCAAGTGCCAAATCAGCCTCCTGCTCCACCACAGCAGTATCAAATTACACAGAGCCAGAGAACAAGAAGGCAAGTAAAGACAAAAAGGCTACTTTTAATTATGATTGATAGATTAGTTTAGTTATTAGAATAGATCTAGTTATTGCGCAGCTGCTGAACATTTTCACTGAGGTTCTAAAATAACTTCTAGATGAAGTTGGAAGTTGAAAACGAGAGATTTATCATTATTTGTAGATTAAATATGCAACAAAATCCTCTTACATTGACATTACTAAGTAGTGAACTGCTTCTGTTTAAACTGCTCCTTAAAATGGGGTGACAGTGTTTCTGTGGTTAGAGCACTTTCCCTCAAAGGTTGGAGGTTGGTTTCCTGCTCGAGCAAAGATAAAAAGCCATTGTGTTGATCTTTACAGCTCAAGATCATGCTGCGGGCGTCTGGGACACCACCACTTTCATGCCAGTCAGACTGTCAGCCGCACTTCTGTCAGTCAGTGGTTTTATTATTGACTGTGTGTGGAGTAAATAAAGACTTAGCCTGTAAAGAGCATTCAATGTAAGGCACTAATACTGTATTAAATAAAGTTGAGTAGTTCTTTATGTAATATAGATTTTAACTCATGTGTAGTTTATTGTAAATGATGCAAGTTCACATTTTGGGATGAAATATTATGTGTAGAATTCTGTTGTACATGTGTTTTAATTCTCTTCTTTTTACATAATGTGCTGCCCTGCTCAGAAAAGTCTTGTTTTCAGTTACCAGCTATGTCCACACACTTGTTTGGAAAAAGATAATTTAGCCACTTTTCAACAGTAAAATAATCATTTAAAACCAGCCACTTTTTAAGTTAAATTTTACAATGAAGAGGCTTACGAGTTTTGAAGAGGAAATCAATGCGGCTGCTTCTATTTCTACGTTATTTTTGATCAATTTTGTGCATTACCATGAACAAAATATAAAGCATATAGTTCTAGTTTATAGCTAAACACAGAAAAACACAATATGTCAGTAAAAAGGATTGTAATAACCAGTGTTTCTCTCTAAACATAATGTTATTTTTGCAACATATCTGTTCAACTAATCTATTCAGAAGAGTACTTGCAGTCATGCATGAATTTTCACCAGTTTCTCTCTTTCAGGTGCTACGATTGCTGCAGCCACAGATTCCACTGATGTTGAAGTACTAAAAGTAACAGAAGGAGATGATGTGACTTTCTGCGACGGGCTGGACAAAAACACTCATGCCATTCTCAGCTGTGGACGCGTCATTCTGCTCAACTACGACGAAGGTAAAATCAAGAACCCAAACAACAACAACATCAAAGTGGAGAATGGAGCCATCATCATGACCGACGTGAAGAGGAATCAAAGCAGCCTCATCTACAAGCTTGAGCGCTCCATCGGAGCCGACGTTAAGACACCACAGTTCTTCAAACTCGATGTGACTGAGCGCATTGACTCTGGTAATTAACCACTTTACAAACTCATTTAGAGGACAAGAAATGCATTCATGTTACTGTAGCTCGACTTTATTTGTGCTCTGCGTCTGATATCCACACGACACAGGAAGATTTTCAATGAAGACAGTCTCTGTTTAATCTGATTTAACAATAGAAAACACTGGATCACGAGCCACTCAGACAAGCTCAGAACTAAAGAAAATACAATGATCAATTAGCATGCTCTGCCGCCACCATCAGGTCCATAAATAACAACAAAGAACATCGTAATTAAATTTGATCTGAGACAAATCTACTGTCGTAATAGTGGAATATTAAGTGAAATCATTTAAAAAATCAAGGATTAATCAACAGTTAGCAAAAAGGTTGAGGAAAAGGCGGAGCTTACAATTTATACTGATGATGATGATGATGATACTCGGGCGTCTGAAGGACCCAGGGGCAACCGATCCAATGCCAGGTATAAACTAGTAATAAAATACAAATACAATTTAATTGTGTTGTAGATATTTAGTCCTTTGGAGTTTTAAGCTGGCTGCACACTAGAGGAGTTTGCGATATTTTACGATTCTTTGACGCGACAAAAAAGAAAAGGCCACAGACGTAAGGACATTTACTTAAAGAACAGAGACGATAAAGACTTGAGAAGCACAGAAGTGAGCGGAGAACAGTGTGTGTGTCACGTGATCGAGTGCAGTGTTTTCTTTCATGTGTGCGGTTATCAAAGTGAACAATGAAACGCGAGTGGAATGAGAAAGTTTCAACAAACTCCGTGTTGGCCATGTTATAGTTGGCTAAAGTCGGTGCTGCTTCGCTCATCCTTTGCGACGCAGGTGTGTTGGAGATGAGGTGCGTAATGTTCGTAAAAAAGAGTCCTGCACTTTGACTTTATAGTTACATTTGTTTACAGAAGATGAAGCAATGTTTCATCTTATTTTGCAGGTGAACCTCACGATGATGCTCCTGACAAATAGTGAAAGTGACGCACAGACAAAAGGAGAGAAACGACAAAAAACATCTTGCAAAAATCCTTACTCTGGTCACGTGTCCTGAACTCGTAGAGAGGCACATCAGGCTTAAAATCGGGCCAAAACTCATGTAGTGTGCAGAAGGCTTTAAGGGTTATTCACACCAAGCCGAGTTTCGCCCATCTGAACTGGTCTGAGGCTAAAACACTACAATTTTGTGTAATTATACTGTCATTGTGAACCTGTTATATAAACATAAATATAGTAGACATTAAGAGATCCTTCTGTAAAACTCATACATTGTTCAGTTCAGTAGTTTTGTTTGGCGTGTTTAAAAGATTCTTTGTGGCAGATTTTTGAGGAAACATTCTTTAAAAAGTTAACGGTGAGAGAATATTATGAATATATTACATTGGTTGTATAAAAAAGGTTCAGTTTTCAACAATACATTTCAGGAAAAAGCCAAATTTGTAAATGACACAAAAATGATCCTGCTGTGCTGCTGCTTCTAGACTTGGTCAGTCTTGTAAAAGAGATTATTCATCTCGATGAGTTTCAACTTGGTTACATAAAGATCAAATAACAAATGAAAAAGAAATGTACACAGTTTTATATCAACATCAACGAACGCTGTTTCAATAAAATGTATTTCTGGAGCAAAAGCACGTATCATAGTTATGTAAAAAACGGACTACTAAAATGTAACTAGTTCAGGAGTTTGACACAAGTAATAGAAATGTGGGACGTCTAGATTAAATAAAGGGCAACAATAACAACCTTCTTTTATGTATATTTTTCTGTTTTATAGATGACTCTAAACTAACTGAGGAGACAAAAGGTCATCACAAGGCTACCTACATCGGCCTGTCTGTTTCGGCTGTGATTGTGCTTCTGATTGTAGCTGTGGCTGTATGGAAAAGGTGAGGCTAATTTAGTTCAGAAGTCAATTTAAAATACATTTTTCTGGGGCTGTAGGGACTGGGACTAAATGTGTGTAAACCAGTCAATCCATCCTATTAAACCAGTCTTGTTTGGCCACTGCCAGTTTATAAAGTTTGCACAATAAGTGGCTACATGCTAACTATGGGTAACACTGATCTACACTGTCAGACTAATAAACTTTCACTGGGTATTTGAGTAAGTTTAAGCTTACTATGAACGATCAGAGTGACAGGAGTAGCATGGTTAGCCGAGTACTTAGCATTAGCATGTGACATAAAACAGAATGAAGGAAGCAAGGAACAGCCGCAGCATCACTGAAATATAAAAGAATCACCAAGAATCACTCTGGATGCAATTAAACACCTCTAATATTAAAATTCCTTCATGTAAATTTTTTAAAGTGGGAAATGTTTTTATAGATAACATGGGTTAGGTAACAATCCCATATAATAGGTTGGTTTCACGTGACATCACAACCTTCCACAGGCCAATGTTATTTCAATGAGGTGGAGGCAGCTAAAATGAAGATTGTTTAAATGCAGTTTATTTTTGCATTGCAAACAAGTTATGGGTCTAGTCATCCTAGAAATCGCCACTTTTTAAATTAGCTAAATACTTTTTGAATTATTCCATGGCAAAGTCCAATGTTATTAATAGGAAAAAGTGCCTCTTGCCCTCCATCTGGCTTGTAACTGCCAAGAATTCTAGAATGTGAAACCCACCTATTTTGTTGAGTAGAGTAGTCTCTCTACTCTCTGTTGCGTAGTCTTAGGTTATTTATGGCTGTAAAAGGCAATTATTTGGTGCCTTAAGCAGCTGCGTAATGCATCTGTCCTTTTAAGAAATATTTCTCAAGAAAGGAGAGTGGGGACTAGCCGTAACCATTTGCAGCTGATGAAAAGTGATGGATTGATTGAATTTTGAAGTCCATCTTTATAGTGTCTGGAGCTCAATAATGGAAGATCTCTCTGCTTACGAAGTACAGTCTCCCATTACAAACTCCCTTAGGGATTTTGAAAGATTAAATATCATAGGTTTAAAGGCATGTTGCCGCCTAGCCAGCTATGTGCTAACTCAGATCCATGACGCGGTTGTTTTCAGTCGTGCAAATCAAAACGTTGTGGTTTATAAAGTTGCAGAAACAATATTATAAATACAATTGTAGGTCATGATTCACCACTAAGCTGATTAGTCCCGAGCTCCATGGGGCAGTGGTTTGAATGTACGCTTTCTGTCCTCACAATTATGCTGCACTGTGATTGGTCCACTACTGCGCTGTGATTGTTTTTAGCTTTAATCTCCAGATGAATTCTCATCTATATTGCTAGTAGGGCTGGCACTGCCACAAGCCTTTAGATAGATAGATAGAGCACAACTGATTATGAATAATACACATTTTCAACATGATAACATCTGCCTTGTAACACACACAATTTGACTTACGAACGAAAATGAGAAATGTAGAAAAGAAACTAAAGAAAAGTGTTGTATACTACCTGTAATCAAATCACTAAATAAAGGTGTTATCAGGTGTAGTTATTTGTTCATGCTGTCTTGACCCTTTTGCATAGTTTGGTTGCCAGGTAACAGTTGTGCATCTTTCTTTGTCTGTGTTACAGGAAATGGATAAAGAAGAAAATGTGTGGAGATGAAGGCAGTGGGAGAAGATGAGTGGAAAGCCTCCAAAGACTTGTACTGTAATGAGACTGTAAGGGACTGATGTCACACTGCCACTTGCAGGCTGGAAAACACTCAGGTTTCTTAGAGTTTTGCACTGTTAAACATTCCCTTAAAATTCACCCTTTTGCATCTGTTTGAGGTGTGAAGTAGCCTAAATGTTTGCTGTAGTAATAGATACGCAAGCGACTGTTTAAACTTGACTCAAATGTGCTGCATCTCAAGGAAACAAAAGGAAGAAGAAATGTTACAATTGTCAAGTGTCAGGCTTTATGCAGGCAAGCAGTGTTTTTTGTGTGGCAAACAATTGAAAGATATGATCTAACTTAATGAAAAGTCAGTAATGTAATCTTATTATTTGCTTTATTAGAGTTCACATTTTAAGTGCGTTTAGCAGAAAGAATTATGCAAATGAATTGACAAAAATAATATAATTCCATGTACTTAATGTTTATTCACCAGGTGTGACTAAAAAGATACTGCATTCCAAATAGGACACAGTAGGAGAGATAGACGAATGTGACACGATGTTTACATTGCCGTGGTAGAGATAAGCGTGAGGACTTGAGAATATTGTTATTTTTTCTTTGAAAATACTTAATCTGCCTTGTTACACTGCCTTAAACTGATATGTGAGTGATCCATTGTAAAACCCTTTGAGTGCCTTGAACCAAGCACAAGCGGCACAATTATAATTTAGAACAAGCCATTTCTCCAGTGCCTCCAGAGTTGAATCTGTTATCACTCAGGCAATGTTAAAAATGTTATTATTTTATTATGTGAGTTCTCAAGGTGCCTCATAAATGTATTATGAAAGTTTGTAATCATTGCATTTAGAGCAACACAATCTCCGGAGAAAATGTAGATATACAACAGACCTGTTTTTGAGAAAGAAATGCATGATGAAGCTGAAGAGACAAAAACAACAACGTTGTAACATTTTGAGATTAAATTCACAATCTTATCAGAGTAAAGTCAAAGTCAAAAAAATATATATTTTTCAATAAAAACTTGAACTTTTGAGATTAAATTTGTACTTTGGATGATGGAACATTGCTTCAAATATAAAAATCGATTGTGTGTTTTTATGCAAACATTTGACTTATCCATGTCCTGATATTAATTTCTCTTTTTCTAATAAAATTATGATTTTAATCTCATAAAACTTTAAATTTAGCAAACCTTTTATTTGTCTTCTATAATCTGTCAAAGAAATGTGTTTGCCCCAATCAAAATTAGTTATAGCAATGTTGGTGGTCCGGCCCTCCACGACTATTCTGGATTTGAAGATGCCCTCGAGTCAAAATAATTGCCCAGTCCTGATATACAACGAAATGTTAAAAACGTGTTCATGCCTTTTTTACGTCAATGTGTTACGAAAAGCCAAAATGTAAAATATCCATACATTTTAAAAAGAGAAAAATCCGAGGCACACTGATTACTAAATAAAAGTCCTTTATTAAAAGTGGACTTGACTTAATAAAGGACTTTTATTTAGTAATCAGTGTGCCTCGGATTTTTTCTCTTTTTATTATTGCTAAGTGTTTGCCACTTTGATCCTGAAGAGCACCTGATTTTTTAAGATTTTTCACATTTTAGACCCACTCATCCTCCGTTACTTATATCCATAAATTTTGTTTGAAGCCACGTTGGCGACATTTTCTTTGGATTTAATGGGTAAGTTTAGGACTGGGGCTTGGGGTAGATTAAAATTTATCCTTTTAAACCCAAGAAAATGTCGCTTCAAAAGTGGCTTCAACCAAAATTCGTGGTTGTCTTACGTTTTGCTTTTCATGACCCTTTGAGGTAAAAATAAAAGGTGTGCAAATGGACTTAATCGTACATTTTTGACATTTTGTTGTAAATCTAGGTTTTCTCCGGAGACTGGGTTGTTTAGCGTGGGGACATTATTTTGAACAAACAACAAAGTTCTAAAAGTGTTTGCTTCGGTGCGAATGTGCAGCACTGAATGAATGTACTAATAGAATCAACGTTAAATGTGGGATAGCTGATTTTCACTCTGCAAACAAGAGGTTTTATGATCAATAAACGTCTTTTTACAAACAACAAAATTAAACTGGAGAGGACCACCCAAGCACAGCCAATCAGAGACCTGCATTCGGCTCCTGATTACCGCTAAAATTCTTTATTATTCAATTCAAACAGTGGTCTATTTTTTTCACAAAGGGCTGTGTAACACTCACAAACGTAATAATCCTCGCAAACACAAGACAAAATTTGCTCATTTTAAACATAATAAACCCACTAACGTAATAACTTCCCGCAAACGTTTTAACACAATTACGTAATAAGTATATCATTTATGGGGAAGTAAAAATCATAGCTGACCACAAACTTAATAAATCCCCACAAATGCAATACTTATTACGCTTGTGGGAATTGTGTTGTTATTATGTTTGTGGAATTGTGATTATGTTTGTGGGAATTGTTTTATTATGTTTGTGAGTGTTACAGGCTGAATTTATCGTCTTTAGTGGAAAACACAAAGCTTACTGATTTACAACTAAAAAGTTAGCTACCCCAACTTTACTAAAATGTTACTTTAAAATTAAATTATTATTAAATTATTTGCTCTCAATGTTTTTTTTTTGTATTGTTAGCTTATGTCTTTATGATTTCAGTCAGCGTCAGGTATGTTTCTGTTGTTGTTTTTAGCAGCAATGAACAGAAGTGTTAATGGCAAATTCAAATGTATTGTTTCTTTCTTTGTTTGGTCAAAAGAAAAATAGAATTGGGCATATTTTGACTGTAAATTCCATGTCTTCTCCATCAGCACAAACAAAATGAGATGGAAAATAAAAATTATTTGTAATAAAATCTTTCAACATCAAGCTACACATTTGTGGATTTTTGTTGTTGTTGTTGCTCCTTTGAAAAAATAATTTTGTCTGCCTTTATGATTATAGTCTGAAAAAACCTATAAATGAGAATCAGTAAAATGTATGGGAGATATATAGGATGATACATAAAAGCAGTAACTAATGCTTCCTTCTACTTCTCGATTATGTGAAAATGTAATTCACATAATAAATGAACATAATGTTAATTTTTGATCTAATTATGCCATAGTTTTTTTTTCCTAAATGTACAGAAAAATCACTATAGGTCTCCTTTAATCTCATGTTTGATTTGATTTTGAAGTCTAGATAAATGTATTTGGTGTCAGCTACCAGAATCTACAGCCACCCTGCATATGAAATTGATTATTGATTTTTGTGATCAATAATTTACATTTGTTCATTGTAAAACACAAAAATTATCTGAAACGGCTTGACTTCCTGTTCAAAACTACAGAATTACTAAGCTATATGACACTTTTGAACCCTACATGTTTTACTCAGAATCTGATTTTTGAGAAATCACAAGTAAATACAGACAAGTGGCAGGTGAAAACAAAGGATTTTCTGACCAGTCAGCATCAGCTGTAGGACAATACAAGATTATTCAACATGCAGGAATCATTCCAAATACAAAAAGTGCATTTTACATAGAGTAGCTGCTTTTCACATTGCAAACACTTTTAGCTTTCAAATCGGATACCTTTCTCTTTTGACACATGGTTAATATCAACATTTATTCATTTTGGTTACAATTATGTCTTTTTACAAACACCAAAGTGAAACTGGAGAGGACCACCCAAGCTCAGTCAATCAGAAAGCTTCTGATTAAAACTAAAAATCTATATTATTTAAGACGGTGTAGTCCTCATTCATCCAGGAGTGATCCATAGTAGAAGTCTTCAAAGTAGTCATCTGGCAGTGTTTCGAAGATCGAGACGTTTCGATCTCATCCGAAAGTCATTTCATCTGATGGAAGTAGACTGAGACTGGCTGTATTTAACTTAACTCAGTATAATACAGCCAGTCTCAGTCTACTTCCATCTGATTGAAAATGATTCGGATGAGAGTCAAAACGTCTCGATTCGGAAACACTGTCAGATGACTACTTTGAAGACTTCTACTATCTATATTATTAAACTCAGACAGTACAGTGATCTATTTTTTCCCATGTGCTCAGTTATTATATATGTTTAGTGGAAACACAAAGTTTCACAAGTAAAAAAAGTAGCAACTTAATAGTAAAAACTGCCTTGCCACCACCTGAGCCTTCCATTCCAGAACATGAAATCAACCTATTACAAAAACAAAGTATCTGTAAACTGTCTCCTGACACTGATGTGATTAAATGCTTGATAACACTCTCAAAGCAAGTGTGTTTGTTTCTCCATAGATCTTGTTTTGGTTTGCAAAAAAGACTCCTCAGTGTTTGCCCGTTCTCTGTAATCACATGACTTATCATAAATGCTCTGTGTCTAGCTGTTTCCTAAAGCTTACCTTGCCGTGGCCCGTGCTGGTGTGGCAAGGCGTGTATGACTAAAAATACTTAATTAGCAAAACAGGCAAATATTACTCTAGTAAAACAAATTTACAGTGTGATTATTAAAGGGGACTTATTATGTAAACTCATCTTTTCTGACTTCAAAACCATAGTGTTTCCTCACAGTCATATTTGGATTGATTCTTGCATGTTTGAGTAAGCTTGTATTGTCCTGCAGTTGATGCTCGAGTGCTCAGAAAATCCTTGTTTTCATCTCCGCCAACTTGTCTGTATTTACTTGCAATTACACGGACACGTAGGGTACAGTCCAACAACAACAACAACAACAACAACAAAACATAGTCCTTTGCAATCTGTTGCTTATTAAAGGCAGATTTTTTTTTCAGTTCTGCAGTTTTGAACAGGAATCAGGAAGCAATTTTCCTGTTTACTTTTACAATAAACAAAATCTAAACTACTGTTCTATGCCATAGATTCTACCTAAATACACAGTCTTCAGAGGTAACCAGACACATGTTGGTTACCTGGTTACCATTAGGGAAGTCTTTCTTTTACTTGCCTTAATCATCATCACATTAGATACACATTAGATACTAAAAATAACTACTGTAATTTCTGCACTATTGAGCGCACCTGAATATAAGCCGCACCCACTAAATTTAAGTATGAAAAATGATAAAGTACATACAATATATAGGCCGCACTTGTTAATAGTAAGTTATGAGAATCTATAAATTTGCTGCATTGCTGTATAAGCTGCATAGTTCAAAGCTCATGAAAAAAGTAGTGGTTTATAATCCAGAAATTACGGTAATTGTGCAATCCCTCCCTCTCTCTCTTTTGTCACTCTCTCTCCCCTTTCTCTCTCTTTCCCTACCTCCCTCTCCCACTCTCTATCCCTCTCTTTCTCTTTTCCTTCCGCTCTCGCTTTGTCTCTCTTTATTTCTCTCTCTCTTTCTCTCTCTCTTTCTCTCTCTCTTCTTTCTCTCTCTCTATTTCCCTCTGTCGCTTTCTCTCTATTTTTATCACTTTAGTCCTCCCTTTCTGTCTCTCTCTCTTTTCCTCCCTTCCTCTCTCTCTGTCTTTCTTTCTCTCTCGTTCTCTTTATTTTTATCACTTTTGTCATCCCTCTCTCTGCCTCTCTCTCTTTTCATCCCTTCCTCTCTGTCTTTCTCTGTCTCTGTGTCTCTCTCTCTTTCTCTTTTTATCTGTCTCTCTCTCTTTTTTGCCCCTCACTCTCAATCTCTCTCTCTCTCCTTTTGTTTATTTGGCGCGTCTCTAAACTTGTCATGCTTCCTGTCCTGGAAGTAAGTTCGGAAGCAGTGAAAGGAGAACATTACAGTAATCTCAGATTTTCTGTGAGTCACTGGCCCCAAACACCTGCACCGGATAATTTCAAAACACTTACAGTTTTTTTAATTAGACCTACTTTAGTTTAGTCCAAAAACATCAGGATACAAAGCAAAATTTCCCATTGCCACCAGGACTGTTTTTGAAAATACTGAGGTCCACATACTGTATATTAGCCTAAAAAGTATATAATCTGTTGTTGTCGATTTATTTAGGTAAACTGAAGCTCTTTGATGTGTCTCGACTTAAAGGTGGACTGCGTAACTTTCTGGAGATCTACAAAATTCAGTAGAAATAACACACTAAAACTAGACTTTGGGACATTCTGGATGAGATAAATATATGTGGGGAAAAACTCTACTAAAGGAACAGCTTTTCCATGGAAACACAGAACAGGAGGCTCCTTTAACAGTCCGTTTTAAGGGCTTTTCCATTAGTACCTCTTGGCCCCACTCTATTCGGCTAAACTCTATGCACTTCTACCCGGGTGTGAAGGTGAGCGGTGCCCTTACACTTTTTGACTTTTAAGACGAACATACTGTAGTCACATTTCATTTTCTTCAGTTTTTCCCTGCATTGCTTTAATGTCCTTTCAAAACCGTGCTGGACAATTTTCAGCGAGCTCTTGATACACTTTTCGTTTCTTGTGCTCCGTCCAGCTGCATTTGTATTGTGTTTTAGTTTTTTTTTTTTTTGTATCAGGTTTTTTTTAATGTAATTTTGCTGGGTTTTTTTGATACGGTGAGTAGCTACGAAATGTAGAAGCAGTTCAGTGCTATCGGCAGCTAGCTTAGAGGCGACTCACATTAGCGTACGGGCATGGCGTACGGTAACAACAACAAACCAGTGGAACTTGCGTGTTGCAACATGTGACATGCTAAAAAAGTACCTGGTCGGAGGGATCGGACCCAAATGGAAAAGCTCCGCACCAGTGCTGAGTTGCGCCGGGTAGAGTAGAGTAGGGCCAAGCAGGTACAAATGGAAAAGCCCTATTTGTGAACATGCAAGCCCGTTCAAAGTACAAACACAGATTTATATTTAGTGCAACAAAGACATCTAAAGGATAAAAACATGCTTTTCAAGTCTATTTTTGGCCAATTATAACACAGTGCACCTTAAAGACCTATTTATATTCTGTAATCTTATGTAACCTGAGGCTCTTTATATTAAAGTAACAATCTCTATTTTCCTGCCTCCACATGTAACATTAGTAAAATTATAGAGGGATTATTTGTTTATCAACACGGGGATGTGCACACTCGAAATGCAGAAACAGGCGCGGCTGATTGACCAAGCTGTAGCAGCAACACTAGCGAGTGCTGTTGTCAGCTACACAGTGACAGCACTGTGTGAAAGCAAGTTGCTTCTAATTCAACATCTGTGATTGAAATTTGACCGTTCGACTCACACACATTACATTCAAGTGAGGTGAAAAAACAGCGAGAAAACACTGTCTTAAGCTTCAGGAGCCAGACGTCTGTTATACTGGTTCATAACGATCCTGTTTTAACGTTTCCCCAGCCAACTACATGGACAGTGTGTCTTCCAGCAGGCGACATAAACAGTAGAGCGGAAAGTGATGTCTTCAGATAATCCCATAGACATGAACCACATAACAATTAACTCTTAATATTCATAATATAGTCCATTAGTTTGTTTTACTAACTTGTTTCTCTCATATTTCAAAACCGTCTATACACAACTTACACTCTACAAACTTATGTTTAGGTCTGGGGCTTGAAAGCTTTAACTTTGCACTGCAAGATTAATTCTCAAGTCATTTGTGGGTTTACAAATCCACGAGAATCAGTGTTGCCAGATGGGAAACGTTGAATTATTGTACCAGAGTCTCAAAATTATCGAATTTTGCTAAAAATTATTGTACGCATCCAAACTGTGCTCTATTTCGGGCCAGGGCAATTTATAGAATAAAAAAAGACCTCTTTAGACGATGAAATTGATTTTTAAATATGTTCCACTCAGTTGGTAGGGTGAAGTTATAAAACATTCCTGTTTAATGCAATGCACACAGTAAGCTTTCTCCTCTTCACAGCCCAAAATAATATAAATAGAACTCAATCTAGTATAAGTAAAATAAAGCATTGATGCGCTCACTCTTTCCCTTGTTCGATGTCTCCATGACTGCTCATGCGGCCTGGTTGTGTATTTACACAACACTGTTGACCAATAATATCACAGAACACCGCTAAAGCGCCCGCTGTGTTAAGTGTTTTGCTGATCCTGGATCAGTTTTTCAGTCATTTAGGCGAGCTCACGTTAGTCAAGACGAAGAAAAGACCAGGCGCTTCAAAATTATTATAGTTTTACAGTGACTTAGAATCACTGATCATGCATCGTACAAGAAGTGAAATTATTGTACAAATATGATAATCACTGTACATCTGGCAACACTGACGAGAATCCATCTTGAAGGACACATTTAAATTGGCATGTTATACTGACACATTTCCGTGAGAATGAGCTGGACATCATCTACTGTACATTTTTCAGATTCTTCTTTTAAAATTACTTTGCCTTTAGCTTTTCTCGTGTTCTGTCCTATTTTTTTATTCACAAAATCAATGACTATAAACTTTATAATACTTGAAGGTAAGAAAAGTTATTCAACAAAGGAACTTTATTAACAAAATTGTCTTGTATGACTCCTATGTCCTCCACACCCAGTGGCTCCGGGAGACTTGCCAGGAGCACCCGGGAATTTACAAATCTTTCCCAGACAGAATACATCGGCGTCAGTTACAGGACAAAACAGGATTGCACAAATACACAAGAATCAATCAAAACACAAGTTAAAGTGTCAAAGCAACAGTTTCTCACAATTATGTATTTTACTGAAACTTTTAAAAGCCATCTCTCTTTGACATGGATCCCTTCTTGTGTCATGCAACTATAACAGGAGAGTAATATAACAGAAGCTCTCATTTGTAGTAGAAGCAAACCCTGTCTATGGCACCGAACAGCCTTTGTTCTGGGTCAGAGATGAAACCATCTCAGATCAAACCATGTAACCGATGCTCATTTACAGAGTTTCACCTTTGCCAATGTGTCAGGAAAAGAGCATCCTGATAAATTATAAATGTATGTATCTAAATATAACTGGGTTTACGATTTCTCTTTGGGACTTGCATAACTTGATTTTTTGATTTACTCTGTTAACATTCATGCAGACTCATTTCAAGAGAGAGAGAGAGAGACATATTAGTCCAGTTCATATGCATTAACATGATCTGTGCTTTCTTTCAGTTCTTTATCAGAAGAAGAAGACAGAACAACACTATCACGTTTAAAACTGTTGCTATTATTGTTCAGGCTGCAGAAAGAATAAAATCCTGGTTGTAAATTAAGTTAGGTTAAGTCACATTTATCTCAGACAAACCTGATTTATGTATTTGTCTGAATTGAGTACATCTTCAACTTTACATTTGAATAATAGACACGCTGAAGGTCTGTTATTATGAACAATCACAAGAATCATGGAATTACTATAAATCATTAAATCTTGAACCCCGTGTTTTGCTTTAGTCCCACTGTCGATAAAGGACTTTCACAAAAAAAAAGCCACAAAACTTAGTGAAACAAACTCTCGTGTCTTTACTGCACAGTTTATGTACAAAACATTGGAGGTAGGATATAAGATAAGATATATTTAATTATCCTACAATGGGTAAATTCAGTGTTACAATGCACAGTTCAAGAACAGCAGGAAAATATCAATTGACTAATAACTCATAATTCAAGTGTGATATTGACTATTACGTGTATTTTACAGGCTTGTATTTGTGTGAGTGTTTGCTTATTCAATCAAAGTCTTGTATTTGCACAAGTGAGTTTGTTTCACTGCCGAAACAAAACGAATGTTAAATAGCTGTTAAAGGAACCGTATTTTGATTTCAGATTGAGTCTCACGTCCCAGCAAATGTCTCCAAATCCACTTATTTGTCCCAGTTTTACACAAGACATGTCTCAGTTGTCCTGAATTGTGTGACCACTTTGATTGATATTTCTTTACTCAAACTAGACAAAATCATGCTTGAAAATAACCAAAAAAAAAAAAAAAAAATGTATACATTTGCACTGAAAAAAGATTTAGAGAATATACATGAGTGAGAATGAGCCATGAATTGACTAACTCCATAAGCATGTCCTTATTTACTCAATATTCTCACAAAAATTTGAGTGTGTCCCAGTTATTAATTTTGAAAATCTGGTCAGACCCTGATTAGAAGTCATTGGTTGAGTTTTCTAATCGTTTAGTGTCTTAGTACTACTTACTCATTTTGTAAAGAAAGTTATGGTGAAGCTGCGCAGAGGGCACCAGCGCGACCCCTCCACTTTTAATGACATAGGCTTTGAACGGGTCTATAAAGTGATCCAAATATGCAAATCTATCCAGCAATGCTAATGGTAGCTGCAGGCTAACGTGATGAGGTATTTTCACAGCTCCAGAAAACGTCTTAAAAGAGGTAAAAAGTTCAGTTTTCATAAGATTTCCCCTGACTTTCCCCCACAACAGGCTACACCTTTGTGGCCATACCTGCTTGTCAATGTCTGACCTCATCAGATCAGAAGTTAAGCAAGTTAGAGCCTTGGATTTGAGTCCAGCACTTTTATCCAGACCTAAGGACAAGCTGTCCATGGTCTGTGGGAGCGTTCACATCTGGACTTTAGACTAAACCAAACTGGAAAGGGTTAAACCAAAGCTGCTACTATGAAAGCATCTTTAAAACAATACTGATAATAATTTAAAAGCTCTTTTGACATCTTAATTATAAATTCCTGCCATTTTGTGTATCAATTGTGTGGATGTGATACAGAATTGATTTTCAATAACAGATATAATTTCAATTACTTACAACAGTGGTTCCCAACCTTTTTCGCCTTGCGTACCCCAAATAGTGATCTGACACATGGAGTACCCTGTATGTCGTGTTTTTAGGGGTATTTTATCTTTACTCATATATTTTCATCTATAACCACTGCATTTTATTGTTTTACTGTATTCATGTCAAACAGTTGCTTCTTCAACATGTAAAAAGCTGCAAATTACATTTTTCACATTACAATACTTGCAATTCTACCTTTCTTTTAAATCTGCAATCATCCAAGGACCCCCTGGCAAATGGTCGCGTACCCCCTGGGGTCCACGTACCCCTTGTTGGGAAACACTGACTTACACCACACTCATGTGTGGCACCTGCTGTTCCAGTGGTCTCCCTCCAAGTACTGATCAGGCCCAGTCCTGCTTAGCGTCTTGAATCTGACAGAATTTTAAAGTTTACTCCATGTTTACTCTTCCCTGTAATGTGGTTAGTTGAATTTGCGCTTGTGTTTTTGAATTTGAATGTGTCTTTTTCAAATTATGTTTGTGTTTTACCCTTCAGTGCCACCATAAGAAATTAGGTTAAGTAAAAATTACAGGAAATAATTTGAATTCTAAAACAGAATCCTTCCAGTCCACTTATCTTAGTCCCACGGAGGAGGGGCCACATGCGTCTTGTTACGTACGTGCGCCTCTCGTGTGTCTACTATATCCTGGACTGGAGCGGCACAATACTCTGCTCCGCACCGCTGAAGCGACAACACCTTCTTCTTACTTGGGACAATGGATGCGCAGATGGTTCTTCTTGTGCTACTTTTCTGCACTGGTGAGTGGCTTAAACGTGATTTTAAGATCTCGATTTTAATCAGAACTTGGACACAACGGGGCAGTTTGTGCGATGGGACAGTTTGTGCGTAGTTTATAAGTATTTGGTATGGCTGCTGTGCTGATGCGCAATCACTCTGTCCTGAATAGAGTTTTTGTTTGTTTGTTCTTCTTGTTTCGAAAAAAAAAAAGTTCCGTCAATGAGCGATCGCAGGCGGTACGTGTGCTTTGCGTGCTCCCAGGTTGTTGTGTTGCCGTTTAAAGTAAAAAGAACAAAGCAGCATGAGTGACGGTGAGCGCTCTCCACGGGGCGCGTAACGGGTCTCGTCACCCAAAGCTGTCACGTGTTAACATGCAGCTAGCTTAAGATCAAACTCTTTGCTTTAAGAACAATTTAAGAACAACGTGTTGCTGAGAGGGAGAGGAATGTGGAATGTAGGCTACCTATTTGGATTTAGCATGATTTTGGTAAACTGCGAGAGAAAGAAAGAGAGTGCGTGTGAGATTCTGCGTGCGTGTGGGGTAACTGCGCTGATGAACACACCCATTAGGCTATTGCACTGCCGTGTTCACCCTTATGCCATCCGCATCTCTCTGTTTTTAGAAAACTTAGACAGGTTGATATCTGAATAAAATATAAAATACAGTTCACAAATCAGAAAATAAACCTAAATAGGCTAATGTGTTTTTCTTTTCATAAATACCTATGGCTAATTTTAGATAAGAAACATACTCTAGATGTAACTTAATTTTTGAAAAACGTGTGTTGTATTTGCAAAAGGAATTTAGTCACGTTGTGTCTGAGATCAGGATTAAAGCGTCTGAAAGTCAAATGAATGAGATTACAATCTATACAGCATACAAACATGAGCCTATGAGAGTCGTGTAACTTACTTTTGACGGGAAATTTGCAGTTTTTTTTTACTTAGAATGTAGAAAAACTGCAACCATCTTTCCAACCGCGTTTCATTACCATATTTGCTTGTTGTGTGAAGCCAGAGAGTGATTAAAGAGCGCTCTCTGCTGTGAGCGCTTTGCATCACACGCGCACACAAGCAGGTGTCTGGGGAATCAAAAGGTCTACAAATTAATTTTGCCACCTACATGCTAACACACATTTGACGAAGGTTAACAGCACATTAGACAAAGTAAATCTTCTGTCAGCAGTCTGATGGGTTTGGTCTCCCCTAAATGGTAATACAGCTTTATAACTTTAGACTCACCGTTCACTTCACTCCTCTTGAATGTTGTGGAGAATAGCGCCATCTGTAGGTGTCTGGCAGAACTCCAATATATTGAACCACTTGCAAATAGAGGTTGAATGCAGATGACATCACAGCATGTCAGCAGTGAGTGGCGAAATTGAGTGAGTCAATGGAGCGAAATTACATTACATAAGTGCTCCAAAAGCAGTTGCGGACTAATAATAAATATAAACAGTCACAACTACTGCTGAATACTGAGTTTGTGTGTGATATGTAAAAGAAAAAATCAGGTAAAGTGGTAGAAAAGCAGAAAAACTGCAACAACATTTTCAGTTTCTCTCACATTTCTCACTGACACAGACTTTAGGATCACACACAGAGAAACTCATTACATGTATATGCCTAAATAAAATGTTTGCCGAGTGAGAAATTAGTTGTTCAACAGTAAAAAATATAATTCTCAAATGACATCTGCAAACAATTTGTTGCAGTGACAACAAAAAAGCTATGGTATAATATTTTTTGCAAAAATAGCCCCCACAAAGCTAAAGAACAAATATTATCAGGTGTTTTTATCAGACTTTTGCCTGAAGCAGAATGTTGAAAAGCAAATAAAAGAATGCCATGACTTCTATTTAGAGCTTATGTGATCTGAAACTGGTGTTTTTGCATTCGAGTGCTTTTTGATGGTGTGTGGAAAAAAAAAAAAGTTTCGCCAGCAGTGTCTCACCGTAAAGATAGAGACGCAAACACCATTGTTTTAAATCTGACAACTTTCTCCTCTAAATCTTTCTACACATGGTTAATGTCGACATGTTTCATTTTGGTTGCAGTTTTGGCCAGTAAACGTCTTTTACAAACAACAAAGTGAAACTGGAGAGGACCACCCAATCAGAGAGCTGCATTCTGCTCCTCCATGTCTTTTTCTTTTTATAAATAGGCGATCTATGGCTGATTTTAGATAAGAAACATACTAATACAAGTTTATTTTTGAAACAAGTGTGTTTGTATTTGCAGAAGGAGCCTTTAGATACTTTGTGTCTGAGATCAGGATTAAAGCTTCTGAAAGTCAAATGAATGACAATACAGTCTATAAAGCACATGTAGCCCAAGCCTATGAGACGTGTGAAACTTACTTTTGACGGGAAATTTGCAGGTTTTTTTTTTTTTTTTTACGGTTGAGGAAAAACTGAGACTGTCGACTGCGGTTGTGGTGGCATCTTTTTCAACCGCATAGGCTATAGTACAACGGGAAATTGTGAAGCCACAGAGAATGATCTCTCTCTCTGCGGTGAGCGCTTTATATCACACCCACACAAGTAAGTGTCAGGGGAATCAAAAGGTCTATAAATTAATTTTGCCACCTACATGCTAACACACATTTGACGAAGGTTAACAGCACATTAGACAAAGTAAATCTTTCTGTCAGCAGTCTGATGGGTTTGGTCTCCCCTAAAAGGTAATACAGCTTTATAACTTTAGACTCACCGTTCACTTCTCTTCACTCCTCTTGAATGTTGTGGAGAATAGCACCATCTGTAGGTGTCTGGCAGAACTCCAATATATTGAGCCACTTTTTTTTTTTTTTTTTTTTTTTTGTCAATCAATCAATCTGATTTTATTTAGAGGGCACAATTGCCAAAGCAATTCAAAGTTCGTTACTATTAGCAATATCATGTACACTGTGCACATTAATCCAGTGAAAACAATTAAATCAATAACACTCTTCATACTTTGCTAATAAAAGCAGTTATGCATAAATGCAATATACTTCTAAGAGCCTTCCCTCATTTCCGGTGACGCCGTACGTCATTGCTGGTGACTTGACTTTTTTTTTTTTTTTAATTAATTAATTTATTTTTTTAATTGTAAAAATAAACGATACATACACAACACACACAAAAAACAACAGCAAAAAAAACAAAACATACAATGAAATAAAATTAGGTATTACATATTATTGGTTCCTAAGACAATGAATATATTGAGCCACTTTTTTTTTTTTTTTTTTAATATATTGAGCCACTTGCAAATAGAGGTTAAATGCAGATGACATCACAGCATGTCAGCAGTGAGTGGCGAAATTGAGTGAGTCAATGGAGCGAAATTACATTACATAAGTGCTCCAAACTAGGAAAAAGCTGACAACTTTCTCTCCTAAATTTTTTGACACATGGTTAATATCGACATTTTTTGGTTGCATTTATGGCCAATAGACGTCTTTTACAAACAACAAAGTGAGGACCGCCAGTATTCTTCTTCAGTCTTCAGTATTCAGTTCAGACAGTCCTTAGTGGTCTAATTTTTTCCACAAAGTGCTGCATTTATCGTAGACTTTTTAGTAGAAAACATAAAGTTCACAATTTTCCAACAAAAAAAGTTAGCTACCCCAACTTTAATGTTCACATTAAGTTATAACAGACTCTTAGTGTAGCTTACAACCACACATGAACGATAATCAAGCACTGAGTGAGTGTTTATAATAGTTTGTTGAGATCATTAATTTCGCTATACAATTATCAAACCTTCTTGAAGTAAACGCATAATAGAGTCCAATAATTCTTCACCAAAATCGATTTATTAAAATGTACAGAAACAACAGGCAACTTACATCATCTATCTTCTAATTCACCAAAAAAATAATTGGGTAAAATATCATCATATCAAGTAGAAATGCAAGTGATGTTATGTATTGATATTTTCATTTTCTCTCTTTCAGGTGCTCTATTTGCTGCAGCCACAGCTCCCACTGAGCCTGAAGTTCTGACAGCATCAGAAGGAGGAAATGTGACCGTCTGGACTGGACTGAACAACCAAAATCTCGCTGTCATCCTCACATCTGGCAATAAGACTCTGTTCCACTTTGATGACAACTCGATACAACACCAAGACAACAACACCATTGTGAAGAATGATTCCATCGTTATGATCAATTTGAGGAAGAGTGATGCCATCTACAAACTTCAGATTTTCATCAACGATGTTCTGACGACAGAACTCCACTTCAGACTCAACGTGACAGAGCGCCAACATCTGGCTTCTGGTAAATTTTTCATGTAATAACAAGAAAAGAAATGCATTCATGACTTTAAAATGGTACGCAATCAAACAATGTACTGAACTTACATAGTAGGAGTGGGACGATTCACTTAAGATAAGATTCGATTTAGTTGTCGATTGTGCAGCCACAATTTTCGATATTGTTCGATTTTGTTAGTTTATCTCTATTAACTTTTTTTATTTGAAGACACAAAATAAACCATAAAATATGTAAAAAAAAACTTTAATATTTATTCATTAATTTTCTCATTCATTCATTTTCTACCGCTTAATCCCATTAGGGGTCACGGGTGACTGAAGCCTATCCAGTGACTTTGGGCCTTAAGCGGGGGAACACCCTGGACTGTGGCCAACTTGTCACAGGGTTAGACAGACGACCATTCACTCTCTCATTCATTCACTAAGGGAAATTTACAGTCGTGCCCAAATAACCTAAACATGCATGTTTTTAGAGGTGGGAGGAAACCGGAGAAAACCCACGGTGACACGTGGAGAACATGCAAACCCAGAGAGATCGTGAGATGTTGATTTGGTCCGACCTAGGAGTCGAACCCACGACCCCCTTATTGGGAAGCCAGAGCTCTAACCACTTGGCTACCATGCACCCACAGCAATATTTAGTGTTATTTAGAGGTCCTTTCACCCATTGGTTGTTAACGCAACATAATACAACACATTCAGTCAAGTCTGGCACAAGTTCACGTTTTGTTTCTTCAGACATTGTCCGGGCGATCTTGCCCCTGCCGGTCTAATACTTAAGCGCAAAGCGCAAAGAGTTCTCTGTGTTGGCCGCTATGAGCTCCAGAGAGCAGCTCCAGCTCGTGGCACGGCTGCTCTGCTTTGTCTGATGCCAGTTCAATCAGTGAACCTGCACAACATAACCGTGGAGCAGTGCAAGAAGTTCACTGGAAATAAGAAATAATAATAATAATCATATTATGCCATCAATTCTAATTTTGTCAGTTATGTAGTTAGAAAAAGCCACGTTAAATGCAGTTATTGAATTAGGCAATATATTTGTAAAATAAAATGGATTCACTTTTTAGTCAGACTTGGCTTCAATAAGTTTGTTCTATATGTTTTAACAATACAATGTTGTGTCGACCTAAACTTATAATAAAAATGATCCGATGCTCGTGGTAAGACTTACCTGAGAATCTTGATCCGTGCGTGAAAAGTTTATGAAAAAGCAGCGGCGTGTCCTCGTTATAATCCTTTTGAATGAGACAACTGCCGGTAAGCAGGCTCCCGGTCCCGGTGTGATGCGAGCGGAGGGTCTTTCGTGTGTGACCGCGTCTGCAGCCCCTGTACAGACGAGCGCAGGGTTGTGTCCACCTCGGGTCGGTTCTCTGGATGCGCGCCGTGGTCCAGGTAAAGCACAGCGCGGGGCTCTGGTCCAGACTGTGCCAAACAGTTCCGCGCTCTTCCTCGTGCTCACTCACAGTGGTCACCGCCGTAAAATTGACAGCCTCTGGTCAGAAACGTCCAGCGGCCTGGTGCGCGTGGCCGCGACCCGCTCTGACCCAAAAAGCGCTGAAGGGGCCGGACCTCACGCAGCACCGTGCTCTCCTGCTTTATCTCTCTGCTCTGTCGTGGGCAGAGCTGCATTCACACTTAACACTGTCTCATGTTCACTCTATAATCTAAGTCTTTTTTATATGAAGTCAACAGGCTTTATGTAAAAGAAAATACATTTTTTAGACAAAGTTGTTAAAGTTTGTCATTTGAATAGACTTTTACCAAATACATTTCTATTATTACACTTTTTCCCAAACTGAAGCTCTTGTAGTAACTTTTGCTGTGATATTAATGCACTGCTTACGTGTCACAGACATGACACGTCTTGGCCGTTCACTGAATGAAATTGTACCCCACACATCTGGCGGGCACCACACCTGCTTCACTCACGGCGTAGCTCTTGGAGAGAGCGCACTAGAGGCCAACAGAGGAATAACTGTCTTAACCAGTCTAAGCGGGAAGTCTTAAAGGGGCAAGATCGGGGCCTGTGACTCTTATTGTATTATTGTGTGTATTATACAAACAGTGTGTGTTTAAGTCAGTGGCTGCATGAGCAAAAGTGATCGATTCTGGGCTTTCGATTCAATTGCTGCATACGTCAACGAATTTTCAAAGTTTTCAATCGATTTTCCATCCCTATTACAGTGGCTAATAAGTTGCATTATCTTTTCCTCAATTACAGCCTTTTTGCGTATTATGTGCTGTGGAAAGCAACAAAGTACAACAGTTTGTCACATACAGAATGTATTTAATTGTATTTATTTATTTGTAATTACTAATCTCATATTAGTCTTTAATGTCAAGTCTGAGTCAAGCTCCAAGTGAATGAGAGTCATAAGTCATGTTTCCATAAGGAGGGCTTGAGGCAGTACGGTACAGCCCTATGACACTTCATTTGATGGGTCCAAAGTGGCCCTCCTACGACTCACTTTGGTCCCTTTTTAAGCACGATGATTAGAAAAGAGAAAACACAGGCTCAGGTAAAATCCAGATGTAAAAGAGTAGCTAGAAACATGAAATAATGTTCCTCACCAAACGCCGACTTGATCCTGTGACAAACCGTTGTAGTTCTTACTTAATTTGTTGAGCCGATAGACTTAAAGCAAAGCTAGCATCATCTGTCTATGTTTATTGAGGCAAAACACTCATAAAAAATGTAAATCCTGTTCATAATACATCCAACATAATCCAAACCTCAAGTCATTAAAAAGGATCAAAAAGTGTAAAAATGCAGCACAAAGTTGAAGAGGCTTTACAGAAAATAATGATAATGAAGGTGACAATAATGTTAGTAGTTTCTTGTTTAAACCAGTCTGACCCTCATATCACGAACAAGGAATTATTACACCTTTTTTGTGAATCACTGCCATAAAGGAACAGTTTATAAGTTGTGCAGAATTTGTGCATGAAACAAAACTCAACTCCAGTAAATGAAAGAGTAAGTCATTGTTCAGTCTAATGCAAAGTCTATTCAGTCATTTTCACTTCAATAAATACACTATAATCAAATACATAAACTGTTATTTGTAGTATGTCAAAGATGAGCAAGGTTAATTGTAGTTATAACCGGCCCTTCAAGGAAATCCTGATGCCAATGTGGCCCTTTGTCAAAATGAGTTTGACACCCCTGATGTAGGTCTTTTGTGTCCCGTTCCAGTCATGTATATACTGGACTGTAATTTACCATTTGAATGTGATTGATGGCTAAAAAAAAAAAAAAAAGTCCTGGTCACTAATGAATAAAAGTGAGAGACATGTTTCAGTTTGTCTATGTAAAATGAGGAGACTGCGAATAAGTGGAATTAACTTGTGCAAACAGCGTGTCCTGTGTTAAACCTTTAGAAAAACAAAAGCAAACTTTAAACAAACAGACATGACAAATCACAGACTGTTTTAATATTTAACCTGTAACAACAAACCATTACATCATTTATCTGGTGGTGAAGATCTAACATTCGGCCTGAGGGCCACATTTGGCTCTTTAAAAACTCCAGCGTGGCTCTTTACTCTTCACTTGAGTAAATGAATTACATTATATTGTATGTGGTATTCATTAGAATACTGAACGCACTACCGTCATACAAGCATGCTCGTCTGCTGCACTGACATTGTGATAACTGCATGATAAAATATAAAGAATATTGTATATAAAAATAATTTAAATAGTTATATTTTATTAAACCTTTAAAATAATTAGTGATGTTTTCATTCTGAAGCATTGTTTTCAATAGAACATCATTTTCATTTTTCATTTTAATTTTATTCGTTTATTTGAGCACTCACAGAGTAGATATCCATGTAAATATACAGTATATAGTTCAAAAGGTGCAGCAAAACATATACGAGCATTTACTGTATATTCATACATCTACACATACACATACAGATACACATATAGGTCAGATTGTATGCACAATTGGACATGTGCTTGTTCATAAGCACTAGTGTAAGTGCTTGACCCCAGACACACACACTAAAAAACGTGTGTGGGTCTATCGATAAAGGATGTATTGATATTTGGTGTGTCACCCATACCCAGGTCCACACACCAAGTGTGTGCACCTGTTTTGAGTGAAATGCACATTTGATAATACAATTAAACCCTGAGGTGTATTAAATACCGAATATTCATTACAAACGCATTTCGAAGCAATCCGTTACATTTCAATGTAAAATACATATGTATACTTATTAGATTTCAATAAGCCTACAAAACATAAGGTTCAAAGCAGCCAGATGTCTTGCAATTTAAATATTACTGCTATATCATCCAGAGGAAACAAGTTGGTAATTTATATGAGCAACATACTGTAATAGTGTCTGTGTGCACCCATACCCAGGCCCATACACAACGTGAGTGTGCCTGTTTATGAGTGAATGTAATAATGTAATAACAACAATGTCTGTGTGCACCCATACCCAGGCCCATACACAACGTGAGTGTGCCTGTTTATGAGTGAATGTAATAATGTAATTATTATGTCTGTGTGCACCCATACCCAGGCCCATACACAACGTGAGTGTGCCTGTTTATGAGTGAGTGTAATAATGTAATAATTATGTCTGTGTGCACCCATACCCAGGCCCATACACAACGTGAGTGTGCCTGTTTATGAGTGAGTGTAATAATGTAATAATTATGTCTGTGTGCACCCATACCCAGGCCCATACACAACGTGAGTGTATTTTAGATCGTAACTAGTAATTAGTTACGATATTTTAGTATTATCAACATTTTTATAAGTAATGAGTTACACTACTTAGTTACTGAAAAGTGGGATGATTACAGTGACTAGTTACTTTTGTAATGAGTTAATTCCAACACTGGTAAAGGCATGTGAGCACTGAAACAGAGACAGTTTATATGCTCTGTACGTGGAACATCAGTTGGATTGTTCATATTCAAAATTGCTAACTTCTGTACTTATGAGTATTTCCTGTTAGCAATAGCATTTGGACACAAATGCAAAGTATTCTCCTAATTTGTAAATTCTTTAACATGTTTTCTGAGACATTCACAACAACTCAATATTCACTGCCCGATGTGCACCTAGAAAGTGCACTTCCTGTTTTGCTCTGTTAAAGTAGCTACATGTTTGTTTGTCTGTCTTGTGGGGCGATTTCAAACATATGTAATGACAGTTACATTTTTAGTTGTGTTTTGTATTCTTACATTTGTAGTTTTCTCCATTGACTCTCATACATTTTCGCTTCTCACTGCTGATATTTAGACTGCTGTGTTGTCATGTGTATAGTTAGTTTTATTGGACAATGTACATTTAAATTTTACTTTTACTACATTTGAGAGCAGAAACCTTCCATACATAATTATCATAAGCTATTTGCGTGTGTTTTAATTATTTATGAATATTAATTTGTTATACTGTATATTTTTTCTGTTTCATAGAGTATTCTTCTACCCAACAACTCCAAGTCCAAACACAACAAAGACAAAAGGTCATTGGCTTGGATCGCTGTCGGCTCGTTGGCGTTGATTGGGATTGTTGCTCTGTCGATGTTTTGTGGAGAAAAAGGTAAAGCCATTTTTTAATATCATTTGATATATTGTGTTTTTTGTGTTTAATAAACTATGACATATGAAGAACAGTAGTTTACATTTTGTATTGTCAAACACAAAATGTATCTAAAATTACTTAGAAATATTACCAGGTTCACTGACTTCAAAACGGCAGAATTGGTAAGCAAGCAACCTCAGTAGTGCTCCCCTACAGCTCTCTTGTGTAATTAAACTAAACAATGAATTGTAACTTAACATTATTTCATATTTTCTCATTCTTGGGTAACTCAAAGACTTAAAGAAGGCAGCATATTCAAAGATACAAAGAGCCAGAGTTTCTCAAAAGAGTAAGGGTTAGGGTGGGCATGAGGTCGGGAATGGTGCGCGAGAGGAAGGTTGAGGTTGTCGTATTTCTTGCGGGAGGCAGTTGAGAGACACATGCCCCAAAGTACTTGCCTCACCAGCCAGTCCCGACATGTTTTGACAGAAAACTTTACAAAGACGACAGGGTTGGAATCAGAGCGCCGGGTTTCAATTTCGAGGGCGGGCTTATCAAGAGTCTAAACCGATCCAAATATCTTCAAAAGACGTCTGAAGCTGTGGCTGAAATCACAACCGACCTTTACACATGACCATGTTTAATCAAATGTACATTTTTTATCTTTATTGTAACTGTCTTATTTATTGGATTTGTGTTTAAAAGCCTCCTGTGGACAGGTGTTTAAAATTAGCACTTGTGCTATAACACTTAAAAAAATGCATCTGGTTCGTCCAATGCAGTTATTATGTTAAAGTGCCTATGACAGGTTTGAACGTTTTTCATATTTTTATTTAGTTTGGTAGATTAATACCTGTTGTATTTATAAATTATAGTTTTACGTTAATCAAGAACAATTTTGTGGAGAAAAATGTGAAAACATGTTGAAAATACCAGGAAGTAAAGCAGAGTTCTAAACTGATGACATCACACTAGGGAGATAAAGACATTTTCATTTTCTCACAAGAAACTGATTTTGATGGCCCTGTAAACACACATTTAACAAAAAATGAGTTCTAGTGTATTTTATGGCTCAAGTAAAAAAAAAAGTTACATTTGAAGAGTTTGGGCCCAATTTATTAAATGGTTGCTAGGCAACTGCCTAGCGTGATGTCATCATTGATGAACAGAAGTAAATTTTAATGCTGGTTGGTTTTTATTTTATACTTTTGTAATGAGTTACTCCCAACAATGAATCACAATAGGTCTCCTTTAAACAAACAGATCAAACAAATAAATGCTGCAGAAATGCTCAAAGCTAATATGGAGAATTAATGGACTTAAAAACTATTCAGCAAATTTTAGAGACTTACCCGT
>CM076398.1:28476700-28650798 GCA_038363315.1 Mugilogobius chulae | reverse complement strand
TTAATTTTGCCACCTACATGTGAAAATAATCCCAACACACATTGACAACAAACAGCACATTAGACAAAGTAATTGGTATGACAGAACTTTATGTCAGCAGTCTGATGGGTTTGGTCTCCCCTAAATGGTAATACAGCTTTATAACTTTAGACTCACCGTTCACTTCTCTTCACTCCTCTTGAATGTTGTGGAGAATAGCGCCATCTGTGTCTGGCAGAACTCCAATATATTGAGCCACTTGCAAATAGAGGTTGAATGCAGATGACATCACAGCATGTCAGCAGTGAGTGGCGAAATTGTGTGAGTCAATGGAGCGAAATTACATTACATAAGTGCTCCAAAAGCAGCTGCGGACTAAACAGTCACAACTACTGCTGAATACTGAGTTTGTGTGTGATATGTAAAAGAAAAAAGCAGCAAAAATCAGGTAAATAGTGGCAGAAAAGCAGAAAACTACAACAACATTTCAGTTCTCTCACATTCTCACTGACACAGACTTTAGGATCACACACAGAGAAACTCATTACATATATATGCCTAAATAAATGTTTGCTGAGTGAGAAATTAGTTGTTCAACAGTAAAAAATATAATTCTCCAAATGACATCTGCAAACAATTTTGTTGCAGTGACAACAAAAAAGCTATGGTATAATATTTTTTTTTTTAAAATAGCCCCCACAAAGCTAAAGAACAAATATTATCAGGTGTTTTATCAGACTTTTGCATGAAGCAGAATGTTGAAAAGCAAATAAAAGAATGCCATGACTTCTATATTAGAGCTCATGTGATCTGAAACTGGTGTTTTTGCATTCGAGTGCTTTTTGATGGTGTGTGAAAAAAAAAAATGTTTCGCCAGCAGTGTCTCACCGTAAAGATAGAGACTGCAAACACCATTATTGTTTTAAATCTGACAACTTTCACCTCTAAATCTTTCTACACATGGTTAATATCGACATGTTTTCATTTTGGTTGCAGTTTTGGCCAGTAAACGTCTTTTACAACAACAAAGTGAAACTGGAGAGGACCACCCAATCAGAGAGCTGCATTCTGCTCCTTGTGAGAACTAATGGTCTTCAATATTCAGTTCAGACAATACTCAGTGGTCTCATTTTTTCCGCAAAATGTCTTTTTCTTTTTATAAATAGGCGATCTATGGCTGATTTTAGATAAGAAACATACTACAAGTTTATTTTTGAAACAAGTGTGTTTGTATTTGCAGAAGGAGCCTTTAGATACTTTGTGTCTGAGATCAGGATTAAAGCTTCTGAAAGTCAAATGAATGATGATACAGTCTATAAAGCACATGTAGCCCAAGCCTATGAGACGTGTGAAACTACTTTTGACGGGAAATTTGCAGGTTTTTTTTTTATAAGGGTGAAGAAAAACTGTGACCGTCGACTGCGGTTGTGGTGGCATCTTTTCAGGAAATTGTGAAGCCACAGAGAATGATTTAGGGGTCTCTCTGCGGTGAGCACTTTATATCACACCCACACAAGCAAGTGTCAGGAGAAGTAAAGGTCTATAAATTAATTTTGCCATTACGTGTGAAATAATCCCAACACACATTTGACGAAGGTTAACAGCACATTAGACAAAGTAAATCTTGGCACACAGATGTCAGCAGTTTGGTGGGTTTGATCTCCCGGAACATAATACAGCTTATATCTTTAGACTCACCGTTCACTTCTCTTCACTCCTCTGATGTTGTGGAGAATAGCGCCATCTGTAGGTGTCTGGCAGAACTCCAATACTGAATATTGAGCCTCATGCAAATAGGTTGAATGCAGATGATATCACAGCATTCTAAATGTCAGCAGTGAGTGGCGAAAATGAGTGAGTCATATGAGCGAAATTACATTACATAAGTGCTCCAAACTAGGAAAAAGCAGCTGCAGACTGATAATAAACAGTCACGACTACTGCTGAATACTGAGTTTGTATGTGACATGTAAAAGAAAAACAGGTAAACAGTGGCAGGAAGCAGAAAAACTACAACAACACTTTAGTTTCTCTCACATTTCTCACTGACACAGATTTTAGAGTCACACAAAGAGAAACTCATTACATATATATGCCTAAATAAAATGTTTGCTGAGTAAAAAAAATAGTTGTTCAACAGTAAATAATATAATTCTCCAAATGATATCTGCAAACAATTTTGTTGCTGTGACAACAAAAAAGCTATGGTATAATATCTTTGCCAACAAGTGCTTTCTGGAAGAAAAAAAGCTAAAGAACAGATATTATCAGGTGTTTTTATCAGACGTTTACGCCAAACAGAATGTTGAGAAGAGTTTTTTGCTGCTTTTGAGTGCTTTTTGGAGATGTGTTAATAAAAATAAATAACTGTTTTGTCTCACCTTAAAAAAATAGGACATCTGATTCACTGCAAACATCATTTATGTTTTAAACCTGACAACTTTCTCTCCTAAATTTTTTGACACATGGTTAATATCGACATGTTTTCATTTTGGTTGCATTTATGGTCAATAGGCTATATGTCTTTTACAAACAACAAAGTGAAACTGGAGAGAACCGCCCAATCAGAGAGATTGTTCCTTGTGAGAACTAATGGTCTTCAGTATTCAGTTCAGACAGTCCTTAGTGGTCTAATTTTTTCACAAAGTGCTGCATTTATCATAGACTTTTTAGTAGAAAACATAAAGTTTACACATTTCCAACAAAAAAGTTAGCTACCCCAACTTTAATGTTCACATTAAGTTATAACAGACTCTTAGTGTAGCTCACAACCACACATGAATGATAATCAAGCACTGAGTGAGTGTTTATAATAGTTTGTTGAGATCATGCATTTGGTCATACAACTATCAAACCTTCTCGAAATAAATGCATAATAGAGCCCAATAATTCTTCACTAAAATAGTTTTATTAAAATGTACAGAAACAACAGGCAACATACATCATCTATCTTCTAATTCACCCAAAACAAAATGGGTAAAATATCATCATATCAAGTAGAAATGCAAGTGATGTTATGTATTGATATTTTGATTTTTTTTTTTTCTCTTTCAGGTGGTGTATTTGCTGCACCACAGCTCCCACTGAGCCTGAAGTACTAACAGTGTCAGAAGGAGGAAATGTGACCGTCTGGACTGGACTGAACAACCAAAATCTCGCTGTCATCCTCACATCTGGCAATAAGACTCTGTTCTACTTTGATGACAACTCGATACAACACCAAGACAAAACACCATTGTGAAGAATGATTCCATCGTTATGATCAATTTGAGGAAGAGTGACGCCATCTACGAACTTAAGATTTTCATCGACAATATTCTGACGACAGAACTCCACTTCAGACTCAACGTGACAGGGCGCCAACATCTGGCTTCTGGTAAATTTTTCATGTAATAACAAGAAAAGAAATGCATTCATGATTTTAAAATGGTACGCAATCAACAATGTACTGAACTTACATAGTAGGAGTGGGACGATTCACTTAAGATAAGATTGTGCAGCCACAATTTTCGATATTGTTCGATTCAGAGGTACAACTAGTAATTAGTTACGATATTTTAGTATTATCAACATTTTTATAAGTAATGAGTTACACTACTTAGTTACTGAAAAGTGGGATGATTACAGTGACTAGTTACTTTTGTAATGAGTTACTGCCAACACTGGTAAAGGCATGTGAGCACTGAAACAGAGACAGTTTATATGCTCTGTACGTGGAACATCAGTTGGATTGTTCATATTCAAAATGGCTAACTTCTGTACTTATGAGTATTTCCTGTTAGCAATAGCATTTGGACACAAATTTCTTTTATAAACACAAGTGTCTTTTTACAAAGTATTCTCCTAATTTGTAAATTCTTTAACATGTTTTCTGAGACATTCACAACAACTCATAATTCACTGCCCGATGTGCACCTAGAAAGTGCACTTCCTGTTTTGCTCTGTTAAAGTAGCTGCATGTTTGTTTGTCTGTCTTGTGGGGCGATTTCAAACATATGTAATGACAGTTACATTTTAGTTGTGTTTTGTATTCTTACATTTGTAGTTTTCTCCATTGACTCTCATCATTTTCGCTTCTCACTGCTGATATTTCGACTGCTGTGTTGTCATTGTGTATAGTTAGTTTTTATTGGACAATGTACATTTCAATTTTACTTTTACTACATTTGAGAGCAGAAACCTTCCATACATAATTATCATAAGCTATTTGCGTGTGTTTTAATTATTTATGAATATTAATTTGTTATACTGTATATTTTTTCTGTTTCATAGAGTATTCTTCTACCCAAACAACTCCAAGTCCAAACACAACAAAGACAAAAGGTCACTTGGCTTGGATCGCTGTCGGCTCGTTGGCGTTGATTGGGATTGTTGCTCTGTCGATTGTTTGTGGAGAAAAAGGTAAAGCCATTTTTTAATATCATTTGATATATTGTGTTTTTTGTGTTTAATAAACTATGACATATGAAGAACAGTAGTTTACATTTTGTATTGTCAAACACAAAATGTATCTAAAATTACTTAGAAATATTACCAGGTTCACTGACTTCAAAACGGCAGAATTGGTAAGCAAGCAACCTCAGTAGTGCTCCCCCTACAGCTCTCTTGTGTAATTAAACTAAACAATGAATTTAACTTAACATTATTTCATATTTTTCTCATTCTTGGGTAACTCAAAGACTTAAAGAAGGCAGCATATTCAAAGATACAAAGAGCCAGAGTTTCTCAAAAGAGTAAGGGTTAGGGTGGGCATGAGGTCGGGAATGGTGCGCGAGAGGAAGGTTGAGGTTGTCGTATTTCTGCGGGAGGCAGTTGAGAGACACATGCCCCAAAGTACTTGCCTCACCAGCCAGTCCCGACATGTTTTGACAGAAAACTTTACAAAGACGACAGGGTTTGGAATCAGAGCGCCGGGTTTCAATTTCGAGGGCGGGCTTATCAAGAGTCTAAACCGATCCAAATATCTTCAAAAGACGTCTGAAGCTGTGGCTGAAATCACAACCGACCTTTACACATGACCATGTTTAATCAAATGTACATTTTTTATCTTTATTGTAACTGTCTTATTTATTGGATTTGTGTTTAAAGCCTCCTGTGGACAGGTGTTTAAAATTAGCACTTGTGCTATAACACTTAAAAAAATGCATCTGGTTCGTCCAATGCAGTTATTATGTTAAAGTGCCTATGACAGGTTTGAACGTTTTTCATATTTTTATTTAGTTTGGTAGATTAATACCTGTTGTATTATAAATTATAGTTTTACGTTAATCAAGAACAATTTTGTGGAGAAAAATGTGAAAACATGTTGAAAATACCAGGAAGTAAAGCAGAGTTCTAAACTGATGACATCACACTAGGGAGATAAAGACATTTTCAATTTTCTCACAAGAAACTGATTTTGATGGCCCTGTAAACACACATTTAACAAAAAATGAGTTCTAGTGTATTTTATGGCTCAAGTAAAAAAAAGTTACATTTGAAGAGTTTGGGCCCAATTTATTAAATGGTTGCTAGGCAACTGCCTAGCGTGATGTCATCATTGATGAACAGGAAGTAAATTTTTAATGCTGGTTGGTTTTTATTTTATACTTTTGTAATGAGTTACTCCCAACAATGAATCACAATAGGTCTCCTTTAAACAAACAGATCAAACAAATAAATGCTGCAGAAATGCTCAAAGCTAATATGGAGAATTAATGGACTTAAAAACTATTCAGCAAATTTTAGAGACTTACCCGTGACATCACAAATCTGAGACGTTCAGAACAGTGTTTTATGAGGCTCAAACTATCAAAGCAACTTAACAACACATTCTAAAGCAAATGTGCATTACATGTGTCTATTAAACCCTGAAGTTGTATGTCTAGTAATATTTATTATTGTGATGTGTTGCAGGACCAAGAACAAGACTCGTGAAAATGTTCTCTGAAGGAAAAGTTTGAACAAATAAGTATCTGGGAGTTCATTCAGTAGGCCTATCTGTACTGTAGGCCTATCTGTACTGTAGGCCTATCTGTATGTAAAATCTGTGTTTGCACTGACACCTGCCGGAGGAAAACAAACTCAGGTATTCTCAAAGTTTGCACTGTTACATTCTCCTGCTGCAAGTGCCTGAGTGAAGCCAATAGAGTTTATACACAGACCTCATTTTATTTAAAAAGTCTGAAAAAGAACAACTGATGAAATGTGTTTCTTACCTTTTATGTCTGGCCTAAGCTTTTGTTTAGCTAGCTTGTGTGCTATCAATTTAGGATATTTTTTTACTGCAGTACAACAAAGATTTTACTCATCAAACAGATTAAAATCATTTTATTTAAGCATAGAAATTAATATTCAGCAGTAGTGGTTTATTTATATTTATTATCATCTGTAGCTGCTTTTTTTATTTTTGACATTTTTGGTCCTTACAGTACAAATTGTAATTTATTCTTTTACATTTTCAGTTAGATTACTATTTTATTTAACATGTATATTCTAGAGTTGGATTTATTTGCCTAATCTCAATGTCAGAGCTCGTTAAGGTTTCCCCACAAGTCATGTTAAAAGGTAATATTATTTTTTAAAGCATAGGTTTGATATTCTATTGTGAAATATTATGTAAAAATTGTTTAAACATTGCACATGTTGGAGGATCAGCTTCTTTCCAGTTGAATAAAATACATTTTTAGCGTACATATGATATTATACCCAATTGATTCTGTATTAAGTGGTTAAGTTCTAAATCAGAGTCGACACCAAAAAGGCAGAAAAGTCATGTATTTAATTCCAAAAACCTTTCAGTTGTTTACAAAGGTGTGGAAGTACGAACCTACAGAATACATCTGTTACATTTTGGAGACAAACTTGAATACATTTTACTCATCCTCAAAGGAGTGAAGTAACTCTGTACATACATTTGTAATTTTGTTTTAATACTCTGTTGCTTGACATTTTTATAAAGATGCTATTACAAATATTATCCCAGTGTTCATTCTTGAATTCTATACCCAGGTCTTTTTGCCAAATCTGCCTTAATGGAATAAAGGATGATTCTTCATGCCTGGCTAAGCACTTGTAAAGTCATTTATTCTTTTGACTCTCATTTATTTTCACCACTCACTGCTGACATTCAGAATACTGTGATGTCACCTGCATAGCTTTTTATCAGTACTAGTAATAACAGATTAATGAAATTTATATGGCAAATCAGTGGTTCCCAAAGTGGGGGTCGGGGGCCCTTGGTTAATATCGACATGTATTCATTTTGTTTGCAATTATGGCTTAAAAACACTTCTTACAAACATCAAAGTGAAACTGGAGAGGATCACCCAGGCACAGCCAATCAGAGCGCAGCATTCGGGTCCTGATGAGAACTAAAATCCTTCACTATTCAATTCAGACAGTACTCAGTGGTGTTATTTTTTCACAAAGTGCTGCATTTACTACACACTTTTTAGTCAAAAGCACAAAGACTACTAATAATTTATAAATAAAAAGTTATACTGAGGGAGCAAACTAACCAAAAAAGAACTTCTTTCATCTCCTGTTGAGACTCGGTTTACTGTTGTTCAAACAAATCGAGTAAACAAAAGGCACAAAAGAGAAAACTGGACAAAACTCTAATACCACTGGTCGGCCTGAAACTGGAGCTAAAAACAAAAGCACATCTCTCCCATTTTAAAATCTCTGCAGTGTGTATGTCCTGTAGGTTTGATCTGTCTTCTTCTGTCTGAAGAAAATGAAATTATCTCCAGACATTGTTAAACTTTAGTTTTTGTATTTTGTCTTTAAGAGGTCAGTCTAATTGTTTTTTGTTTTGGGATTTACAAAGGGTTTTCTTTTTATGTTACGTTAAAATATGTGGTTTTAATTGTCAAATGGTTTTGTGTGTTAAGCAGTTTGGTCGATGTTTATTTAATAATAATGTGAATAATAATAATAATTGTGCCATTTATTATACGTTTTACTACTAATAAACCTGTACTAAATTTGACATTCATGTTACATGTCTTTTTTTATCTGCACAGAATAAGATACAAATATTATTATTTATTTTTTTTACATTATGAAAGGAAATACATTTGTGGATTTTTTGTTTGTTTGTTAGTTTTTAAATATGATCTATAATGTATATGATCTCTCTCCATTTTCTGCAGTTGTTCATAATCACCGTCTCACAGTTGTACATAATACTATATTACTGTATAGAGGGATTTTTTGTTTATCAACACAGGCGATGCGTGTGCACCCGATATTGCTTATTGACACAAGCTGCGGCAACAACATGAGCCACCACTGATGTCAGCCAACTACAAGAGTTTATCACTGTGAGAAAACAAAAGTTATGCTGCTAAATCAACATTTGTGAATGAAATTTGACCCCACGACCCTTAAAGTTACATTCAGGTGAAAAGAACAGTGTAAAAATCACTGTCTGAAGCTTTAGGAGACAGACGTCTGTCAGACCGGTTCACACCTGATCCAAACAGCTGCTCTCGTCCTGTTTTGTTGTTTTAATTAAAGACGTTTCCCCAGCTAAGCAGATGGACAGCGGCTCTTTCTGGGTGGAGCCTGTGCAGTAAAGCAGCACTTCAGGGTAAAAGTTTTTTAAGTGCATATCAGTATATAACTTAAAGCTGCCACATTTTAATTCAGAATGCTATATATAAATTCCAGAGGTGGCAAGTAACTAAGTATTTTTACTCAAGTACTGTGCTTAAGTAGTTTTTTTCAGTATCTGTACTTTATTCTAGTGACTTTTTACTTTCACTACATTTTTCAAGAAGTATCTGTACTTTGTACTCCCTACATTTTAAAAACAGGCGAGTTACTTTATTACCCCAGGACCTTTTTTTTTTTTTTTGCTGTGCTATTGTGTATCAAAGCTTTGTGAAGAAATTAACAATTGCAAATTGCCAAAAAATGTTACAATTACATATTTATCACAGTAAAGTTATACACATATCACATGTATTTGATGAGTTTTACAACAACACCAAGGCCAACATAGAAAAAATCTATCCAATTATGGCCAATGTTGACAATCTCTCAGTCTGTCAAATGCATTACCTTTGCTAAAGAAAAAAAAATATTATTCATTGTTCTAATTTTATGTGTTACAAATGTTGTGGGCCACTCGTAACATTTCAAATTACTGTAATAAGTTTCACTGAACCCAAATCTATTCAAGCGTCAAGCTAAGATCTGCAGCTTTCATTTCAACCTAAGCAGGTTAGGTTGAAATGTCAAATTTGGAAAAAAAAAAGTGTTGCAATTGTCCCCAGTCTCTCCTCTACTGTATAAAGTGTCTTCTACAGTATAAAAGTTTATTTGAACAAGATAAGGCCCTCCCTGTGACACAAAAGGCACATATTTTGTAGAATAATGTGTACTCAAGAACAAATGAATGAATGAATTTATTTATTTTAAGATGTATGCCAAAACAAAAAGCACAAACAGAAAATGTGATCAAATCAGTAAAGGAGGAATGTTTTGGATAAAAGAACGACACACTAACATGACTGAAAGCTGCTGAGAAATGTTGATTTTGTATAAAAGGGTCTTTAAACTCCACATCCGGCGGTGTAGCTGCTCAGGTCTCGGCCCTGACAGTTACGCTGCCAAGCCACCCTGAAACACAATAATCATCTCTTACTATATTTCTGACTGGTTAATTGCATTTATGTTTTAATTTGTGTAAAGATGACACTGCTCTGTGATTGGTTTGTCCTGGTCATGTGACTCACCAGGCCCGGATGCCGTTGGGGTCCCTCACGACTCTCTTAGCGCAGGTGATGGCGGTGCTCGGGTTGTCGGAGAGCAGAGCTGAGGACGAGGGATAAAGCACAAATATTACATCGTCTCTGAACAAAGACTAACGTTTTAACAGAGGTGGCTCATTACATTTACCCTTTCAATAAAAATGTGTAGTCTGAATAGATTTCTTTTCTTTAACTCCTTTCTAATATATAATATTTTAATCGTTTTTAATGGTAGAGGAAACCTTGCCTGGAAAATCACCATGTCCCTCTTTCAGATTGCTGTAGCTGTGATTGACAGATTAATTAGCCAATCAGAGACATGCATCTTCTGCTGTGTGAAAACCAACATGGCTGTGCCAGTCAAAAAAACATGGAAAAAATATCACGTGGAACTAAAAAACATTGTGGATTTCTGCAGAATCAATGAGAGAAGCAAAAAAACGATTTTATTGTGAGGTGAGTGAAGTTAGATTTTGGTCTAAATGACAGACGATCGGTCAGCTTCTTTGTTTCAAACTAATCTGATGTAGCAGGGGGCATGGCGACCAGACCCACTCTTCACAGTTTGCTGAAGCTTGGCTCTGGATCCCAGGCAATAGGAAACCAGAGCTATAACTACAGAGTCCAGTCTTTTGGTTGTGTTCTAAAGGTTTTGTAAACCGTTTCAGTTTGAATTTTAGACAAGTTTTAGGTAGAGATGGGTCAAACGAGTCGATGAGTCAACTTATATGGAGCACTGGAAGTGGCGCCTGTGTCGAGTCGTGTGTGTCACTTCAAGAAAAGTCACGTGAACAGCACATGTAGCTACTGTGTCACTGACGTCCTTGTTTGTTTTTGATCCAGAAATCTCATTGTTTCTGAGCGTGAAACTGACTGTGTGCTGCTCTATGCAGTCAATATATGACTATAAGCTTAAATGTGTCATCACTGTGCGGCTTGACAGAGCATTAAGCAACTAAATAATTAATCAGAAGCAAATATTTAACAGCAAAGCTGAAGTTGTAATATTCTGCTCACAAATTGAGCAGTTACTAATTAGGTCACTCACACTAAATGACATCAGATGAGTGGCTTAACTGAATAAGTGGTTGTTGCACTGTGCAAAGGGTCACAGGATCAAAACTCATGTCAATAGTTTTTCTCTTTTTTTTCTCATATCCTTATTTTTGCGAGTAGAGACAAAATATTTAGGAGATTGTATCTATGAAGGTAAACATTTTGTATGTGTATGCGAAGTAAATAAAAAGGCATCTAGTGTAAGAAATAGTGTGTCTCAGCTGTAAACTGATTGAGCCAAATGACTGTTTACCCTGACTGCAGTGCATTTATTAAACCACTAGATGGTGCTATGGAACGCACCAACACATCAACCCATCACTAGTTTTTAGGGAAAATTGACTGGAACGATAAGGGGTAAATTGGTGTTACCCCTGTTCTAAAGCATGGGTTTATCTTTCATAGCACTTTTGTTTGCTGTTTGCAAACAAGCAAGCTAAAGTCTGCACTGTTGCCGTGACAACATGTAAGCTGTTATATACAATGCTATCATGTGTTCTTCTCATACCTTTACCACACAGTCAGAATCTTGTGCTTTTTTCAAGAATGTCTGTGTATAAACTCTTGTAGTGTTCTTTGGGTTCTAAAGAGATCATTACGATAGGTATTTTCAGTATTAATTATAGCATAGTTGCAAGTACTTGTTACAGGGTTATTCAACATAAGGCCCAGGGGCCAAATCAGGCCCTCCAACTTATTAAATTCGACCCACGACTCATCTTCCAATTTGTTTTTACTGTTTAAACCTGAATCTTAAGAGAGTCTTACGCTGGATTTACACAGACTGCGAGGCGGGTGCGGGTCGGGACACGTGCGGGTTTCTTGCTAAGTGCCTGTTACACCAGATGCTGTCAACTGCGGTCCGGTTTCGTCCAAAGCCACGTGGAGTCACATAGATTCCCGCGAGAACGCTCGTATAATGAATTGAAAGCCGCACCAGACCGCTGCGGTCTCCGGGAAAAATAGACTTCATGCGGATTTTTTCCGCAGAGTCGAGCGACTCTCGCACTCGCAGTCGGACATGTCGGAGCACGGTGTAAATCAACGCATTGGTTTTAAGCACTTTCTAAGTTCTGCGTGACTCGCATCCAAGTTGCACTTAGTGTAAATCCACTGTTAGTGTCTGGTCTTGTTGTTCTATCACTGTCCAGATATCTTATGCCTTTTATTTTTTCACAAAAATCTAAATAAAAAATGTTCTTTAACATTGCTGAGGTAGATCTAATGTTGAATAATGAATATTACGTGCGACTCCAATTAAAACAATAACTTCTATTGTGTATTAAGACAAGGCTGAAATATGGTGACACTTATAGCTGAAGAATGTTTTATTGCTAAAAATGGCTAGTGTTTTGGATGTTTTGTTTTAGTAATTCAGCTGAGAGTCTGTTTAGTAGTCCTGTTACTGAATACAATTATCAAAAACATATTATAATTGTTTTATTTAGTTGATTATAAGTCAATGAGTTGGTGGTTTGTGGTGCATCTCCAGGCCCAGAGGTCACTACTGAGTTGAATAGCCGTGACGTACAGTGATAAAATACACTGCAAGAATCACACTATTATTACCACAAGTACCACTGATAGTCCCACAAGAAGCAGAAGTGTAATTTGGTAGTAAAATGAATATTACCAGAGCATTGTATTCCACAGCCGTTGGCCCTGCTCACTCCTCCGTCTTTGCACCAGTATTTGCTGTTGATCTGGAAAATGCCGTAGTCAGTGGAGCCGTCCGTGTTTCTGTTTGTGGCCCTGGTGTTGAAGCCAGACTCGTGCTGCGTCAGACAAACCCCTGAAGAAAGAGAAACATGTGTCAATAGATCACTTTTAGGTCTCTCAACATGTATAAGTCACCACATAAGTAGCTCTCAAAACATCAACTTAGACTGAACAAGATTTTTTTTAACGAGAAATACACTAATCAGTCTTTTCAGGTTCTTTGATACTCACAGTCCGCCAGGCTGACTCTCGTGTCCTCCGCCATCCGATTGTTCTTCAGAATCTAGCCCATTCACATCTGCTGTAAACTCTGCCCTGAGCCACAGCGCAGAGCAGCACCAGCAACACCAAACCCTGCATCTGCATCTTCATCTTCGTCACTGCAGAACTCAACCAGGACTAGACCAGGACTACACCCAGACCAGTATTTAAGCCCCCTGTGTGACTGGAAACTCCCCTCTCTCTGTTGGTTTCACTTCTGTTTTGAGAAGCTGCTGTTGCCACACAAAACAAACAGGCCTTGTGTAACCTCAGGAGTTAAGACCATTCTTTTCTCTAATGATAATATCAAATTTCCCAAGTTTCAGTGAAAATGTAATACAAATAGCCCAGTGGGTTTTAACATTTTTCTGCAGCAACGTCAAAATAACAACTGTAGGCATTCACAACCTCTAAACACAATATGTCAAGCTACCACAAAGTGATAATGTAGTGTACAGTTTGATTTTATTTTAAAGCAGGAGTGGGCAATTATTTTCACCACGAGCCACAGTCGAAACTAGAGAAGGGGCGGACCAACCATGGTCATTCATTGATGCAAGAAATCTGTATATTACAAGCACATTTTTATAAAATATAGGCTATTAAGTCTATTACTGTCCATTTTTGTGGTATGTATTAGAACACAAGTACAGACACATGATTCATAGCAAAGTCAATCTGAAAAATATTTATAAAGATGACACTTTTTTTCCTCAAAAATTGCTGTAGGCCTGATGACAACAGGTTGCACGTTGCCCAGGTCTGTTTAAAGTCACAAGTCCAGCAAAAAGGAGTTTACATTTAGGATATTACTGCATTTCAAGGGTGTCAAACCTAGTTTAAGACATAGGTCTACATTTTAAATTATCACATAACATCAGGGAACCCGCAGAAATCATTTCACCACCCTCATGAGGGGGTGAAATGTTCTAGAGAAAAAAGTGTGTTTTGAGTCTTTACAGGAGAAAATGACAGTGTAGGCACCTGATGTACGTTTTCTGGCGAAGGGTCAGTCACCTGCTTGTCAAACTTAATCAATAACACGTGTGTCAACACCAAAAATAAACTGTAATTAGTAGATCCTCTAGGAGGCATTATGCAAATGACATTTCAGTATTATAAATGTCAGCATTGAGTGGTAAAAATGCTTCAAATTCAATGTGAGAAAGGACACTTTTTCTCTGTAAGAGATCCTGACACCAAAATTAAGTTTTTTAAAAATCCATTTAGATTTAGTAGATCTTGATTGCTGAACAGGATATGGACACCTGCGCTGTAACAAAAAAATATAATTAAGAGGGAATTTGCTTCTACAATAAAGTAACTGATGGCTGGACTAGTCCTCTGACAACGGTTGTGACTTTGGTCTCTGCAAAATTAAAAACTCAACAGAAAACTGCAGAAAGAAACTGATACTGAAGTATCAAAAAGACTTGATTATGAAAAATATTTAAATCAGAACTTTGGTGACAAATATTTTCTCTTGTAAGTAAAAACGATATATAAAAAAACGGTATAGTTTGATAACAACTATAAACACAAATACTGCTGAATATAACGTCTGTATCTGACATGTAAAAGAAAAATTCAGGTAAACAGTGGCAGAAAAGCAGATAATAAATAAGAACATAATGCTCAGGTTTGGTTTAGGGTCAGAAACAAATGATAAATAAGTTTAAACCAATCCAGGCAAAGGAAAGCATTTTTTTTTTTTTTTTATACGCAACAAGCAGGTAACAAACTCTGAACCAGAAAACACACACAGCTGAATCTTAATCTTGATAAGAAACACATTTAGATTTTGCGGTTTACTTTGCATGCTAGGACAGTAGATTTGACAGGTTTTTTTTAGAAAATGTCTCTTTTATTCTTTCATTCGTCTCGCTGAGAATAACAAGAACAATATGAACTTAGAAACAAAATAAACAGCGGATGTTATGTAACTTGTTGTGATCATATTTTTCATTTTGCCCTTCCCTTTTTCCCTCAAAATACAGAACTATACATAAAAATAGCTTAAGCCAGTTCCTCTCGGGCAACAGGAAAGTCAGAATGAAACTGAAAGTTAAAATAAAAAATCCAGCAAAACAAAAAAAAAGCATGTTACAGGCAAACCAAATGTTCCAGAACCTGGACACACTGTAGAATGGGGCTGGGCGATATTGCAAAAATCACAATGACAAAAAATACCTTCTTCACTATCGAAGCAAAGTTTTGCCTTAATTCATTCAGAGCTGGACAAAGCAGTGTTGCCAGATTTTCAGAGAGAAACAAGCTGCAAAGTCTTTGAAAAAAGCCCAAAACAAGCAACCTTAACTCTTCAATAAAATGTTACTTAGAAAATCAATTAATTAGAACATTGTGTGTCGCCGCAAAGCAAGTTTATAAATATTTCTAATAGGGATGCACCGATCCGATACTGGATCGAATATCGTGCCGATCCAGCCAATTCCTGGATCGGGTATCGGCTCCATGATATCGGTTCAGCCAATATATATTTGTGCCTTTAATTGGGCAAATTAGGCTAATTTATTGGCTGGTGTTGATCAAGAACGTCTCATATATTGGACATTTTATTCAGACTAAGTTATTAATTGTGGCTTTCACTTAAATAACAGCTACATAACACTATATGACAAAATGTCTTTGTTTTAATAAGAAAGAGAAGCAATTCAGTTATTACACTGGTATCGGTGATATCGGGTATCGGCAGATACTAAAGCCAAAGTATCGGATCGGTATCGGAGCTGAAAGCTGGATTGGTGCATCCCTAATTTCTAACATTAATGATGAAAAAAAAATTTAAAATACTGAAAATCCACGTTTGGATGGATAAATATTTGTGTGAATCAAATGTGCATAATGTATAAAACACACCTGTCTTGTGACTTGAAAGTGCAGCCCAAAAAAAACACGACCTTCAAAACTTTATAAACAAAGTAGCTAAAAAGAAGTGGACTTGGCAACTCTGAGGCTAACAGAAGAAAATAGTGTGTGTATTTGAACTAGGGCTGCAACAAGTTAATCGATGAATCGCAACTAATCATTACTTAAATAATTGTCACCTAATGTGATAATTGAATAGATGAGAAAACCTTGATTGAGCAGCAATGATGATGATGAGCAATGAAAATTTTGTGGATTTTGTGTTTTTGTGATGAATCTATAACTCGAGAACTTCTCAAATGACGATACTCTGGAAAAAAAAGCAGACCTAAATAAGTTATTATGGAAAAATTTAAGATTTAAGTAAAATTTTTCTCTCTCATGCTCAAGATTTGTCTCTCAAGATTCTCAATGGAACAAGCCATTTCATTGTTTTTTTTGTTTGTTTCTTTGTCTATTTTCAAGTTAGAAATGTATATTATTTCTAATTTCATCTGAAGCTGCATATTTTATGCTTGTTTCATTGCAAATTAAAGATGGTAATTTTTTCCAGTGTACCTAAGCTACAATTTTGCAAAAATCTTGTATTCAAGAACTCTTATGTTCTAAACAACTAATCGATTACTAAAATAATTGTTAGTTGCAGCCCTAATTTGAACAGACAGAAGCATCAAATAGAGAAATGACAATATGACGATTTCATTAAAAAAAGAAGCAGATTGTCACAGAAATGAGCTCACAATTAAATTTTATGACAATATTACCCAGCCCTTTTTACCTCATTAAACTTTACAGAATAATTTACCCCAAAATAAAGAAAACTATAAACATTGGTCCAAAGTATGGTTTTAACTGAATTGTGTAGTTGACTTTTCGCCTCTAAAAGCAACATTATGCACCTTTAAATGCCCAAAAGTACTTGGTTTCTGGATGGACTCATGTCCATCCAGAAACAGCAAAAGAAACAGCAAAAATGGTAAAAAAACAACAACAACAAATCTTATGCAAAGTATATATTATCATGTGCACTTTAAATAAATGTTTAAACCCCTACTGATCGTCATTTTCCACTTCCTGAATTATGTCTCCTTGTAGATTCGACAAAGCTGCACAGATTCGAAGGATTTTATCAAACTTGTGAGCCAGGCTTATGGGCCAGTTTCTGAAATGATCCTGAATCGCTTCAGGCGGCGGACGACTCTTTCGATGTGGAATCTGACAGTAGCAGCGCGACTGGAGCTGGCAGAAGAAGAAGAAGTACTGTCCTCCTCCTCAGACTGCTGGGTCCATTTTTGGTAAAGTCTGGCAAGATCACCTGCACGCCCTGTTCAATGAGGAGTCTGAAATGAGAAAGCCTTTGTCCACCATCACTACATCTTCCGGGCGGAGCAAATCCAGAATGCCACTGTTTATCGTGATGTATTTGTCTGAGTTTTTCGTGATGTGTTTCTCTGAGTTTTTGCCTCCGTACGCAGCTGACACAAACATGATCATGCCAGAAGGAGCTAGTGCGACTAAGTATCTGATCGTGTGAAGGCCTCTTAAGCCAAAAGTGTAAGGTTTTTGCAAAGGAGCGTCACAGCAGTCGATCACGCAGGTCGCTGTCGGGTAGTGTTCTTTGAAACACTTGGGCAAGGTGGCTTGAATTGTCTCCCTGGGCAACCACGGTATGTGACATCTCATCTTCTCCTCCATGATGTCGTACCACGCAGAGGTGATCTTGCTGACCTGCGACTGCGACACGCGAAATCTCTCGGCGAGGTCGTCCTGCAGCAGGTTCAGTCGGAGTTCATCAGCGTCATTAGGACCTGATCGCGGGCGTCAGCTGGAATTGTTCTTGTAATCCAACGTGAGCTGATTGGACAGATTCCAAAAAGCACGCCGAGGCAGACCGGTGTAGAGCAGGCTCAGTGGTCACTGCGCAGGAGGCGTTTGTACAGCTCCGGAGGCTCTGAAACCTGCGTTGACTGGTCACACATCACGAGAGGCCGGGGTAATGAAGCGCTGGTCGCATAGGCGTGGTCAGGAGCCACAGGGGGGCTCGTCTCCAGTTCCTCTTCCTCCTCTTTCAAACAAAGCAGACAATATCTGATGGAGCTGTGAAAACACAACATTTAAATGTACACTTTAAAAATCAGTAATAGTGTGTACTGTGTAGTTTATCACATTATATCTTTTTTGTTTTGTCCTATTTTCAAGTTAGAAATGCTTATAATTTCTAGTTTCATTGGCAAATTACATCTTAGACAGTCAACTCACTTATGAACTTGTTACCTTTTATAAGATGGTACATTTTTCCATGTACTAAGTACAATTTGCAAAAATCTTGTATTCAAGAAATCATATGTTCTAAACTAATCGATTACTAAAATAATTGCAGTCGTAATTCTAACAGAAAGATGCATCAAATAGAGAAATTACAATATGACAGTTTATAAACAGAACATTTAATGTACACTTTATAATCAGTTATATGTGTATAGTTTATCACATTATATCTTGAAAGAAACACTGTGTCCATTAGGGCAGGACAATAAATTGTTCTGCAATATAGCAATCATTAGATATTGTTAGTAACCATGTATCGTCATTGGGGATGGGATGATTCTGGTGTTGTATTCGATCCACATGAGTCCCTCCATAGCTCTGTGATTCAGAAGTAATTTCAGACAAAGTTAACAGCAGCTTATTGTCGTTATATTTTTATTGATGCAGGTTTGTTTCTGTCCCTTTAGTTTCACAAAAAAATAACTGAATATTAACTTAATTCCCTTTCGGTCACATTTTTTTTGAAATTCCTATTTGTTCAATATCTGATAAAAACAAACTATGAGCACCTGTAAATCGTAAAGATAGATAGTTAGTTGGTGAAATAGCCAATCAAACTCAGTTTGTACTGTTTGTCTGCCAAATCTTGTGTCATTAGGGCCTCAACTGTAATATTATTCTTATAGCAGCTTCTCCTGCTATAAGAATAATATTAGAATTATATTCAGTTTTTCTTTTGTGCAGAGCTTGTTTTCACTTATGATGAGAGCCTTATAGTAATCAAAAGATAAAACGACAGGTCAGTGTGACAGCCATTTGTTTCAGATTGAAATGTAAAAACTATTTAGGGTTTTATAAAGAAATAGGCCAGAATGATACCGTGTTAACTAATTTGTTGCAGCCTTAAATAGTTAAATTTTACTTTGAACTGTTGGAGTGATATCTGAAAGTAAAAACTAAACTATTCTGATCATCTCTGAGTTTGAAACTCACGCGTGTTGTCTGTTTCCTCCTCCTCGCGCCGTAGCTCTTCAGGGGAGAAGCTGTTGATCCGTAGCCCAGCCATTTCTCCGGGAAAGGGTGCGCCGGTGTGGGTTTACCGTCCACGAAATGGTACGAGCAGACGTACGACGCTTCGGTGGTTTCTCCAGGTTCAGCGCCTTGAGCCAGCCTCGTAGGTGCTCCTCTTTGGACGGAGCCCGTGCAAGTTGAACAGCGGTCCGCAGCACTCCGATCTAGGCTTCCCGTGATCATAACAGTGCTGAGAAAGGGTCAGTTTCCTCTTTTTCCAGTTGTTATGGCAACCTCGGACCGAACAACCCACGCTCATTTACATTCACGCCAGTTTATTCGAGTACTTTAAGATCCGCGGATTTATTCCAGGGAAAGTGTAAACAAGCAGGAAACCGGAAATACCGGCTCTTCCTCTTCTTCTTCTTCGTGGCGGATGACGCTCAGCTCGCCACCTACTGACGAGTTTACAAACGTCATGTCGGGTCCGGAGGGACGAGGGACGTTAGTTAAGTTTCGAAGAAAGGGTAATTATAGAAAAAAGGGTTAGGGTGATGGATAATGTTAGGAAAATTGTTTGTGTAAAGGTTAAAACAAAAAAAATTAACAGTTTCAGTCAGTTTAAAACAGAAATACACGTATTACCATAGCAACCAGCTCACTCCGTCCCTCCACACCTGACTATCTAGCACTGTTCACAAACTACACAAATAATAATAAAAATAAATAAATAAATACAAATAAAAAATAATAATAATAACAACATCAAAAAACAATGAAAAAACATACAAAAAATAAGATTAAATCAAATAATAATAAATTGGAATATGTAAATTTGTTCTGATTTGCTTAATAATTTGAGTATTTTTTCGTGTTGCTGCTGCTGAATTTCTCAGTTTTGTGATGGCATAGGTAAATCTGCATTTCAGCAACATTTATTTATTCATTTATTTATTTATTTATTATTCCAGAACACAAAGACAGACTCAACAGAAATCTATATTTTAGTCACAAAATATATAACTAAGCTTCTATCAGCAAATACATTTTTAGATTTTCTACTTACACATTTTCACGAAGGCTAAAAATAGTGCATGCGTGTTGTGAGAATAAATCAGTTAAAGTTTGGTCAGTAAAACACAGAATTTTCGTATTGATGAAAATCCTCTCAGATGCCAGCAGAGGACGCCGTTGCCTTTCTCTTTTCTTTCTTTCAGTCTTTACGTGAAGGACAGAAACGTAAACAGCCAAAGCGACTCCAAAGACAGTCAGAGGAAGCAGAAACGCCCAGCCTGTGGAGATACATCACATCATCATTTTTAGGTTAACTTTATTGGAGCAAATACAATATCCTACTTAAAACAAATAAGACTGTATCATCATAAATATTATTAGACCTCTGTATATGTCTGCTCAGATTGAGTGGTATGTCATCAGTTAAGTTCAGACATTGGATAGTCTAAATGTTTCGTTATACAATAAGATAAAACAATTTCCAAAATACAGCATTTTTATTGATACCACAAAAAAAGAAAAAAAGACTGACAAGAGTGACCAACACGATGGAATTAAAAGAGGAAAGGTTAGGCTTCTGTTGTTCTTCCACAAATGGGGTCAGGGTTATTCACGATTCTCACAGCAGCGCTTTCCTCTCATCGTCACACAAAAAAGTACAAAATCCCCAGGAAACAGGAAGTGCAGAAGGACGTTGGGAATGAATAATTTGAGACAGACAAACAAAAAAGACAAAAAGAAAGAGAAGGAAGAAAAAAGAATTGTACGTTTTGTTCTCTTTGCAAAAGTGTCTGCGGTGTCTCCGATCCTAAGTTGTGCAGACAAGTAAGTTTAGTGTTGACAGTAAGCACCGTCTTGTATCTGCAAGGGTTTACGAGACCACACATTTGTACTGGTCGGTGTAAAATCCCTGCGTGAGAACATTTAGAGTTCAGCAGCTGAGTAAGATTGTTCGCTGGCTTTGGTAACAGCAGTCGTGATCTGCACGTCTGAACCACGGCATCCAGTGTGAACTGCTCTGTGGGATTCATCTGAACATTGAGAGAGTGCCAGCGGAACAGAAGCTACTTTCAAAACAGAGACACACCGTCAATGATGAAAGACACCGGGATCTGGAAATGCCTAAAACATGAAAACTTTGTGAATTATTTAAAATCAGGGCTTGTCTCGGGCATTAAAGTGAAGCTAGACACAAAAACTCGCTTTTTGGTGACACTTAAATATGCATATATTAAATGTGTTTACAAGGCATTGATCTACTGTTCTTTTTGTCGTTCGGCTTTTTGCATTTTTAGTACAACTGAGCGAATACAACTTATTTACAGGGTCTAGTAAAACATCAAGACCTCCTTGTTCTCGTCTGCTGGCCTGTGGCGACACTTGCTATCTCTCGTCGTACGTCTCAGCTCCTCCTTTCACATTGGACTTCCATGGAGTGATTATACATGTCACATTGTTGGAATTCCTCAGTGCTTTCCTTTCTTTTTTAGGGTTTTGTGGTTTGGTTTCTGAAGAAGGCAGGGTCTTAAGAACAAGTGATAGCTCTGGGAGGCAGATTGAGGGCCAGTGCTTATTTGTAGAGCTGTTTATGTTTCAAGGTTTTAAGCTTTAGCATTGAACGACCAGAACACATCAGAGAATTATTTAGATGAGCACTAACTTTGCGTTATTTGGTGAAAAAAATTATTTTATTTGTTCCCCACACAGGAAAACAAATACCCATCCAAAGGAAAAATATGTACATGCAAGTACAAATCTGTTCATCTAGCGTGATTCTACGGTTGCTCTCTTGGTAAGGGACTTAGTTGGAAAACTACCAGTAGGGCATTGAAAAGCTTCGTACTTGAACGAACACATTAGAGCAGCTATAAAGATGAATTGCAAAAATTATGTAATTACCGCTGTGGCAGCTCATGTTGTAGCACACACAACCACCTTCTCAATAATCACTATAGCTAGTATTGCGCTATCGAAACAGTAAAAACTGCCACGCACTTTAAATCCAATAGTTCTTTCTTAAGAAATTAGCCTGCTTGAACTTTGTGTCTCCCGCTGTAAATTTGTCACTTCATAAGCTTGATTCCGTTTTTTTCATTTTTCAGCCTTTATTGACTTATGTACATGTTGTAACACCTTAGTACTGAATTTGCGTCCAACTGTGTGTTGAGCACCTTTGAGCAAAATTCAACTAATGATAATAATAGGTGGTCTTGCTCTACAGGTGTTTGTCCAATGTATACTTGATTTGTGAGATCAACTCAGTTTATATGTCCTGTCATACATTATGGACAGGTGAAGTAATTCACAGAACGTTGTTCCGCTGTGTGGAATAGGGGGGAACGGCTAGGGGTGGTTTACTCACTGCATTGTGAAAAAGGTCTTTCTTAGATCAAGACCTGCCACTGCCAAATGTTAAATTATGAAAAATGTGAAAATGAAGAAGTCCAACATGGTGAAATGGATTTATCACTAAAAAGAGTAAATTTTAACAATTAGTACTTTAGATGACTGTTATTATAAAATAACTGGTTGCATCAATTGGAGGCAAACAGATATAACTGTTTGACTTTGCTTAACTTTGCACTTGGTCTGCCTCACATGTGTTGTGCATTATGACTTGATTGGCTCCTCATTTTCTTTTTGTCTCTTAGACAGATTTGTATCACAGAACATATAGCTTAGTGGTACTGCTCTTGCCTCACAAATCAGAGGTTGCTGGTTCAAATCCCGGAGTTGGTATCTTTTAAATCAGGGTCCCCAACCACCGGGCCGCGACCCAGAACCGGGATGCGGGCCGCCGGTACGGGCCGCGGGCCCGCGGCCAAAACATGAATTATATTTTGAAAAATAGCTCTTTATTGTAACCGCAATGTTTGTGTGTTTTATTTTGAAATTGCTCGCACTACTTCCGCTGGCGCGCTTTCTTCTTCTTCACACTTGATGGAGACAAATAAAGCAAAAATGAGCAAAAACAACAGTCACTTGAGAGCTTTTTTGGCAGAGGGGAGAGGCCCGACAAAGAAACAGGAGAAGACACGACAGCCACCAAAAAGAAAGCAGCGTTTAAAAGAAAATATCAAGATTCCTACTTAAACTATGGATTCATTGCGGCAGGTGACCAACACGCTCCTAACCCGCTATGTGTTGTGTGTGGCGAGAGACTGGCAAACGAGGCCATGAAACCATCGAAATTACTCCGCCACGTAGAAAAAAAACACCCGACACTAAAGGATAAGCCATTAGATTTTTTTGAAAGGAAAAGACGTGAATATGAAGGACAGAAACAACTTATGAAAGCCTCCTCCTCTGTATCAGTCTCAGCTTTAAAGGCATCGTTCTTAGTAGCTGGTCGCATTGCTAAAGCTAAAAAGCCCTTCACAATTGGCGAGGAGCTAATTTTGCCTGCTGCTAAGGATATTTGTAGGGAACTGTTCGGGGATGCAGCGGCTCAAAAGATCGCACAAATCCCGCTTTCAGCCACAACTGTAACCAGACGAATTGATGAGATATCGGAGGACATTGAGGCACAACTGATAGAGAGAATCACCGCGTCCCCATGGTACGCAATACAAGTTGATGAATCAACCGATGTGGACAACAGAGCTGTGTTGCTTGTTTTTGTGCGATATGTTTTTCAAGAGGACGTACACGAGGACATGCTCTGCGCACTTTTGTTGCCAACTAACACAACAGCGTCGGAGATATTCAGTGCTTTGAATGACTACATGTCTGGAAAACTTGACTGGAGTTTTTGTGTTGGCGTTTGTACAGATGGGGGCGAGACAGCGATGAACTCGGGTCAAAGAGGTTGCTCCTGAATGCGAATCTACACATTGTGTGATCCACAGAGAAATGCTGGCGAGTAAAAAACTGTCCCCCGAATTGAACAGCGTTATGATGGATGTTGTGAAAGTTATCAACCATATCAAAGTGAATGCACTCAACTCGCGGATATTTGAGCAGCTATGTGAGGAGATGGGATGCCGCGGTCGCTGGACAGAGTATTTGAGTTACGAGAGCCTCTGCAAAGATTTCTTACAGAAAAGCAGTCACCACTAGCCGCAATTTCACAAAGAATGGATCGCAAAGCTTGCTTACATGTGTGACATTTTTAACCTACTGAATGAACTAAATCTGTCACTTCAGGGAAAGATGGCAACTGTTTTCAAGTCTGCAGATAAGGTAGCCGCTTTCAAAGCGAAGTTAGACATGTGGAGTCGGCGTGTGGACGTGGGTGTATTTGACATGTTTCCATCACTGTCTGGGATTTTGGGAGAAGTGCAGCCAGCGCCTTCCTTGCGTCAACTTGTGCGCAACCACCTTTTTCAGCTTTTGAATGAGTTTGAGCGTTATTTTCCAACGACAAAGGACCCGCGTACTGGAAAGGAGTGGATCCGGGACCCATTTGTAAACAAGTCGAGCAGCCTGTCAGTCCAAGAAGAGGAGCAACTGCTTGAGATTGCCAATGACGGGGGACTCAAAACCGTGTTTGACGCGTCTGCAAATCTCACTGCATTCTGGATTAAAGTCAAAGCAGAGTATCCATCGATTGCCACAAAAGCGCTAAAAACTCTCCTTCCCTTTCCAACGTCGTATCTCTGCGAATCTGGATTTTCTGCTGTTACCGCTACAAAAACCAAACTACGCAGCAGACTGGACATTAGGAGCACACTTCGTGTATCACTATCAAGCATCAGTCCAAGATGGGATCGTCTTGTCGCTGGAAAACAAGCCCAGGCCTCCCACTAATTCTCCTTTGGTGAGTCAAGAACATTAATTTTACCGCTTTTGCTTAGACTTGTTACTGCTTTATGAGTGCGTTGTATGTGCGCCCCATCCCACCGGTCCGCAAAAAATTCTGACACTAACTACCGGTCCGCAGGACAAAAAAGGTTGGGGACCACTGCCCTAAAGCACTATGAAGAGCTGTAGCTGTTCTGCTGGGAAGTCAATGGAAATGGAAATGTCGTCATGCCAACAAGCAGGTGCCAAGCTGAGTTACAGGTCAAATCTGTGGAAAAAGCTCAAATCACTGTTGAAATGCAAGTTTTTTGTAAGTGAATAGTTTAAAAATTTGTATGTTTAATGCCATAGTAAACTATCTCCCTGGAGACAAGCAAGAGGCGGATGTCAAACCAGGAAAAAAAAAAAAAGAAAAACATATAGATATTAAGAACAGTAGATACATTGTTCTGTAGATGTTAAATATGTCAGGGAGCTCTAGCATCACGTTAGCATCTAGCTAGCATTTAGCCTGTAGCTGCTGTTAGCATTATTGGATATACTGTATTTACAAACTTGGACCGTTGGGTCGCTTTATTTTTCTTCATGCCTTTGTATCTATAGTTGGCACATTATAACTCTTTAAGTCCACATTAGCTGTTGTAGTTGTTGCAGTGAGTGATGAACCTGTTGTTCCGACCCACTCTTAATGTTAACATTCCCACATGGAGGTTCGTTAGTGGATGTGGAATCTGATGCCGACTGTATCTATTGTAGGCCTCAAATTACAAAAACACTTTTGTTATAAATGCTGATAAGTTGATTTTCAAACTGGAATTGTAATTCAAATTTCTTTTCCAATCAATTTAGGAAAAAATGCCATAATCAAGATACTATATGATTTTTGCTAATCTACTGTGTAGCTTCATTAGTAATAAGTTGTTTCAGTGTCAAGTCAGAGTCAATGACTAAGTCAATGACTAAGTTAAGTCTAAATCTTCTGTTTTGAGTTTCAATTTTGTTTGCAGTTTATGTTCATATTTGTTCCTATAAACATTAAAAACTTAAAGTACGTCTAATAATAATAATAAAAAAGTAACTTGTTCAACTCCAAATCGAGTTTTAAGTGGTTTTCAAAAATGGTGACTATATTCTGACTTAAGACCGCACTTCTAGATATTATCAGCACAAAAATGCCCTGTTGTTAGCTTGATATTGGTGTCAAATATTTCACTAAACTACAAAAGAGTTACCTACACAGAATGTTATCAAAAGTGCTAATGTCATTTGGGAGCCAACAACTAAACTTTTCTCTGACACAATTTAAAATCATTGAAAACGTTAATACAGTACGTTAAATAGCAGACGGGCTTCTTGTTCGAAAGTAATACACTTCTCTGCCCAATCGTCTGCTTCTAACATGTGTATTCGACCCGCGAGAGCCTCGAACAGTCGTCTCGCAGAAAAATGGAAAAAAGACTGAGTTTCTAATCTAAAAACATGGGCGCCGGCCAACAAAAAACGGGCAGAAGTCCATTTGTAATGCTGCTGAAACTCTTGTCTGTTGGAGCTAGTGAAAAATACATGACCGCTCTTTTCATTTTACATTCTGCCTTCATGCTGAAGTCAATGATGGCCCGAGGCAAAGCAGGGCACTAACATAGAAAGCCAATGCAACAGCGCTCTCATCTCCAATTTTGGGCACTGACACGGCGGGAAGTCTGGCTCTGAAGGGAGAAGAGACGTCCAAGAAAATAACAATTATATCTAAACAATAGTTGGAATAGTTATCTAACTTAAAGGAAAGTTTTTGTTTGATGTGTCGTTGGGTCATGTACTTGTACTCCAACAAGTGACAGCTGTGAAGAAAAATTGATTAAAAAACAGGGCAGATTATGAAGAAAACTAATTCTAAATTAGCGGAAATATGTTCAATTTTAAGTGAAATTGCCATGTTTCTTTTAGCTCAGAACCCTTAGACTGGTTCACTTTGGACTAGTTTGGGGAGTTTATGTTAATAATAATAGTGATCCAGTGTAAAAGTACTTAGGACCTATCAAGCGGGGCGGAACAGGACGCTTTGTGCAGTGGAAACATAGGATAGGACCGTACCAAACCGAGCCTATGCAAACAGTCTTCATGTGTCTGTACCAGATTTTAAGCTTACTAAAATGCAGTGATATAAACCTGTGTGTCGGCTGCATCTGATAATAGACCATTTTATATATTACACTGCGGAGCTGGAAGAGCACTGTTAACAAGTGTTATTGGAAAAACTCGCTAACAGTTTCTGGACACAGAAAATGCAATTATAAACTCTTATAATTAACTTTGTTTTGCCCATTGCAATTAACTAGTTCTATTTTAAGACAATAAAGTTTTCATTTATATTATTTGCAGTGGGGATGAAGAGCACAGTTTTCTATTCAAGTATAACTACTGTGATGCAGTACCTAAAAATACTTGGGTACACCTAAAATAAAAATCATCACACCAATCAGTAAACTTAGTAAGTAAGCAAACTTTGGAGTATTTGTTCCCTTGAAGGTATGTGTTAGTTCTTACAGTTTTGGCGGCACACTGTAGCCTTCTTCAGAGGCGTCACTTGGTGTTATTGTGACGTGTCTGGTCAGCTGGTTTATACAGCTGAGAGAGCCACATAATGGATAAAGACAACACCAGAGTCATAGGCACTGAAGTCAACAAATCTCATCGCTGATCCATTTAGATCCGAAAACTTGCCCACCAGACTAAATCGGGACAAGGGGACGTACCACCTTTTTCACACCTGGGATACAGTTCTGAAAAGGTAGGACTGCAGATGGTGCTGTTATTCTACTTTCCCAAGAAGGAAAATGCTGCCAAAACCTGTATACTTTTTTAAAGACCTTTTCCTTACAGGGTTTTTAGATACTGAGAAGTCAAATGTATCACTTTTTAAGACCATTTTAAGACTACAAAACCTACAACTTCAGACCTTTTCACAAGTTGTAACCTATTGTATATCACAACTCTGCTTCTTTTGCAGAGTAATTATAGATATCAATTTATATTTTGCCACAGTAATGAAAAGTCTAATGAGTTAACAAAAAGAACACAATTTATACAGCAACCACGCATTCTATTCGTTCCATCAAGCAGTATGAATCAGATTGAGAATTCTTCATTAAAAAAAAAAAAAAAAAAAACAAGATCTGTGAAGCACTACGATGACGAACAAGACTTTTTTAGACCATAAATTGAATTTTTTTAAGACAAAACAGAAACCCTGTATTTAGTTAGAATGTCAATAGGACTTTCAGTGGTTCTCAAGGCTACAGTTTTTTTTTTTTCTTTCACTATTCAAGCTAGTTAAAATATATTATAAAGTACAAGTATGTCTGCTTTTAAATGCAGTAAAATAAAAGATAATAAAAGGTATACAAAACAGTATACCTAAAGATGCACTTATTTTTTCTACTCCTTTCTACCACTACATGTATTGTAACTATTGAAGACTGTGTAGGTGTACACTTATTGGCTTTTGATGAAGTACTACCAAGACAATGGTGACTCAGTCTCAAGGCAAATCAATTCAACATCACGGCTGGACTATTATCACTATAGATTTAGCTCGTGCAATTTTAAAAGGGAAAAAAAAAATCATCAGAGGAACAAACCTGCAGAAATGGATGCCGTCTAAATGGCCTATTCCTCTCTCTAAATGCACTGGCAAACCTCCAAACACCGCTAACTGCAAAACTAGCAAAAAAGCTTGGCAAAATCTCCAATCATTTATCCCCCTTTAACATATGCAAACTTTTCCTGGAAGAAGATGAAAACCATTCTACCAATAATTAATTTGATCCGATTTGCAATCTCCCCTCACTCCTCTCACGCACACACACACACACGGTCATATGAGCTAAATTGTTTATTCGGTTTGTTATAAGAAAGCCATCCAACTCGAAAATGAAATCCAAGCGCTTGTGACGGCAGCCTTCCTCTCATATTGCCCTGTTTTCCTGGGATTTGGCATCATCTTACAGTAGAATGAGCAGCTTTTATTAGTGGTTTTAAGATTTGTTTTTACCTCGTTGATGAAGTCTCCGATGTCTCCGGGATGGGGGGCCGCAGACCTCATGGGGTACTGGGGTTCCGGGTGCAGGGGTCGTTCGTCCAGACGCCTGATTCCCACAGGTTTGATGGAGTCGTGTTCCAGTGTGTCGGGCTGCTGTAGCTGGCTCAGGTCGTAATCCTGGAAAATACACGTTTATATTTAGAGGTTAGCATTTTTGCAAGCAGTATTATTTCTCGTCTAAGATCTTGCTTTGATGGTTTAGTTCAGTTATTCCCAACTTGGACGTCCAACCCGAAGATTCTCAGGGGTTGTCTTGAGCTGTAATGAAGTGGAAGCATTTTATCTGCTTCTATAAACCAAGATGATTCCAATTATAAAGCTTCTTTATCAATAATAAAACAAGGCAGTAGTCTTTCAGGTAGGAGAAGGATATGGGCATTGTGTTTTCACTGGTAAAATAGGGGTTATTGAGAGAAAAAAAAGTTTTGATGTAATAATGCCACTGTCTTTGGTAAAACATATCTTTTTGACTGTGTTTTAGTCTATTGATTACCATATGATCAAATTGTCTGGATATTGTAAGTATTATGTTTTTGTCTCACTGTATTTTAAAGATGATCCCTCCTTTTAGGCTGCTTCTTGTACATCTGGCAAAGGACTACATATGGAAACTAGTCTCTCTTGGTCAACATGTGCTGTCCTTCAAATAAATAAATACATTTGAAAACATTTCCTTCTAAATCAGACAAATATCAGTAAAAGACCTCTGACGAAGACTGAATTGATCGTTGAAACTAGTCAGGGTTAGGGTTAGAAGAAAAACGTTTTCATATAAGATAGGTTGATTGCACTTGGCAGGTTGCTCTAGGCGTTAAAGATCAAGTCAAAGGCAGAACGCCACTTTCCCACAGGGACAATAAAATATACCAACAGAAAGCCTTGCAGTTAACACAAGACCCATTTGCAGACCTTTTACATCGTCAATTGGGTGAAGAGTCCTGCTCAATGACACAACAGTCACATGCAAAGGTCTGATCATTGTATATTTAGGATACGCTAACTTTCTGCATGTAGTTCCAAACCTTTCTTCCATGATGTTTTGCTGCTGTAAGAGTAAGTGTTCCAAGGCGTGAAGGGCAATCACTTAAATCCTAACCTGACCAGACCACATGACCTTTTTTACTATCGATCCAAACAGCAATCTTTATGCATTTAAGTGGTTAAGTGCTTACACCACACACCTCTGAGTCCTCTCCATCTGCAACTAAAGAGATAGCCAAGTCTAGCCGCGTGTTATTTTTTTTCTTCTTGCAAGTTTCGAAGGGAGCATATGGAAGATCTTAAAGTTCTATGAATAATGTATTTTGAAGACATTTACTTTGATCTGAAGGCTGTTTATTCTGGCTCTTTAAGTTGCAAAACATTTACATAATTCTTATTTGTCTACTTACTAAATTAGGAGAGTAAATGTCTGCATAATCTGTTTTGTTACAAGTCTTTTGTTTTATTTACATTACGACTGCCATCATTTCAAATGTTGGGCAGGGTTTATGACATTCTATAGGAGTTTCATTGTTGGAAAGAAATATCCACAACAGAATTCCACAGTTGAACCTTTGGTTTGGAATTGGCTCCATAAAGCAATATTAAGTTCAAGCTATTTAAACTAACAAACGTTGGAGCTGAATGTTCTGTATCCTGGCAAAAATAAACATAAAAAAAAACATTGAATATGTCCCAATATAATAATTACTAAGATATGAACAATAAGCAAGGCAAAAACATTTGCAACATGTTAAATAGCAATTCTAATGTTCTGATGTCATGTGAACAAAACAGTATTTTGTTGATTAACACTGCTAATTTGCATACAAGGAAGTAGTTAACTCAGTGTTAATTCATCTCTTTCTTTTCTTAATGTACAGTACTATTTTGCTGCTAACTAGACGTAGTGAACTTCTTTAGTCTTTGACATGATTTTGCAACCAATTTTGGTATTTAAGAGTGTTTGTAAGGCCTGTGAAGAATCTTTTGGTTATTAAAAGAGGACACATCTTATGAGAGTTTTTAATTTTTGTTCCTTAGAAAAAGTTCAGCAAGAATTTGGTTTGTGTGATATTTTTCTTTTCTGAAGATCATGTGCAGAAGAATTATGAAAAAGACTGTAATAAGCATAGTTTTACTTGACAAAGTAAAAAAAAGTACATTTTAAATTTTTTTGGTTGCTCTACCCACTCTGATCATATTGTATCAGCAAAGTGATTTCAAATTGATATCATAATCCTGATAATTTATATTTTAAAAGACTGCCTGTATTAAATGTCTCCAAAAGAATTGACAAAAAGTGATTGCATTTATGTCCAATAAAATTGCAATTTGAATTTAATGGCAACTAATTGTGCAACCTTAATAAACTTTATATATTATCTACGATACACATTGCAGCTCCAGTTAATTTCTATGGTGGATGTAAAAATATGTGTTATTATTCATGAAAATTAACGAAATCCTAATCTTAACCAACTCCAAGCCCCGGATCGAATTCATTTTTTGTAACTTCAAACCTAAACTTAGTCGATAAACCCAAAGAAAATGGTATTTTGTGGCTGAAATAGTCTTTGTTTAACGCCTTTCACAGCGTCAAATAGAGACGTTGTCTAATAAACAATCAAAAAAGTGGTAGAATTAACATATCATAGTGTCCATTACAAATAAGACGCAAAAGTATTCGTGCTAGAAGATATGCCGTTAGTCGCAGAACAAGATTATAAAACACTAATAACTAAAATAAAGTTGCCAAAAGTCTCCAACAGAGTCAAGTCAGCCACTCATCCAACAATACGATTAGCCTCAACGATTCTAAACAGACTTTTTGAGCTGTTGGAGCGAGTTCATCCGAGTACAAGTGGGTAACATTTCCAAAGTGGCGGCGAGGACAGGAACGCAGCGAGGAGAGCTGAAGGAAAACACCACACAAACTTTAATCTTCTTGTCTGTGAAGCAGCAGCCCAGGGACAATTTGACACATTAAAGGCGGCAGCACTGAGGGGGGGCCTGGCTCGTAACCACCACATCACACGCTGCTCCGAGGGCCCCCGTACTCATGTGGCACTCATCAATGCCCAGACACGGGACGGTGCATATGCATAAGCCATTCCTAATCCTATTAACGTTACCGCGACAACCTGAGTGGATGGTAGTTTGTGCAAAGTCATGGGGGGAGAGTGGTGACAGCAGATATGATAAGAAAATGCCATTTGAAAAAGCGGGCCGTGTGCCTAATAAGCGTGCATGATGGATTGTCCCTCTTTTCAAAGATTTTCGCTAATCCATCCATCTCTGTTAGAAAAACGCTCTCTGCTCGGTTGGATGTGTAGTGGCGCAATGGAGATTTCTTGCAAGAAGACCAAAATTGACTACGATTTTCAGTGATCGAAGTGTTGGTCTTGTGAGTATTGTAAAAGGCACATGGTCAGAATATTGATAGAATGAGTTCTATTTCATTTTAATTCTTACAGACAAACTTGGCTTCTGTGTTGATATGGAAGTATACACCAGGGCTATTCAACTTAATTTTCCAGAGGGCCAGATTTTACCGTTGATCATGGCTTCTGGGCCGAATAGTTGCACAATGCGTTGACGTTTTTGACATGAGGTTTCACCAAACATTCACGGGACTAGATTTATTTCTATAGCGATACAAACTAATGCTGCAGTCCAATTTTTTGCTCTACAAATGGTCCAAATCAGCNAAATTGACTGGAACGATAAGGGGTAAATTGGTGTTACCCTGTTCTAAAGCATGGGTTTATCTTTCACTAGCACTTTTGTTTGCTGTTTGCAAACAAGCAAGCTAAAGTCTGCACTGTTGCCGTGACAACATGTAAGCTGTTATATACAATGCTATCATGTGTTCTTCTCATACCTTTACCACACAGTCAGAATCTTGTGCTTTTTTCAAGAATGTCTGTGTATAAACTCTTGTAGTGTTCTTTGGTTCTAAAGAGATCATTACGATAGGTATTTTCAGTATTAATTATAGCATAGTTGCAAGTACTTGTTACAGGGTTATTCAACATAAGGCCCAGGGGCCAAATCAGGCCCTCCAACTTATTAAATTCGACCACGACTCATCTTCCAATTTGTTTTTACTGTTTAAACCTGAATCTTAAGAGAGTCTTACGCTGGATTTACACAGACTGCGAGGCGGGTGCGGGTCGGGACACGTGCGGGTTTCTTGCTAAGTGCCTGTTACACCAGATGCTGTCAACTGCGGTCCGGTTTCGTCCAAAGCCACGTGGAGTCACATAGATTCCCGCGAGAACGCTCGTATAATGAATTGAAAGCCGCACCAGACCGCTGCGGTCTCCGGGAAAAATAGACTTCATGCGGATTTTTTCCGCAGAGTCGAGCGACTCTCGCACTCGCAGTCGGACATGTCGGAGCACGGTGTAAATCAACGCATTGGTTTTAAGCACTTTCTAAGTTCTGCGTGACTCGCATCCAAGTTGCACTTAGTGTAAATCCACTGTTAGTGTCTGGTCTTGTTGTTCTATCACTGTCCAGATATCTTATGCCTTTATTTTTTCACAAAAATCTAAATAAAAAAATGTTCTTTAACATTGCTGAGGTAGATCTAATGTTGAATAATGAATATTACGTGCGACTCCAATTAAAACAATAACTTCTATTGTGTATTAAGACAAGGCTGAAATATGGTGACACTTATAGCTGAAGAATGTTTTATTGCTAAAAATGGCTAGTGTTTTGGATGTTTTGTTTTAGTAATTCAGCTGAGAGTCTGTTTAGTAGTCCTGTTACTGAATACAATTATCAAAAACATATTATAATTGTTTTATTTAGTTGATTATAAGTCAATGATTGGTGGTTTGTGGTGCATCTCCAGGCCCAGAGGTCACTACTGAGTTTGAATAGCCCGTGACGTACAGTGATAAAAATACACTGCAAGAATCACACTAATATTACCACAAGTACCGACTGATAGTCCCACAAGAAGCAGAAGTGTAATTTTGGTAGTAAAATGAATATTACCAGAGCATTGTATTCCACAGCCGTTGGCCCTGCTCACTCCTCCGTCTTTGCACCAGTATTTGCTGTTGATCTGGAAAATGCCGTAGTCAGTGGAGCCGTCCGTGTTTCTGTTTGTGGCCCTGGTGTTGAAGCCAGACTCGTGCTGCGTCAGACAAACCCCTGAAGAAAGAGAAACATGGGTCAATAGATCACTTTAGGTCTCTCAACATGTATAAAGTCACCACATAAGTAGCTCCTACAAACATCAAACTTAGACTGAACAAGATTTTTTTTTAACGAGAAATACACTAATCAAGTCTTTTCAGGTTCCTTTGATACTCACAGTCCGCCAGGCTGACTCTCGTGTCCTCCGCCATCCGATTGTTCTTCAGAAGTCTAGCCCATTCACATCTGCTGTAAACTCTGCCCTGAGCCACAGCGCAGAGCAGCACCAGCAACACCAAACCCTGCATCTGCATCTTCATCTTCGTCACTGCAGAATCAACCAGGACTAGACCAGGACTACACCCAGACCAGTATTTAAGCCCCCTGTGCGACTGGAAACTCCCCTCTCTCTGTTGGTTTCACTTCTGTTTGAGAAGCTGCTGTGCCACACAAAACAAACAGGCCTTGTGTAACCTCAGGAGTAAGACCATTCTTTTCTCTAATGATAATATCAAATTTCCCAAGTTTCAGTGAAAATGTAATACAAATAGCCCAGTGGTTTTAACATTTTCTGCAGCAACCGTCAAAATAACAACTGTAGGCATTCACAACCTCTAAACACAATATGTAGCTACTACAAAGTGATAATGTAGTGTACAGTTTGATTTTATTTTAAAGCAGGAGTGGGGCAATATTTTACACCACGAGCCACAGTCGAAACTAGAGAAGGGGCGGACCATGGTCATTCATTGATGCAAGAAATCTGTATAATTACAAGCACATTTTTATAAAATATAGGCTATTAAGTCTATTACTGTCCATTTTTGTGGTATGTATTACAAGTGCAGACACATGATTCATAGCAAAGTCAATCTGAAAAATATATATTAAAGAGTGACACTTTTTTTCTCGAAAATTGTGCTGTAGGCCTGATGACAACAGGTCACAGTTTGCCCAGGTCGTGAAAGTCCAGCAAAAAGGAGTTTACATTTAGGATATTACTGCATTTCAAGGGTGTCAGACCTAGTTTAAGACAGGGGTTCTTAACCTTTTGACCTCGAGGCCCGATTATCCATGTAGAAAGTAACCTGGGGCCCAATCTCATATTAAATGTATTATATTTTACTGATTTTGTGGCCCTCAAGGAGGTGCTCGCGCCCAACTTTGGGCCCCGGCCCTATGGTTAAGAATTAGTGGTTTAAGACATAGCCTACATTTTAAATTATCACATAACATCAGGGAACTCTCAGAAATCATTTCACCACCCTCATGAGGTTCCCGACCCCACTGATAGAGCCAGATGTTCTAGAGAAAAAGGTGTGTTTTGAGTCTTTACAGGAGAAAATGACAGTGTAGGCACCTGATGTACGTTTTCTGGCGAGGGTCAGTCACCTGCTTGTCAAACTTAATCAATAACACGTGTGTCAACACCAAAAATAAACTGTAATTAGTAGATCCTCTAGGAGGCATTATGCAAATGACATTTCAGTATTATAAATGTCAGCATTGAGTGGTAAAAATGCTTCAAATTCAATGTGAGAAAGGACACTTTTCTCTGTAAGAGATCCTGACACAAAATTAAGTTTTTTAAAATCCATTTAGATTTAGTAGATCTTGATGCTGAACAGGACATGGACACCGGCGCTGTAACAAAAAATATATATTTAAGAGGGAATTTGCTTCTACAATAAACGTAACTGATGGATGGACTAGTCCTCTGAGGCAACGGTTGTGACTTTGGTCTCTGCAAAATTAAAAACTCAACTGAAAACTGCAGAAAGAAACTGATATTGAAGTATCAAAAAGACTTGATTATGAAAAATATTTAAATCAGAACTTTGGTGACAAATATTTTCTCTTGTAAGTAAAAACGATATATAAAAAACGGTACAGTTTGATAACAACTATAAACACAAATACTGCTGATATAACGTTTGTATCTGACATGTAAAAAGAAAAAATTCAGGTAAACAGTGGCAGAAAAGCAGATAATAAATAAGAACATACAGTAATGCTCAGTTTGGTTTAGGGTCAGAAACAAATGATAAATACGTTTATACAATCCAGGCAAAGAAAAGCATTTTTTTTTTTTTGATACGCAACAAGCAGGTGACAAACTCTGAACCAGAAAACACACACAGCTGAATTTTAGATTTAGATTTTGCAGTTTACTTTGCATGCTAGGACAGCAGATTTGACAGTTTTTTTTTAGAAAATGTCTCTTTTATTCTTTCATTCGTCTCGCTGAGAATAACAAGAACAATATGAACTTAGAAACAAAATAAACAGTGGATGTTATGGAACTTGTTGTGATCATATTTTTCATTTTGCCTTCCCTTTTTTTCCCCCAAAATACAGAACTATACATAAAAATAGCTTAAGCCAGTTCCTCTCGGGCAACAGGAAAGTCAGAATGAAACTGAAAGCTAAAAAAGATAAAAAATCCAGCAAAACAAAAAAAAGCATGTCCAGGCAAACCAAATGTTCCAGAACCTGGACACACTGTAGAATGGGGCTGGGCGTTATTGCAAAATCACATGACAAAAATACCTTCTTCACTATCGAAGCAAAGTTTTGCCTTGATTCATTCAGAGCAGGACAAAGCAGTGTTGCCAGATTTTCAGAGAGAAACAAGCTGCAAGTCTTTGGAAAAAAGCCCAAAACAGGCAACCTTAACTCGTCAATAAAATGTTACTTAGAAAAATCAATTAATTAGAACACTGTGTGTCGCCGCAAAGCAAGTTTATAAATATTTCTAACATTAATGATGAAAAAAAAATTTAAATACTGAAAATCCACGTTTGGATGGATAAATATTTGTGTGAATCAAATGTGCATAATGTATAAAACACACCTGTTTTGTGACTTGAAAGTGCAGCCCCAAAAAAACACGACCTTCAAAACAAAGTAGCTAAAAAGAAGTGGACTTGGCAACTCTGAGGCTAACAGAAGTGTGTGTATTGAACTAGGCTGCAACAAGTTAATCGATGAATCGCAACTAATCAATCACTTAAATAATTGTCACCTAATGTAATAATTGAATAGATGAGAAAACCTTGATTGAGCAACAATGATGATGATGAGCAATGACATTTTTGTGGATTTGTGTTTTTGTGATGAATCTATACCTCGAGAACTTCTCAAATGACAATACTCTAGAAAAAAGGCAGACCTAAATCAGTTATTATGGAAAAATTTAAGATTTAAGTAAAATTTTTCTCTCTCATGCTCAAGATTTGTCTTTCTCAAGATTTCTCAATGGAACAAGCCATTTTCATTGGGTTTGTTTTGTTTGTTTCTTTGTCCTATTTTCAAGTTAGAAATGTATATTATTTTCTAATTTCATCTGAAGCTGCATATTTTATGCTTGTTTCATTTCATTATAAGATGGTAATTTTTCCAGTGTACCTAAGCTACAATTTGCAAAAATCTTGTATTGAACTGACTCCTATGTTCTAACAACTAATCAATTAATCGAAAGAATAATCGCCCAGCTAATCGATTACTAAAATAATCATTAGTTGCAGCCCTAATTTGAACAGACAGATGCATCAAAGAGAGAAATGACAATATGACGATTTCATTAAAAAAAAGAAGCAGATTTTCACAGAAATGAGCTCACAATTAAATTTTGATCACAATATTGCCCAGCCCTTTTTACCTCATTTAAACTTTACAGAATAATTTACCCCAAAATAAAGAAAACTATAAACATTGGTCCAAAGTATGGTTTTAACTGAATTGTGTAGTTGACTTTTCGCCACTAGAAAGCTACATATGTCCCTATAATTGCCCAAAAGTACTTCTGTATATCCATTACTCATGTCCAACCAGGAAGTAACACAAGAAACAGCAAAAATGGTGAAAAAATAAAATAAAATCTTATGCAAAGTATATATTATCATGTGCACTTTAAATAAATGTTTACAACCCCTACTGATCGTCATTTTCCACTTCCTGAATTATGTCTCCTTGTAGATTAGACAAAGCTGCACAGATTCGAAGGATTTTATCAAACTTGTGAGCCAGGCTGATGGGCACAGTTTCTGAAATGATCCTGAATCGCTTCAGGCGGCGGACGACTCTTTCGATGTGGAATCTGACAGTAGCAGCGCGACTGGAGCTGGCAGAGGAAGAGAAGAAGTGTTATCCTCCTCCTCAGACTGCTGGGTCCATTTTTTGGTAAAGTCTGGCAAGATCACCTGCACGCCCTGTTCAATGAGGAGGTCTGAAATGAGAAAACCTTTGTCCACCATCACTACATCTTCCGGGCGGAGCAAATCCAGAATGCCACTGTTTATTGTGATGTACTTGTCTGAGTTTTTCGTGATGTGTTTCTCTGAGTTTTTGCCTCCGTAAGCAGCCGACACAAACATGATCATGCCAGAGGGAGCAAGTGCGACTAAGTATCTGATCGTGTGAAGGCCTCTTAAGCCAAAAGTGTAAGGTTTTTGCAAAGGAGCGTCACAGCAGTCGATCACGCAGGTCGCTGTCGGGTAGTGTTCTTTGAAACACTTGGGCAAGGTGGCTTGAATTGTCTCCCTGGGCAACCACGGTATGTGACATCTCATCTTCTCCTCCATGATGTCGTACCACGCAGAGGTGATCTTGCTGACCTGCGACTGCGACACGCGAAATCTCTCGGCGAGGTCGTCCTGCAGCAGGTTCAGTCGGAGTTTCATCAGCGTCATTAGGACCTGATCGCGGGCGTTCAGCTGGAAGTTGTTCTTGTAATCCAACGTGAGCTGATTGGACAGATTCCAAAAAGCACGCCGAGGCAGACCGGTGTAGAGCAGGCTCAGGTGGTCACTGCGCAGGAGGCGTTTGTACAGCTCCGGAGGCTCTGAAACCTGCGTGACTGGTCACACATCACGAGAGGCCGGGGTAATGAAGCACTGGTCGCATAGGCGTGGTCAGGAGCCACAGGGGGGCTCGTCTCCAGTTCTTCTTCCTCCTCTTTCACAACAAAGCAGACAATATCTGATGGAGCTGTGAAAACACAACATTTAAATGTACACTTTAATAATGAGTAATATGTGTATAGTTTATTACATTATATCTTTTTTGTTTTTGTCCTATTTTCAAGTTAGAAATGCTTATAATTTTCTAGTTTCATTGGCAAATTACATCTTAAGACAGTCAAATCACTTATGAACTTGTTACCTTTTATAAGATGGTACATTTTTACAGTGCACCTAAGCTACAATTTCGCAAAAATCTTGTATTCAAGAAACTCATGTTCTAAACTAATCGATTACTAAAATAATTGCAGCCGTAATTCTAACAGAAAGATGCATCAAATAGAGAAATTACAATATGACAGTTTCATAAAACAGAACATTTAAATGTACACTTTAATAATCAGTTATATGTGTATAGTTTATCACATTATATCTTTGAAAGAAACACTGTGTCCATTAGGGCAGGGACAATAAATTGTTCTGCAAAATAGCAGTCGTTAGATATTGTTAGTAAACCATGTATCGTCATTAGGGATGGGATGATTCTGGTGTTGTATTCGATCCACATGAGTCCCTCCATAGCTCTGTTGATTCAAAAGTAATTTCAGACAAAGTTAACAGCAGCTTATTGTCGTTATATTTTTATTGATGCAAGTTTTTGTTTCTGTCCCTTTTAGTTTCACAAAAAATAACTGAAATGTTAACTTAACTTCCCTTTCGGTCACATTTTTTTCTTGAAATTCCTATTTGTTCAATATCTGATAAAAACAAACTATGATGCACCTGTAAATCCTAAAGATAGACAGTTGGTTAGTGAAATCATCCAATCAAACTCAGTTTGTACTGTTTGTCTGCCAAATCTTGTGTCATTAGGGCCTCAACTGTAAATACGAGCTTCTCCTGCTATAAGAATAATATTAGAAATTATATTCAGTTTTTCTTTGTGCAGAGCTTGTTTTCACTTATGATGAGAGCCTAATAGCACTCAAAAGATAAAACGACAGGGTCAGTGTGACAGCCTGTTTCAGATTGAAATGTAAAAACAATTTTAGGGTTTTATAGAGAAATGGGCCAGAATGATACCGGTGTTAACTAATTTGTTGCAGCCTTAAATAGTTACATTTTAGTTTGAACTGTTATTGGAGTGATATCTGAAAGTAAAAACTAAAACTATTCTGATCATCTCTGAGTTTGAAACTCACGCGTGTGTCTGTTTCCTCCTCCTCGCGCCGTAGCTTTTCAGGGGAGAAGCTGTTGAACCGTAGCCCAGCCATTTCTCCGGGAAAGGGTGCGCCGGTGTGGGTTTACCGTCCACGAAATGGTACGAGCAGACGTACGGACGCTTCGGTGGTTTCTCCAAGTTCAGTGCCTTGAGCCAGCCTCGTAGGTGCTCCTCTTTGGACGGAGGCCCGTGCAAGTTGAACAGCGGTCCGCAGCACTCGGATCTAGGCTTCCCGTGATCATAACAGTGCTGAGAAAGGGTCAGTTTCCTCTTTTTCCAGTTGTTATGGCAACCTCGGACCGAACAACCCACGCTCATTTTACATTCACGCCAGTTTATTCGAGTATTTTTAAGATACGCGGATTTATTCCAGGGAAAGTGTAAACAAGCAGGAAACCGGAAATACCGGCTCTTCCTCTTCTTCTTCTTCGTGGCGGATGACGCTCAGCTCGCCACCTACTGACGAGTTTACAAACGACATGTCGGATCCGGAGGACAAGGGACGTTAGTTAAGTTTTGAGGAAAGGGTAAGCATAGAAAAAGGGTTAGGGTGATGGATAATGTTAGGGAAATTGGTTAAAACAAACAAACAAACAAAAAAAAATAACAGTTTCGGTCAACAGAAATAACGTATTACCATAGAAACCAGCTCTCTTCCGTTCCTCCAGACCTGACTATCTAGCACTGTTCACAAAAAAAATAATAATAATAATAATAAAAAAAAAAAAAAAAATAATAATAAAATAATAATAATAATAATAATAATAATAATAATAAAATAATAATAATAATAATAATAATAATGCAAAATATTCAATCAAATAATAATAACTGGATTATGTAAATTATCTGATTCGCTAAGAATTTGAGTATTTCTTCATCTTGCTCACTGCTGATGCTGCTGGATTTCTCAGTTTTGTGATATAGGTAGATCTGCATTTATTTATTTCGAACATGTGCTAGATGCTGAACATAAGACAGACTCATCAGAAATGTATATTTTAGACACAAAATGCAGTCTATAACTAAGCTACTATCAGCAATACATTTTTAGTTTTCTACTTACAAATTTTTGTAGCTCAGAACCTATTTACACATTTACAGAATCACGTAAAAATAGCTCATGCATGTTGTGAGAATAAATCAGTTTAAGTTTGGTCAGTAAAACACAGAATCTTTGTAATGATGGAAATCCTCTCAGACGCCAGCAGAGGACGCCGTTGCCTTTTTCTTTCTCTTTCTTTCAGTCTTTAAGTGAAGGACAGAAACATAAACAGCCAAAGCGACTCCAAAGACAGTCAGAGGAAGAAGAAAACGCCCAACCTGTGGAGATACATCACATCATCACTTTTAGGTCAGTTTTATTAGAGCAACTATAATACTCTACTTAAAAAGAATTAAGTCTGTATAAATATTAGACCTCTGCTTATTAGTGTGTCTCATTGAGTTTGCAGACTTGGATAGTCTTCAATGTCTTCTTATAAATAAACAAACAAACAAACATGGTTGCAATACACATTTTATGACACAAAAGACAACCAGAAAAAAGAGACAAGAGACCAACACACATACGAAAAAGGTTTAGGCCTAATTGTCCCACAATGGGGAAATTCTAGGCAACAGAAGCAATGAAAACAAGTAAAAAGAAGAGGGAAGAAGGCCTAAAGAGTTGTCCATCTTTTTAAAATTCTTACTTTTTGTTTCTCCTGGCAAAGAATATGTCTCGTTGAGCTCACAGACAGTAGTTACATTGACTATAACAGTCTTGTTATCCGCAGGGTTTTGAGCCACACACTTGTACTGGTCGGTGTAATCCCTGCGTTGAACATTGAGGAGCAGCACTGTAGATGTTCTGCTGCTGTCCACAGTCTGATCTCCTCTGAACCAGCTCAGTGTGATCTGCTCTGTGTGATTCACTGAACACTGAAGAGTGCAGCTATCAGAGCTCACGTTCACACCAGACACGACTGGAACAGACACTGGATCTGCAAATGCGAAAAGGATACAGCATTTATTCTGGGCTTTCTAATCATTGAAGTTGGGGTAACTAACTTTTTTTTAGTCGGAAATAAGTACATTTTTGAGTTTTCCACTCAAAGTACATGATAATTGCAACCCTTTGTGAAAAATGAGACCACTAAGTCTTGTCTGAACTGAATAATAAAGAATTTTAGTTCTGCTCAGGAGCCTAATGCAGCGTTCTGATTGGCTGTGTTTGGGTGGTCCTCTCCAGTTTCACTTTGTTGTTAGTTAAAAGAAGTTTATAAACCGTAATTGCAACTAAAATGAATGAATATGTCTACATGTTGATATATATTAACCATGTGTTGAAGGATTTATAAGGGAAAGTTGTTCAATTTAAACCTAAATCGGGTTTGCAAATCTGCTACCACACCTTCAAAGTGACGATAGACAAAATAAAAAAACGTTTTTGGTGGAACTTAAGTTATGTATATAATGTTTAAAGCATTGTCTACTGTTTTTAGTCATTGGTTTTGGCAAAATTAGTACAATCTGAGCAAACGTTTCAGGTCTAAACTTCCTGTGTTCCGCTGCTATTTGCTGCTCTCCACTCTCAACTCCTCCTTTCACCTTCTCCATCCATGGGAGTGAATCTCTCTTTCATTGTGGTTCTCTTCAAGGTTTCTTTCTTTTTCTTTCTTTTTTTTTATTGACGTTTGCTAAATCAACAATCTTGTGAAGTCCTCAGAGGTGACTGTTGACTGTGATTTTGAGCTTTACAAAAATTAATTGAATTGAATTCTCCTCATACTTTTCCAGCAGAAAGTTATGTCTGAAATGTGTTTGTGGGAGGAGTTTAAGAGTTAGCTTCCCCCTCTTTATTTATTTATTTTCCTTCATTTCTTGATCTGTATTGGCAGCTGATTCCACACTGCAAAAAACCTAAAATAGGTCCACCTAGCTCTCACAAAATCCTTAAGCACATGCCAATATCCACGTACAATAAGTCTACAAAAGTCTCAAAAACAGCTTTTAACAGACAGCTAAGTGAGACTGAAGAAAATATTTTCATTTTGATTCAGACAGTACTCTGTGGTCTATTTTTTCACTAAGCGCTGCATTTACAGTATACTTTAAAGTGGAAAGACAAAGTTTTTTCCATTTACATCTAGAAAATGTAGCTACCCCTAAAAACTGATGTGTGAGTTTAACAAATGTTGCTTTTCTGATTACAAGCAAAATGAATAAGAGTTTACTCACCATAAAGTTTGAGTTCATAATTTTTATAAAACACATTTCCTTTTTTCGAGTCGATGGAATAAACCCCAGAGTCAGTTTTCTGTAGGTTTGACAGAGTGAAGAGTCCAGTGCTGCTGCTCCAGTGAAGTCTGTTTGTGTAAATGTTCTCATCGATCTCAAATACACCATTAGAAACAGGAGCAATAGTTTTTGATCCAAATGAAAAATATCCTCTCTCCTTCACAGGGTTGGGAAAAGTGATGGAAGATCCCACAACAGCTGTTAGATTCACCTTCACTTCAGTCAAACACAAAGGGAAAACTGCACAGACAAAAATATGCATAATATATAAGTTACAATACATCATACAGAATTGATACGTATACACTTATAATAATAATGATAGCGATATTGGGCGATATTCTGTCAGTCCAACATAAATGTGAACAAATGAGTCACCAAATGTAGGCTACTTGAATTTTAATTATCAGACGATCTCTTTTTATGACCTAATTTTCCCATTTTGTTATAAAACACTCACTATAACTTACAGCATTATTTCTACTTCACGTATAAATTTCGTTAATACGCTCTTTTGTTCTCTACACAACAAAGGCAAAATTGAAATTATGCATAGGTTCAAAATAACATGCTCACCTCTAATTAGTGTAGTAGTCAAGACTGGAGTAATCAAGACCAAGATCTTTCACAGAGTCACAAGACTAAGACAAGACCAAGACCACTGAGTACTGAGGCCGAGATAAGACGAGACTTTTAGGTCAAAAACAAGACTGCTGTCCATTGACAAAACCAAGTTCAAGACCAAGTCCAAGATACGACCAAGTCCAAGACAAGACTAAGTCCAAGACTGAGTCCAAACCAAGTCCAAGATAAAAACAAGTCCAAGATAAAACCGAGACCAAGACAAGATTGAGTCCCAGATTAAACCGAGTCCAAGATAAAAGTGAGTCCAAGACAAGACAAGTCCAAGACTGAGTCCAAGATCGAGTTCAAAACAAGAACAAGTCCAAGACAAGATCAAGTCCAAATGTTCTAAAAAAAAAAAGCAGTTTCGAGACCAGTCTCAAGTACTACACTATCTGTAATATTTATGTTTTTGCTTCACTTAATATTTTAATGAAATGTATTCTTGACCAGGTTATTAACAAACATATAGCCTACTTATTATACATAACATTAAAAGTCCTGCCTTATTCTCTACAGACTTAACCAGGATGAGCTCTTGTGAAAATGCACAGTTGTTTTCCTCATATTAATTTAAATACAATACATAACGCGTGTTTACCTGTGAGTAGAAGTGCTGCTCTGAGATGTAAAGCCATGACTTTAGTTTGTCTCATATAAAAGTCTCTGATGCTTTGACTAAACTTCAGTGGTTACATTTGAGCCACATCCGCTCAGCGACGTTTTCAGCTCAACTTTCCGACGTGAGAAATGAATTTAGTTTCACAAGACGACCAGAATAAACTTCAATTTGAAATGTTTGAACAACTGGAAATGAGTCGTGAATGTTGAGACCACAAAACTGAATAAAAAGGCTGCAATCTTTTAGTTGTGTAGTTAAAGAAGTCATAGTAGTTGTTTGTTAGTCAAGTTATCTTAAAATTTGGAATAGGCTGAAAGGATTAATAGAGTTTATGCACAGACATTCTTTTATATGAAAGGTACTTAACATTCTGACTGAGGCAAAAGTCTGATAAGAACACCTGATAAAATGTGTTTCTTAGATGTTTTTGGCTGAATATTCCTCCTTGGAGCGTTTGTTTTGGGAAAAGCTCAAATATATATATATATATATATATATATATATATATATATATATATATATATATATATATATATATATATATATATGTTACAGGCAAAGTTGATAATCCAGGCATTCTATAGAATGCCTAGGCATTCTATAGAATGCCTGGTGTTTTCAGGCAAAGTAGGAAATAAATGTGTTATTATCTACTTTGCCTAGGCATTCTATACAATGCCTGACAACTTTTAGGCAAAGTAGATAATCTCTGACAAAGCATCATTTACCGGAATACAAAACAAAAACACATACAATTTTAATTACATACAATCCAAACTAGGGCCCAAGGGCCAAACTTGGCCCTCCAGTGGGGTGCTGATATTAGAGTATTTATTTTGATACATTTACAATTTGGTTTATTTTTGCAAATATCAAGTCCATTTCCCCAAAACCCCATTAAAAGATTATTTTATTATAAATCTCAGTGCAAACAAACTATGTATTTATTTAAGTTAAAAAAAATGCATTCCACCCTTGACATGTTACTATGTATCTATTTGTCCATCTGAGGAAATGTTTTGGCACCTCCGCAAAGTCTTGACTTGTTGTGGGTGATTTGATTGGTTGCGCAAGAAAAAATTCAAGTAAACAAGATTTTGATACGTTAAAAAAAAGTTCTTTTATAGTGAATCAAATTATTTCGAAGCAGTTTTTACTATGATATACTCAATATCCAGTTTTTGCATATCTTCAAAACAACAGTGATATATTACCACTCTAATTGTGGGAGTGGTTGTGATTGATTGTAGTTAGTGCTTGGTTGTGGTTGGTGGTTGTAGTTAATGGTTGTGGTTAATGATTCTGGTTGGTGGTTGATTGTGGTTAGTGGTTGTTGTGGTTGGTTATCAAATCAAATCAAATCAAACTTTATTTATAAAGCGCTTTTCATACAAACATTGTAACACAAAGTGCTTTACAGTGCATTAAAAAACACCCCCCCCCCACCCCCCATACACACATACACACGCACCCACTCATTACCATGTACATACCCCCCACCCAACACCCCCCACCCCACACACACGCAGACACAAATACAAGAATACATTTCCTACGCTTGCATACATACATTGGGCTGGGTACAGATGGACCAAAGAAAGCGTCATCAGAGGAGCTGTCTGCACCAGGAGCAGAGCCACCTGCAGCCACAGGACACCAGCCCAGGGCCCAGAGAGGAGATGAGGTCAAGACCAAATCTCCAGGGCCCATGAGCCAGAGCCCAGCAGCCACAGCCGACCACAGCTCCTGGTGCAGAGGCTCCTCAGAGGAAACACTGGAGAACTTAAAAGTGATTAAGAAATTAAAATAAGTGAAAAGGTAAATACAAGCAAACTAAGAACTAAAGTGTAAAATATATACTTAAGAAAAGCTTAAAAATACTCAAATCTAGAACCAGTAATAAAGAAAATAAATAAATAGATTAAATAAATAAATAAATGTAAGACAATAAATACTAATCAAAAGCTAAGCTAAAAAGATGGGTCTTGAGCCTGCTCTTAAAAACCTGAATGTTCTCTGCGGCCCTGAGGTCCTCCGGCAGACTGTTCCATAGACGGGGCCGTAAAACTGAAAAGACGCCTCGCCGTGAGTGTGTGTCCTGACTTTGGGAATGACTAGGAGCCTGCTGCCGGAGGAGCGCAGGGTCCGCGAGGGTTCATAAGGTAAAAGCAGTTCTGAAAGATAAGAAGGCCCAAGACCATTAAGACACTTGAAAACCAGTAAAAGAACTTTAAAATCGATCCTAAAACACACAGGGAGCCAATGCAGTGATTTTAAAACCGGTGTAATGTGGTCCCGCCCCTGGTCTTAGTCAGGACACGAGCTGCTGAATTTTGTAATAATTGTAAACCTGAAATAGACTTTTTGGGAAGACCAGAGAGCAGGGCATTACAGTAGTCTATACGACTGGTGATAAAAGCATGCATCAGCGTCTCTGTGTTGGCCCGAGAGAGAATGGGACGGACTCTGGCGATGTTTTTGAGATGGTAAAACCTATTTTTGTGATATTTTTTATATGTGGATAAAAGTCAGCTCAGAGTCAAAAATAACGCCCAGGTTTCTTACTTGTGATGATGGATTAAAGACTGTGTTTGTAATTTGGATAAAAGTTCTCTCTCTGGGCCTCAGGACCGATGACTAAAACCTCAGTTTTGTCCTGGTTAAGCTGGAAAAGTTTCTGCCATCCAGGATTTGATGTCTAAAATGCAGTTAAAAAGAGCATCCATTGGCCTGGTGTCATCAGGAGACATGGAGATGTAAAGCTGTGTATCGTCTGCATAACTGTGAAAGTGATTCCATGTCTCCTGATGACACCGCCAAGAGGGAGCATGTACAAGTTAAAAAGTACAGGACCTAAAATGGAACCCTGAGGCACACCACATGTGATTTCATGAACCTGAGAGGAGCAGGTATCTAAACTTACCATAAAAGTTCTGTCTGTGAGATAGGACGCAAACCATTTGTGGACAGTACCAGAGAGGCCGACCAGGTGTTTGAGTCTGTGTAAAAGAATAGTGTGGTCTACTGTATCGAAGGCAGCGCTTAGATCCAGTAGAACCAACACTGTCACCTGTTTAGAATCATAATTTAGTCTAAAATCATTTAAAATCTTTGTCAAGGCTGTCTCGGTACTGTGGTTTACCCTAAAACCAGACTGACATTCTTCAAGAATGTTCTGTGTGTTTAAAAAATAATTAAGCTGAGTAAAAACAAGTTTTCTAAAATTTTGCTAAAAATGGTAAGTTAGATACCGGTCTGTAATTGTTAAAATCATTAAAAATCAAGATTGCTCTTCTTCAGCAGGGCCTGACCACTGCAGCTTTAAAAGCAGTGGGAAAGACCCCTGTCTGAAAGAGCAGTTCATCATGGTTAAAAGCTCGGTCTCTAAAAGATCATAAAATCTTTTAGAGACGGTTGGTGGTTGATTGTGGTTGGTGCTTGGTTGTGGTTGGCTGGGGTTTGTGGTTGGTGGTTGATTGTGGTTGGTGGTTGATTGTGGTTGGTGATTGGTTGATTGTGGTCGGTGGTTGTGGTTGGTTGGTGTTTGGTTGTGGTTGGGTTAGTGTTGTGGTCTATTAACTTTATGGTCTATTAACTTTATGGTCTATTTATAAGCACTTTTCTAACTTACCAGGCACTCAAAGCGCTTTACAATCGGTATCCATTCACCAAGTGTACTGAGGCAATGTGAGTTAACTGTCTAACCCAAGGACACAACGACAACCACTTTTGTCGTCCCCCTGTTGCACCTGGTGTCCAGCAGTCTCCCATCTAAGTACTAACCAGGCCCTAACTTGCTTAGCTTCTGAGATCTGACGGGATCAGGCTTTAAATAACAGGTATGGCATTTGCCAATAGCCTTTTAAATAAAAGAAGAAAAAAACAAAAAGAGAACCAAAACCATGTCTACAACTGACCATAACAACAAACACAACAACCACTACAGCAACATAATAAGGCTTTGCAGAGGTGTCCAACCTTAGATGAACAAACTTATTATATAACAAGAGCAAAACCTGCTTTTTGACTCAACTAAAACAAATTCATAATAAAATGATCTTTTATTAGTCTTTTAGGAAAATAGACTTTATATGGCCTTCTTTGTAAGAAACATGTGTAATCAAATAGATACTCAAACATCAGCACTCCTTTGCAGGCAAAATTAGTCTACTGGATGGCCAAGTTTGGCCCTTGGCCCTAGTTTGGATGGTATTTAATTAAAATTACGTGTTTTTTGTTTTGTAGTCCAATAAATTATGCTTTGTCAGAGATTATCTACTTGCCTAAAAGTTGTCAGGCATTCTATAGAATGCCTAGGCATTGTATAGAAATGCCTAGGCAAAGTAGATAATAACACATCTATTTCCTACTTTGCCTGAAAACACCAGGCATTCTATAGAATGCCTAGGCATTCTATAGAATGCCTGGATTATCAACTTTGCCTGTAACATATAATATATATATTTTTTTTTTCTGTTGTCACAGCATCAGGGCTGACTTTAGCTAGGATCAGGATGTTTGCTAACAGCAGTTGGAGGACAATTTTGTGGTTGAACAACAAATGATTATAGACTAAAAACATATTTTAAGTAGAGAAGTAATGAGTTGAACTGTGTTTGATCTTAAAGTCTGTGTCTGTGAGAATGTGAAAGAAACTAAAGTGATGTTTTAGATTTTTCTACCACAGTTTCTCTACGCGAACTTTAACAAACCTGCAACAAACATAGAGGATTTGCCGTTTTTCAAGTGCATTTGAGTGATATCAATGAGAATATTAACTCTATTTGTCCCGCCCACTTGGCTTGGAACGCACTTCCTGTTAGCTTTGTAAGGTAGCTAACGTGTTTGTTGTCTGTCTTGTGGGCAATTTTAATTCAATATAATGACAGTTAAAATAAACCAATCGACTGAAATCTACAGGCAATGCAGCTAAACAGGAAGTGCATGTCCTAGAAAAGTAGGCGGACAAAATGGTCAATAGTGTTTTAAAATATTATGGCTGTTGCCAAGTAATCCACTCCTAGCAACCATTAAACAAGGCCAACATAACGTAGCCTAATCTCATATACAAGCACGAACAGCTTAGATGTTAGCTAACTAAAGTAACTACAAACAACCTTTAGCGTTAGGCTGTCAGGCCTAGGGTACGGACGTCTAGTGGTGAGGCGCCAAATTGCAGCTCTAAAAATAAAGTTCTACTGTACAACTTAGGCATTAGCCAGTTTTTATTTATACTCAATAGGACACATATCCATTGAGTTATGGCCACAAAAAGCTGATGAACTTATAGAACTGCAGATTGTATTGCGTAAACTATCATAGTGGTAGAAATCTCATAAAACATGAAGCTTTTTGTTCTGACAAAAACTTCACAAAATCCAGCTGAGGATGAAGCTGATATGTTGTTTTCTAGAGGGAGAACTGAGCGGGGCCAAACTATAATTTGGGGCCCAAACAATTAAAATACTAGTGATTTATACAACATATTATAGTACAAAATTATGCATAGTTTAACAATTGTAAAAGATGCATTAATGGGTACAAATAAACGGTAATAAGAAATTGTGTCTATCTTCATAATTCAACATTATCTTTGCCTTCAACATTAAAGATAAAGTCTATATCCATAATTATATTCAGAAAAAAATGTAATAAAAGTAAATTGGTGTTTGGTGGGCGGGGCTCCGAATGAAATCTTGCCTAGTGCATCAAAAGGGCTAGGCCGGCCCGCCAGCCAGAACAATATTAGTGGCTAATAGACACATTTTATTTATATTATTTTTATTTGATGACATAATTCAGTTTCAACCTCAGTCACTTTTAGCTAACTTTGAATTTTCTTAATGTATTCATTGAATAGTCATGAAATAACAAGATTCATTGTTCAAGTCCATAGTCCACACCCTTTGAGTACTTGGTCAGATCTTTTCCTTTACAGCGACACTTCCACGCCACCCTGAAAACACAAACGACATAGAAAATACTTTAGTCTGGCTTTGTCCGGCGCCGCCATGTTTGTTTGGACTGTAGATCATTCCACAGTCGGAGTAATTGCTGAAATTGATTGAATCTTGCTAGTTGTATGTTCATTATTTAAACTGCCAGAAACGACTAAAAATCGCCTCATATGAGACAAATAAAGCTTGTTGATAAATTTTTAATAAAGTTGTTTTTGATAAAGTCAAGTGAAATCTCGTCCTTTCCACAGTCATAAAAAAAAAATTCAACTCGACCTTTCTCTGCTCTGAGCTGTTTAATTAAGTTTATTAACAGTTAAATATTGTGTTTCACACACATATAGCTCATATTTATCTTAAAGGTTTACTGTGTAACTTTTTGACCAAAAATAGACTTGTAGAAAAGCATGTTTTTGTCATTTAGATTTCTTTGTTGCACTAATTAATTAATAGTAATAATTTAAGTCTTTACTTTGAGTAGACTTGCAAAGACACAAGATGGACAATTATTTTGCCTCTTCCTGTTTGTTTCCATGAAAAAGCTGTATTTTTTCCACTTTGTGGCTTCATTTTCCATTCAGAATGTTCCAAAATTAGTTTTTAACTTTCTGTTTCTACAAAATAGCGTAGTTGACTTTTCACCTCCAAAAAAGGTAAACGGTGCACCTTTAAAATAAACATGTAAAAAGTAAATTATAAATATATTATCTTCTGTGTTGTTTGTCCTCGCAGGTGTTGCTGTATGCTCACATTGAATTTTGACTCATTTTCGGGCATCGACTCAAACTGGGGAATGACAAGCACTTTCACCCAAACCATAATGCTGCACTTTGATTGGTCAGGCTCACTGTGGCCGTCTAACGTCAGGCATCTCTCCAGGTGGAATCCCAAGATTTTGTCAAAATCATAAATATCACAAGAATCCATCTTGTAGAGCCAGGTTAAGATCATTTTACTTAACAAATGAAATCTGCTCAAATCAAGATATTATATTCTCAATTCAATACATTTGAACTTGCCTTATTTATTTATTTTTTTGATAGGGCTGAACTGATGGGACAATTTCCCGATCAAAATCTATCTAATATTGTCTTTGAAAGGGTGAATAAGTGTTAAATATGGCTCTGTTCTGTTATTGACAGATTTGGTCACATGACTCACCAGGCGGCGATGCCATTAGGGTCCTGAACGATCCGCTTGGCACAGTTTATGTCGTCGAGAGGGTTATTGTCAAGAAGATCTGCGGACAGAGAGGAAAACTATTATACACAAATCCTGTTTGTCCTGCTGTAGTCCAACTTAAGACCTGGTTTGCTCAAGCTGTTCTCAAGCTGCACTCGTTTTGTTTCGTCGTTTGATTCAAAGAAGTTTCCCCAGCTAACCAGATGGAGAACCTATATGGAGCATGCGCAGTAGGGTGGAAAGTGACGTCGACCGAAAATCCCTCTATTATTCCTTTGATCCTTATAACTTAAAAGTCTAAGTTTAAAATTTGTATTCAATTTATATCAACACAAAGATTTAAGTTCATCAAAATGTAAGTTTTTTCTGTTTGGTCTTATGTCAGTCAGAAAGACAATTAAAAACACATTTGTACAGATCCATATTTAGTTTAGTTATGTTAAAGAAATACTGCAAACCTAATGATCAGACTTAACTGTGTCAAAGTTACGTCTGATGCCATATACACAAATCCCTTTTTATTCACTTCCTTTGAGCTGCTCTTAGTCTTTTGGAAAGCTTGATCTTTTTGCGTGATTATTCCTACGTTTCACCTGCACATTTGATTCCACAGGCGTTCGTGGCGTTGGGTTTTCCGTCGTCGCACCAGTATTTGCTGTTGATCTGGAAAATGCCGTAGTCTGTGGAGCCGTTCTTGTTTGTGTTTTTGGCGCTGGTGTTGTAGTTGGACTCGTGCTGCGTCAGACAAACCCCTGAGCAAACAAACACAATTCACTGAGACTTTTGTAAAGGTTGTTGTGCTTCTTTATTTACTGTGCTGCTCTATCTTTTCTGCGTATGTATGTTAGAGGTTTTTATTAAGTCTCTGAGTAACCCCCCATTGATATGTTTTGACTTTTTAATCTGATTGAAAACAGCTAAAGTTTTTCATTGTTATTTCTACACAAACTTGTCCAAAATACAAAGTTTAATGAAAGTATATTTTTATAATCTGGTCAAACAGTTGGATAAGTCTGTCTCTCTCACTTTATGTCTCCCTCTTTGTCTCTTTCTTGTCTCTCCTTCATTCAGTCTCTTTCTTTCACTCTTTCTCTGTCTCTGTCTCTCTCTTTTTCTTTCTATCTCTTTCTTGCTCTCTCTTTCGTTGTCTCTCTCTCTACGCCTCTCTCTGTTTGTCTCTCTCAATCCCTCTTTGTCTCTTCTCTTTCTTTCTCTCTCTCTCCCTCTTTGTCTCTCTCTCTTTTTCACACTCTCTCTTTCTCTCTCTCTCTCTCTTTTTCCCCTCTGTCTCTCTTTTTTTGTCTCTTCTTTTTCAGTCTCTCTCTCTGTCTCTCCTTTCTCTCTCTCTCTCTTTTTCACTCTCTCTTTTGTTGTCTCTCTCTCTGTCTCTCTTTCTCTCTCTCTAGTCTTCTGTTTAACATCTGACTGAAAATGTACTAATTATACAAAACAAGTCCTGGTTTAGTTCTGCTTGGGTCCTGTTTTGATCCACTTTTAGATCTTGTCTTCGGGGACATGTCCTCTTTCTCAAACTAGCCTGATCCAATCCTGCCCCGATCATCTACAAGTATTTTATTTCCCTTTATTTAATCTGTTTTTCATGAATATATAGTGTAAGGGAAGTGTCTATTGCATGTTTGTAAATCCAGCTCTATCCTACTGTAAAAAAACTTATGCTTGTGAGTTGTCTGAAATTCTCTCCCTCTCTCTCTCTTGCATTCTTTCCCCTTATCCCTTGATCTTCTCTTTCTCACTTTCCTTTCTTCCCTCTCTTTGTCTTTCTCCTCTCTCACTCTTTATCTCCTTTATGCTCTCTCTCCTCTCTCGCTCCTTTCTTCTTTCTCTCTGTCTCTCTTTTCTTCTCTCTCTCTTTTCTCACTCTTTCTCTCCTTTCTTCTCCATGTCTCTCCCTTTCTTCACTCTCTCCTGTCTTTTCTTCTTTCTCTCTTACTCTCTCTCTTTTCTTCTCTCTCTCTTTTCTCACTCTTTCTCTCCTTTCTTCTCCCTGTCTCTCCCTTTCTTCACTCTCTCCTGTCTTTTCTTTATTCTCTCTTACTCTCTCTCTCTTTTCTTCTCTCTCTCTTTTCTCACTCTTTCTCTCCTTTCTTCTCCCTGTCTCTCCCTTTCTTCACTCTCTCCTGTCTTTTCTTCTTTCTCTCTGTCTCTCTTTCTTCTCTCTCTCTTTTCTCACTCTTTCTCTCCTTTCTTCTCCCTGTCTCTCCCTTTCTTCACTCTCTCCTGTCTTTTCTTCTTTCTCTCTTACTCTCTCTCTCTTTTCTTCTCTCTCTTTTCTAACTCTTTCTCTCCTTTCTTCTCCCTGTCTCTCCTTTCTTCACTCTCTCCTGTCTTTTCTTCTCTCTTCTCTCTCTCTCTCCTCTTTCTCTCTTTCTCTCTTCTCTCTCATAACTCAAAAGTCTAAGTTGAAAATCTTTGACTCACATTGTTAAGTTAATCAACACAAAGATTCAAGTTACAGTAATTTAAATCACTGGTCGTATGATTTTTTACAGTGTAGTCCTGGTCTAGTCCTGGTCTGATACTCACAGTCCGCCAGGCTGACTCCTTTGAAACCGTCCATCTTTTGGTCTTTCAAAAGCTGAGCCCATTCACATCTGGTGTAAACTCTGCCCTGAGCCACAGCGCAGAGCAGCACCATCAACACCAAACCCTGCATCTTCATCTTCATCTTCATCACTGCAGAACTCAACCAGGACTAGACCAGGACTACACCCAAACCTAAGTCCAGACCAGTGTTTAAGCAGAGCTGTTATCTCAGAGTGAAGACGCACAGTGTTTCTGCTGCAGGACAAACAATGACGATAAAGTTTATATCAAGATGATTCACATTCAGTAGTGTTTTATCTGCAGAAATGTCAGTCACATCTGTAAAATATAATGTTCTGTAATGATGTAATGTTTTGATCTACATTATTAACAAATGTGTGGACCCATTTAGTTTGCACATGTGGTGGTTTTAAACTACAACATGTCAGTAAATTCAAACTTGTGCTTTCGTAAATACATTCTACTTTGTCTTTCCTCCTTTGTATAAAATGTAATTGTGATTCTGTTTCATTTGACTTAGTTTGGTGTGATATTCATTATTTATCCTAGTTTTACAGCAGTTCGAATTATGAGGAAATAAAAAATATAAGTTGAAAACTAATTTGATTTCTTAAGCAGAATCCTCCACATAAATGTCGTCAAAAAGCAAGTCACAAGTCATCAGGGTGTTGCATTGGCATCATCATTGGTATTTAAGAATAAATAAATACATGATTTGAATGGTCATTACGGGGCACTGTGACACTGTAAATGAAATAAATGTGTCAAATTTTTAGCAATGTGCAATGCAAAAATGCTACGTTCAAACATTTAGGTATAAGATAAAAATATCCATTTTTCCTTGACATCTGGTTTGTTATTGCAAAGTTTTGAACGTTTACTCCATCTCAAATTAACTAAAAAGACTCATGTGACCATCTAATGCTGTTTTCAATTCATATCATGTCTTCATGTCTTCATGTCTTTAATACATTTAATTTAATTAGAAATATAATTAATATCCAATTTGTCACAAAAAACAAACAAACAAACAAAACAACATTTCTGCATCACCTTCAACTTTGTCGTCTCCAGTCATGAAGAGTCAAGTCAAGTCATGAAAAGTGTTACTTGAGTCAAGTCAAGTAGGCCAAAATACAAAGACTATTTACACAAAACTGACACAGTTTTGACGGAGATTAAGCAATGATTTAACAACATTAAAGAGTTATAAGTTAAGTTATTATCATTTGTCAAATCGTTATGTTTGTGTCATTTATATCTATTTTGACCCATATTTACAATGTGGTTGCTAGGTAACAGTTGTGGAATTACCTCTACATCTGTCATGACAAAATAAACTTTATTTATTAAGCGCTTTCCACAGATAAAAATCACAAAGCGATTTACAGAGGCAGAAACAGTTAAATTGGAACAACAAATATGAATAAAATACAGTATATAAGACTCGGTCAACAAAACACTTTCTTTAATTTAATTTAATTGACCTTTATTTAACCAGGGAAGTCCCACTGAGATTCAGAATCTCTTTTGCAGGGGAGCCCTGGGGAAGGGTCAGGGGAGGCATTAATGGACATGTTTTTAGTTGTAGGAGGAAACCTACGCACACACGGGGAGAACATGCAAACTCCACATAGAAAGGCCCCGGGTCGACGGGGAATCAAACCCAGAACCTTCTTGCTATGAGGCCAAAGCGCTAACCGCTGCGCCACCGTGTCTTAAACAGAAGTGACTTCAGATGTCACAATAAAAACTGAAAACAAGCAAAGTGTTTAGAGAAATCTTAAACATTTAACTCAAAATGTAGACTATTCATGCTGTTGCTTGAACTTGATCCGTAATAATCAGATTTCTATTGATGAAAATCCTCTCAGACGCCAGCAGAGGACGCCGCTGCCTCTTTCTTTCTCTTTCTTTCAGTCTTCACGTGAACGACAGAGATGTAAACAGCCAAAGCGACTCCAAAGACAATCAGAGGAAGCAGAAACATCCAACCTGGGGAGCCTAAAAAATAAATATATTCAATTTAAGGCCAATTTATAACAACAAACTACAAAACTTAAAACAACTGAAGAACACTTTCTCTCATTTTCTCATGGCAAACAGCACAAAACCCATCATTATATTACTCAAAGTTGTGTCTGGATTGATTCATGCATGTTTGAGTAATCTTGTATTGTCCTGCAGCTGATGCTCGAGTGAAATCCTGGCTTCACCTACCACCTATCCCCGCCCACTTGTCTATATCTACTTGTGATAACTCCGAAAATTCAGATTCTGAGTAAAACAGGGTTCAAAATGCCATGTAGCCACTTTCTAACAACGAGAAAGTTGATTCTGAGGATGAAGTAGCCAGACTTATCAATTCTACAGTTTTAACAGGAATTAAAAGGGCGTCTTTATATCTCTGAGTCGTTTTGGGTACATGTTGTGTTTTAACAATAAATAAAATATATACAGTATTACTGATTTATGTATGTTGTGATGCTTTAATTAAGATCTTACGTTTAGGCGCTGTATCTGGAAGTATCTCGTTGAGTTTGCAGACAATAGTTACATTGACTATAACAGTCTTCTTATCTGCAGGGTTAGAGCCACACACTTGTACTGGTCGGTGTAATCCCTGCGTTGAACAGTGAGGATCAGCACTGTAGATGTTCTGCTGCTGTCCACAGTCTGATCTCCTCTGAACCAGCTCAGTGTGATCTGCTCTGTGGGCTTCACTGAACACTGAAGAGTGCAGCTGTCAGAGCTCACGTTCACACCAGACACGACTGGAACAGGCACTGGATCTGAAAAAGAGATATAGCATTAGTGCTCTGTCTCATGTCTGGAACAAAAAAGGGTTTTACTTTATAAACTACTTAGTAGAAGAAGAAAAACTACTTGAACTGAAATTTACTTGAACCTGACTGTGATGTATCTCCGAATTTCACCTGCTCTACCTAGACCTGCCTGTCATCTGTCTGTCACTCCAGTTTCCACCTCCAGCTGCACCAAATCCTCCAGCTAAACCCCAAACCAAGCACAACATCATGGAAGCTGAGTAGGGCCAAGCTAAGTACATCTCGGAGATGGTTTTACGGTGGCTCACTGCTCCTGACAGTAAGAGAAGAAGAAAAAACTACTTGTGAAGTAATTAAAATTTCTCCTGGAGGCTTTAAATCTTTTTTTCATCTGCAAAACCATAAACAGCCGACTGCTGTGCAGTCACCTTCTGATCCTGCTCTGAATGTGAGCGACGCTGCAGAAACACCAAGAGCAACAGAGAGGCAGGAGTGAGAGCAGACAGGGACACTTCTACTGTGCAGAAGATGATATATAAATAAAACAATGATTCATTGTGATGATTTAAAACTGCCATAATCTCGAGCATCGACAAAAAAACAAACAAAAAAAAACGTAACATTTACATTGTTGTTATTAATAAACATTGACAAGACCAAATGAACCTAATTAGACTATTAGCTCATCTCTTCTTTCATTTGTTTTAGAAAAGGATTTTCAGACACAAAAGTGAATTCGGCTTAGAGACAAATATACATAAACAGTCTTTTACAGGGCTTTCACAAGATTTTGAGACTATGACCTGGATCTTCTTGCTGAATAAAGTGACTGTCTCTGTGGTTTGTTGCTGGTTTATTTATGAAAAACAGGAAAACTCTGTGGTCGGTGCAGCGCTGACGTCTGACACATTGTGATTATTTTTCGTCTGAAGAGTAAACTGTACTTAAAACATAAAAGAGTTTTGTAAGATTTGTTCTGCCCTTTCTTATCATAAAACACCTTTTTTTGTTCTTTTTGATCTGTAGATCTGTCCTAAACTCTGAAACACTCTGCTACAATCTCTCTGACGCAGAATCTGTTGATAATATTTAAAGGCAGCTGAAGCTTGTTTAGAAAAGCTTTTAAAGGTGGTGATTTTCACACTACAATTTAGGTTTTGAATCTGACAATTTCCTTTTTAAATCCTTCGACTCATGGTTAGTATCGACATGTATTCATTTTTGTTTGCAATTGTGGCTTAAAAAAACACCAAAAACCAACAACAGCAAAGTGAAACTGGAGAGGACCACCCAAGCTCAGCCAATCAAAGAGCTTGTTTCAGCTCGCAATGAGAACAAAAATTCTTCATTATTCAGTTCAGACAGTACAGAGAGGTCTCATTTTTTCACAAAGTGCTGCTATTATGATATAATTTTTGGTAGAAAGCACAAAGGTTACACATTTTTAACTAAAAAAGCTAGTTGCCCCAACTTTAATTGACTGTCTTATTGTATTTTACTTACTGGGTTCTAACACTTAAAGACCACGGTGGCTGAGCAGTTAGGCTCTAGCCTCACAGCAAGAAGGTCGCGGGTTCAATTCCCGCACGGGCCGGGCCTTTCTGTGTGGAGTTTGCATGTTTCTCCCCGTGTCTGGGTGGGGTTTCCTCCGGGCACTCTGGTTTCCTCCACCAACCAATAACATGCACATTAGGGTAATATCCTCCAGCTGCAGTATTGCTGACCAAGCCTAGCAAGAACATCTGGAGATGGGTCCCTCAGCACTGCACTGCTCCTGAGGAGATGCCCCAGAGGCATTGAAGGATGGGTTAAATGCAGAGGACAAATTTCCCTACGGGGACAATAAAGTATACCTTACCTTACCTTACCCTACCATTAAAATGCCACAAAAAAAAAAACTAAAATCTGCCCAATACCACATTTCAGACAGAGCTACAATGCTGGAGAACTAAAAGTGAAAGACAGGGATATAAAGGAGCAGTGTGACTGTCAGAACAGGAAATCTGCAGCAAGTGTTTGTAAAATGTACAGTATAAAGTGGCATGTGAGCTTAGCATGTTGCACCAGTAAGTTGCCTTTTTAATCACAAACACAATAAATAAGCGTTTACTCACCGAACAGCTTGAGTTCATAACTTTTTACAAACACATTTCCTCTTTTAGAGTCGATGGTAAAAAGTCCAGAGTCACTTTTCTGTAGATTTGACAGAGTGAAGAGTCCAGTGCTGCTGCTCCAGTCAATTCTGTTGTGTAAATGTTCTGATCGATGTCAAATGCACCATTAGAAACAGAAGCAATGATTTTAGATCCAATTAAAAAATATCCTTTCTCTTTCACAGAGTCGGGAAAAGTGATGGAGATCCCACAACAGCTGTTAGAGTAATCCTCTCTTCAGTCAAACTCAAAGGGAAAACTGCAGAGACAAAATGCAGAAGAAATGAGTTTATACAAAAAATCTCGCACTAATCACATGTTTTATTTCAGAATATACTGTATTTTGATGAGAGCTATCTGATCATTAATAAATAATGATGGCTTTTTATATTTTCCCTGATTATTAACCACAAGTACAAGTTAAAAGTGCTTTGTACCTTCATTCAGACTGTTTGTATCCATTATCATTTTATAATGTTACATGTAAAAATACATATAAATTTGGTGTAGCAGTACTCAAAACCAGGCTCAAGATCAAGACCTGTGATTTTTACATACATTTAGGAAGAAACTTTGTTCATGCAGAACACAGAAATGAGATAAAAAAAAAAAAGCTTAGAATAGAAACAGGTCCATTGACTTCCTCTTCAAAATGGCAGAACTGATAAGCCCCGCCTCTTCAGTGGACAGTGGCCAACTCGTCACAGAGTTAGAGACAGACAATCATTCACTCTTATTCACTCACTAGGGGGAAAACAAACAATGACACGGGGAGAATATACAAACTCCACCCAGAGAGATCGTGAGATGATGATATGGTCCAGCCCAAGAGTCAACCCATGACCTCCCTATTGGGAAGCCAGAGCTCTAACCACTCTGCTGCCCCCACCTCATTGGTAAAATGTAACTTTAGTAAGTAACACAAAAATAAAATTTTTGTTGCTGGAAAGTGGCTACATGACAGTTTTGAACCCTGCATGTTTTACTTGCATCCTAGTTTTTGATCAATGCAAGTAAATAAAGACAAGTGGGCGGGGATAGGTGGTAGGTGAAGACAGGAATTTTGAATCCAATAAATCTAAATACAACCTTAAGCAAAATAAGAACTGAGAACATTATTGAAACAAGGTTAAAAACTTAGAAAAGTAGATTTTACATATTATGTCCCCTTTAAAGTCTTAAGTCCTATTCACGCGGCCTAATAATACCTAGGGACGTCTGTAAACTTTTAATTCCCCTACGACCTCTGTTATTTTTTTACAGGGATTTGCACGGGATTAGAAACTCAGATGACGTCCATAGTTATTGCATTTACATGAGGTCCCTGGGTAATTATTAGCCGTGCGAATAGAACTTTTGTCTCGTCTTGGACTAGAGGACATTCAAACTCGATCTTGTCTTGGTCTTGGTCTCATATTCGACTCGGTCTTGGAATCGATCTTGTTTTGGAAACTGAGACCAGATTTCATTACCACCACGCTCTGCTAAACTTGCACCAAGAGTCTGACGACTTGTCCCAGACACAGTTAGGATCATGTAGACACTGATTTGAATTGCATAAATGACAAACTTGGTCTTGATTTGTTCTCGATGGACAGTTGTCTTGGTCTCGTCTCAGTCTGACCTATAAAAGTCTCCGTCTTGTCTCGGTTTTGGAACGCTGTGGTCTCGGAAAGAAGTTGGTCTTGATTCTTGACTACTACACTATATAAATGATAGAAATATAGACTTTTTGCTTTCATAATACAAGTAATAATATTTTTAATCAGCTCAGTTTCTTCTGTTTATCCGAGTTCTCTTGACTATTCATATTTGTTCCTTCGTAAAAACATTTCCAGTTAAAAACACATTTTGACATTTTTTGTTGTTTAGCTCAAATTTGTTTGCATAAAGCCCATTACATTAAGTACAAACCTCTCACTGGAAAAGTTACACAGTGCTTCTTTAAACAACATACTGCATGGAGCTACATCTCTCTATCCAGGAAAATGACCATGTAACAGCTTGCACAAAACCTCAAACTTAGCTTTTTTGTCAGCTGTGTCATGTATTTGCTCTTCTTTTAGCGCGAGTGACTATTTTGCACTTGAGCAAATGCTTGACAAACAAGGACCTAATAAAAACTACAGACATGCATGCCTCGAAAACAAGTTATTTAAACAAATATAATAGATAATGCGTCTTTACCTGTGAGTAGAAGTGCTGCTCTGAGATGTAAAGCCATGACTTGTCTTTGGTTTGTCTCATATAAAAGTCTCTGATGCTTTGACTAAACTTCAGTGGTTATATTTGAGCCACTTCCGCTCAGCGACGTTTTCAGCTCAACCTTCCGATGTGAAAGATGAATTTAGTTTCACAAGACACTTCCATTTGAAATGTTTGAAGAACTGAAGTAAAGAGCTTGTCTTTTGAGATCTTTCAAGTGCACAGTGGCAGACTAGACAACATTTTCAGTTAAATGTAGTGCACATATTATTTTAATCAAAAATGTTGCTGGTTTTCACACAGTTTGGGTCTTTGGATGAAGTTTAGAATTCTCTAGTAATTCTAGTCCAATAATTTTGACATTGGCACAGCTCTTAGGACCTTTAATATATGGGCCAATAGTGTGTTCCAGTCGTCCTCGGAGGTCGGAACTCAGGCTCAAAGTGACATTTTGAGTGTTATGTGTTCCAGTGGTCAAGTCAAATTACTTTTTCAATCAAGTAATGAACAGTTTGGAAATCGCCAAAACAACCAAACACAGATCTCTTTATGTCAGTTTGTCAACTCAGACACTGCTGTTACATTTACAGTTTGTTAAACATCGAGAGAGTGATTTTACATTTTCGTGTGCATTAGTTCTGCCTAGCCATTTGCAACATTAGCATCGCAGCACATAACTGCAGGTTTATAAAGGCAGACGTGCATAAGCAGCGCAGGAGCAAAGTCACAGAGGCGAGTGAACTGTAGAACAAACTAAAGAGAAAATAACCCAGGCACGATCAGCAGAAGTTGTCAGATATTTATCCTTCCATTAGTTCACCATGAGTCATCAAGAACTATCATGAATTCAAGTGGTTTCTTGAATGAATACATTTATTCATGAATTCCACCATTAAATATTCTAATGAACTAATATGAAATCCTGTTAGTTAACCATGACTTTTTTACCTATAAATCCAAGGAATTTATATGTTCTACAGATATTTGTCATGAACATGTCATAAATTCATGATGATAATCAATGAATTCATGTCCCCTTATTATAAAACGTTACTAGGTAAGGTATGGTATACTTTATTGTCCTCGTAGTTAATTTGTCCTCTGCATTTGACCCATCCTTCAATGCCTCTGGGGCATCTCCTCAGGAGCAGTGATCGCCACAGTGCAGCGCTCAGGGACACATCTCCAGATGTTCTTGCTAGGTCAGGCTACTGTAGCTGGAGGTTATTATCCTAACGTGCATGTTATTGGTTGGTGGTGGAAACCGGAGTGCCCGGAGAAAACCCACCCAGACATGGGGAGAAACATGAAAACTTCAACAGAAAGGCCCGGCCCGTGCGGGAATCGAACCCGCGACCTTCTTGTTGTGAGGCAAGAGCGCTATCCGCTCAGCAACCGTACTAAAAAGACTTGCTTTTAGTCAAATAATTTTGGACCTTGGTGTGTTCAAATCATGTGATGATCGGCCAATATCAATCCTTTTGACTTGTTGTTTCTTAAATATATATTTTATATTACTATGGCCAAGTCAATTAACAATTAATATAGCTAATTACAACATTTGAGCCTGCAGTTTAAATCTAACATGCATCACATTGTGCAACCACACTACATCATTAGTTTAGTTTTTTTAGTTTATTTTGTATTTTTTCCAGACATTCAGACATTGTGTTGAAGCACATCATTTGACACAGCCTGAGTGTGCCTCATTTAGATGGCCAAAACTTTAGCAGGTGGACTAGCAGCTCTGTGAATGTATGAGGAAATATGGCTGCTATGTGACGTGGTTTCTTTTGGTCCGTGATAGTGATGCAGCCATACAGCTTATTCTGTATATCTGCCGAAATCCCTTTATCAACCGATAGTGTAAGGACTTATTTTCTTGTCAAAACATAAGACATTGGTCCTATAGTATTATGTAACTATTATTTATAATTCAAGTCACAACTTAACAACTTAATCTGAATAAAATGTCAACATTATGGGATGTTCTGAATCAACATCAGCCAGTAAATTAGTCTCATTATGTTCAATTAATACCCGATCCTGCAAAATTGCCTGGATCAGTACCGGCATCAAATTCCAGTATCGGATCGGTGCATCCCTAATCCGTGAGCAGGCAGGTTAGTCTGATCGGTCCATTTTGCCAATCACATGATCTGTGCCGTGATTGATCGGCGCACCTCTAATATTAACTTTTTTTTTTTTCTTCTGCTCTGGCGTCGCTGTGTGATTGAGGAACATCATTAGTAGAAGGAAGCTCTCCAAATCTACAGAGAGGATTCAGAGACAAATCTTTTCTAATTTAATAACGATCAAGTCATTCAGAGCATAAGAAAGTGTGCAAAGTTTTTATTGACTCAGGTTACAACGCAAAATTACAAAACATGTAATATTTTTATTGTTCAAACCATCAAAGACAGAATTGTTTAAAACACGTGACAGGTCAAGCACACATTTAAAGTCCACAGCCTTGAGTGTATTTAGTCAGATTTTTTCCTTCGCAGTGACACTTCCAGGCCGTCCTGAAAACACAGACAAAAGAAAATACTTTAGTCTGGCAGATGTGTTAGCCTCCTCTCAGGTCTGAATGCTTCAAAACATCATGTGTATTACATATGACAAGGACATGGTATCAAACTTTGTAAAACAGTACCTTTCCAAGAGATTATTAAATAGTGAGTTTGCTCTTTATAAAAATAAACAAATAATAAGCTGCTCTTTTTTACTCTGCAGCTAGGTTAGATCTGTTTGTTTCAAACAAATGGATCGGAGAGTTGGCCAAGAACCACAGTTTAAAATAATGCTTCTTCTGTGTTTTATTCAAATATGACAAATGGTCTATATAAAGCTAATATACCACATTTACCAAGTCCAGATTTTTATTGCACATTGCATAACATTGCATTATATTAATTGTTTATTGGTCATTCCAAGAAAACTTTGGACAAATATTATGAAATTTGCTGCAGTCCCAGTGTATTTTAGGTTTTATAGTCACATCTCAACACTAAGCCTTAATATTTCTATAGACGGATTTTCGGTCGATGTCACTTCTGCTCTACTGCACGTGTTACACAGAAAGAGCCGCTCTTTATCTGGATAGCTGACAAAGCTTCTTTGAATAAAACAACGAAACAGACCAAGAGCAGCTGTTTGGATCAGGTCTGAACCGGTCTGACAGACGTCTGTCTCCTAAAGCTTGAGACAGTGTTTTTTTTCGCAGTTTTTTCACCTGAATGTAACTTTTAAGGGTCGTAGGGTTAAATTTCATTCACAAATGTTGATTTAGCAGCATAACTTTTGTTTTCTCACAGTGATAAACTCTTGTAGTTAGCTGACAATGGAGGTTTTTAACTTGTTTCCACTGTTTGTGTCTATGAGCAGCGGCTCTTTATGCAAAATGGGTGCGCGCGCATTGCCGGTGTTAATAAACAAAAATCCCTCATCCACCTTTTCAGACTGCTCTTTAACACCTAGCAGAAAACTTAATACATGAAGTGGTGTGTTTCTGGAAAGGAGATTGATACTGATTATTTATTTGGATCTTGGATAGAGGAACCCCTGCATTGACTCTGGGCTGTTTTACTCTATCAGTAAATTTTACAAGACGGCTGCGAATCAACCCAGGGGCTGTCTGTGGATTTAAAATAGCATTTTTGGGGTGTGAATGACGGACCGAAGGATTACACCAGAAGTGGCACAGAAAAGACTGATATACATCTGGTTCAGTTGTGTTACTTATGAACTGAGCCCTGCACTTCGAAGCTAGATTTGGGGTTTAGCGAGGTAAGTTCTGGGTTAAACCTGGTCTGGCGGTCCTACGAAACTGGATCACTTCCTATCGGGACAGATCTCTATAGCAACATGAGGCAAACTCATAACCTTCTCCAGACCAGGATAAGTTCCAGAATAAGTTAAAAAGACGAGGCTGGCCAATCGGAGACAAGAATTTTGGCGTTTGTGAAGAGAGAGAGAGGGAGTGAGAGAGAGGGCCGTGGAGAAATGAGGAAATGTGAAAGTCACAGCGTTTTCTTTTATATCAATGCGATGCGCACGACACGTAACCTATTTCTTAAGAGCAGGATGAGATCTTATAGCTATAACAGTGACTGAAGAATCCCGTTTAATCTGTGTGATGATTAATAGAGTCTTTCATTGTCAAGAAATAAATAATGAATGACTGCACTTGGTGCACATTTGGCTGTGGATCTTTACGCATCACTTTGACTCAGATAAAGGACACAGCTCATTCAGACTAAACGGTCAATCTATTAAATGTTTGTGATGTTTGCACATTTGTGTTTTGGTCTATTATATCAATGCATGACATTTAAGTGAAATCTGTAGCTTCATGATTGACGTTTCCTCACGTTTGAAGTCCGCAGCTCAGTTGTTCTGATTGGTCAGTTTGCGTTGTCCCCGCCCCCTGCTCTGTGAACACGCACGGCTTCATTGAGAAAATCCAGGGTTAACAGATCCAGTTGTGAACTCGTTTGGTAGGACAGTTTATCGAGAGAGGCTCATGTCTGGTTAGTCAACCTGGGTTAGCGAAACTTATCCAGGATAAGTTCAGCGACGTTCGAAGTACAGGCCTCTGTTTGCGATCGAAGTCAAATTAATTTAAAATCAACCAAATGTGGATTATATAATTTTTATCCCACCCCACTCCCTTTCTATCCTTCAGGGAGAACTGTTTTGGCAATAGTCTTTTATCCCCAGTGCATTCGACTGTCCTTCATGACCACACCACAGTAACAGTAAAGATCCAGGTTGTTTTGGCTCTTACTTCCAAACACACTCCTCAGACTTGCACACTCAAACACACTCCTCCCCTACCCATCCCTCTGTTCATAGCGCTCTTTCCTTCTCCTTATTTCCCTGACCCACCTTCTGGAAATACTGGTTCCTTGCCTTTAAATCTCCACATCAATAAGCAGACAACAGAAACACCACACCTACCAAATGTGCACTCCACAATGACACAAACTACGCTCCACATCACAGCAATCACTTCTTACTTCTCCCAAACAAACTGTGCGCATGCGACAAAATTCACAATTTATTTCTGCTAAAAAAAAAAAAAAATGTGCGCGGCTTATGGCTGCGCTCTGCATAAACCGTCTTCCAAATAAAACGTAATGTGTCAGCTTACCTGCATTAAACTGAAAAAAACAAACAATAGGTCCAGAAAACACAGTCTCCGGTAAGACCTTCTGTCCAAAGTCTGCGTTTGTGCATGAGAATGTCGCCAAAACGCTTAATATAATCCAGACTTTGCCGTAACATTCTCCTGTCATGGCTACAGTTAAAAGCATAATCCCAAATGTAAACTCTTGTGGTACTCGTCTGATGCAGCCAAACAAGTAAAGAAATATCTAATCAAGCCTTTTACATTCTCTTCTTTCTCCGGGTAAAGAGGAGTTTCAGTGTCAAAGGCAAATGTTGTGTCGCTCTTTAGTTACAGGGCTAAGAGTGAAGCTTCATGTGAGAGTGAGGAACAACTGATTCATTTGCATACACTTTGTTTTGAGTTCTAACTGAACAGACTGTAAGTGCATTTTAAAATAGTGTGTCCTTAAAGTGCATATGACAGGTTGCTTAAATGTTAATTTTTTAATATAATCCACTTAGAATATATTCGTAGATATGATAAATATTCATTTTGTTACACAAAAGTTGCCCAAAATTAAAAAAAAAAACTTGATAAAACCATGCACTTTCTAGTGCTGTTTATCCGTTGCTATAGGGCGCCCCTGGAGCCGCGGGGATGACGTAGACGGAGGGAACGCAGCATCAGTTCAGGCTGTTTTATACGGAAGTCCAGAGCTGCCAGTGTGGAGTAAACATTTTTTCCAGCTTTCTCGTTATAACGACTTTATATTTACGTTCAAACGACAATATTCTCGTTATTACGACTTTTTATTTACGTTCAAACGACTTTTTTTTACGTTCAAACGAGAATATAATGTCGTTATAACGACTTTTTATTTACGTTAAAACGACAATATATTCTCGTTAAAACGACTTTAATGAAAATAGACAGCCCTTCCATGATGCTCCGTTTATTAATCATTACACAGATTAAACAGGATTCTTAAAGTGTTACTGCTACATATAAGATCTCATGGCTCCTTTTTATAAATACGTGCGCACCGCTTTGATATAAAATACTTACCGACTTTCGTCTTTCCTCATTTCTCCGCTGCCCTTTCTCATCTCTCTCTCCCTGTCTCTTCACAAAGGCCTAAATTCTCGTCTCTGATTGGCCAGCGCCTTTTAACTTATCCTGGTCCGGAGCAGGTTATGAGTTTGCCGCATGTTGCCATAGAGATCTGCCCCGATAGGAAGTGATCCAGTTTCGTAGGACCGCCAGACCAGGTTTAACCCAGGACCTCGCTAACCCCAAATCTAGCTTCGTAGTACATGGCTTTGAGCCATCCAGCTTGTGGCGCATCATGGGAAGAGCAGTCTGTTTATCATAAAAAAGTCGTTCGAACGAGAATATATTTTCGTTTTAACGTAAATTAAAGTCGTTTTAACGACATTATATTCTCGTTGAACGTAAAAAAGTCGTTTGAACGTAAATAAAATGTCGTAATAACGAGAATATTGTCGTTTGAACGTAAATATGAAGTCGTTATAACGAGAAAAGCTGGAAAAATGTTTACTCCACACTGGCAGCTCTGGACTTCCGTAGTTTTACATGTAAACTAAGCATCTTTTTATCAAATATCTACACTATCTGGATTTGTAAAGAGCTAATTGTTATGTATAGTTAAATTAGATATCAGGGTGTTATTTTTTGTGTTTACCTTTAGTTTTTTTTTATATAGTTTATTGTTAAAATGGTTAATTATTGTAAGTGGACAGACTAATAAGAGTTTGAGGAGTGGACACATTGTGTAATGCTTTCCAGACCAGAAAAAAGGCTGTAGCTTTTTAAATGAAGAAATAAAGAAACCCAGCCTTCCACACGTGAAAACAAAGCCCAAACACAGCTTCATCTGTGAATCTCATGTCGGAGGAGTGTTATAGTACGCCTCATATATAGTGGACTGGGAACGCGGCACAGCTCAAAGCATTTGAGGACAGAAAAGACAAAAACACAACACTATACAGACTATCTACTTCACCTGAACACCGCAAAATGTATTTAAGTCTTTGGGGGACAATCTCAGTCACAGCGGCAGCAGTAATAACAACAACCACAAACCGATTACGCACTGTCTGTCAGATGCCCTTCCGCGCTCTCCTCCCGCCTGCACGTCCTTTGTCTATGAGCCTCCCAGCACCTCAATACTCCCTCTGCGCCCTGTCTATGAGCTCTTTGAGCGAGTGACGATCAACATGGCACAGGCATCTGTTAAACTATAACTACAATACCAACTGCTGATATAAACTTATCGTTTTGAGCGCTACGAAAAACGACTTTCTCACCAAAAAGGTGACATTTCCCTGTTACTTAACTAAAGTCCCGCCTCTGTAAACAGCGTGATCACAACATGTGTATGAGAGACGCTGAGAGGGGGAGAAGGAGGAGGAAGAGGAGCTACTGTGTGTCTCAGAGAAGTGACTCTACTCATTTATTTAACACACATAAACACATTTCAAGCAATTCTGTTGATAAACTACAGTGTAGCCTAAATACTGAGGGAGGTGTAAATGTTCTGGCAGGAGCAGTAAGAATAGGAAACTCCAATGTTTATAACATAAAATATATTCAAGTCAATGGATAATTACGAACGTTAGTCAAGTTCGTCCCTCCGCCTACTTACATGTTTAAGGCGGAAGAGATTTTGAATTTCACAATAAAATTGTAATTTACAGCTAAACAATAAATAATTATGTGAAACAAAGACTAATATCTTGGTAAGCATTGCTGTTGCTATGGTTTCCTGAAAATGGTAGCTAATCTGTCATATGGGCTTAAAAAACAGTGGTTCCCAACTTTGAACCAGAAATTTGTGAGTCCCTCTGCTTAAAACAAAATATTTCGTAATCATATTTATAATTAAAAAGTAGTGCTGTCAAACGATACATTTTAAAAATCAGATTAATCACACTTTCAAATTTTGATTAATCACAATTAATCGCCATTAATTGCTTGATTCAAAGTTATTCTATAAAAAACCACAACATTTTGAAAATGACTGTTAGAATGTCATAACATTCAAATGTTTGTTACTTGAATATGTCAATTATAATTTGCGCTGTAGTTGGTTTATTCTGGTTGTGATTGTTCCTCTGGAAGGTAACTTGTATGTGGGATCATCTGTGGCCTTATGCATAATATTTTGCGTCCTTGGTCTTTAACGATGTTGATGGGTCTACATGCTGTGGCTATCCATTTAGCAAAAGGGTTGTTAAACTTTTGTTAACATTGCTGTGCTCGGCTTGGTGTTGATGTAAGTTTGCAGCGCTTATGCAGCCGCTGACTCAAACACGTTTGGCTTTAAGTGGTATTTCAAGCTTATTGCAATATATGCACACTACCTTCATTTTATCTAGAGTCCGTCGGGATGTTCCGCTGAGCTGAGCGCACCAGTCGCAGTCTCCCCGTTAATTTTACACCGTGTGTCTATTCACTTGAGCTACTACGCAGACCTAATAACAACCTGCTCTGCCGCCTCTGCCAGGTATCCCTCCGCGAAGCACGCGCCCCCTACGCGTTGAAGCGCGTACTGAGCAGTCAGATTAAATAGTGTGATAATACGCGATAATTCATGTATAATGCGTTAATTTTTTATGATTAATCGCATGATTAACTTTGACAACCCTACTAAAAAGCATTTATCTGAGACAAACAGCCACCAATACAGGTTATGCAGGTGACATCACAGCATTCTAAATGTGAGTGCTGAGTGGTAACGATGAATGAGAGTTAATGGAGAGAAAGGACATTTTCTACTGTAAAAGCTCAAAATATGGCTAAAATCAGGGCTTAATTTGAGCCGGAACAAGCCGGAATAAGATCCGGGAACTCTCGTGGGGCATTCCGGCAACAGTTTTGTCTGCTCCGGTAACGCATTCTAATAAGCTTTTTGTCTTTCTTCTACGAGACGCGGCTCTGCTCCTCTCCCGTCTCTCATTCACTGAAACAGTGAACAGGCTTATTTGTGGAAAAGACGGTGTCACAGACTGTAATTGGTTAAAAGCGAAACTGACAGGAAATTTGACCAATCAGAAGCAGCGCAGGCGGGTTTAAGACTTTTCATTGGTTCCAGACGAGCCCGCTCTTGTATCTTCTTCTAAAACAGGAAATATGCGTCTATATGAATTTTGTGAATATTTGTTGTTATTTGCGACTCGTTTTGATAATTTAAAGGCAGCGGGAGTGTCACGTGTGTTTTGAGTGTACGGGACGATAAAGAGGTCAGAACCAGCGCGGATACAGTGGTCGCAGTTTCTCGTAAGTGCAACTAACTTTACTGTGTTACTTTAATGTGTATTTTAGCGTCAGGTTTGATGTATGAGACCCGTGTCTGCTGTGTAAAGGCTGTTTGTGACATGTGTCTCCTGTGTAAAAGCTGTTTGTCCTGCGTTGTTGTTGTGACCTGTGGAGAGTCAGATATGATGCAGAGGCAGTGCGCTGAGCTGCAGGACGAGGAGCGTGTGTGGGAGGGCAACTTGTTGCTGTAGATCGGATTTAGCGGCAGGTGCGCTGATTTCTGTCAGAATGAATGAAAATCTCTGTGTGACGTATAAAAAAAACGTGTAACACAGACAAAATTACTTTTATATCGTTTAACATCGAGTAGGATGGACAGTTGGGTTGTATTTTAGCATTTCTAAGCCTCTATGTTCACTTATTGTGTGCGCTCCGGTAAAGGTTCGACCTTGTCTGGACCCCGGTCCAAACCCACATTTTGTTCCGGCAACGTTTGAGTTACAAATTAAGCACTGGCTAAAATAGGAAAAAGACACTACCGTTTGATAACAAATTCAACCCAGAACTGAGCACTGGGTTTGTAACTGACATGTAAAAAGAGAAAATCAAGTAAATAGTGGTAGCAAAGCAGATAAGGAACACAACTTTAGCTTCTCACATTTATCACAGAATCACACACAGCTGAACTTATTAACTTTTTCTTTATAAAAAGATGTTTTTGAGTCTGTTTGTTGCAGTTAAAAGGTCCTAAATCATTAACTGTTGATAACAGACAAGCTTGTAGCAAACAAGTCGTTGCCACGACAACAAAGAAATACATTTTGTTTTGCCCGAAGATTTGCCACTCATTCTAAATGTTGCTAAGCAAAATGATGTCAGTGCATAACCTCTATTGTCGTGTTATTTGTTTCTTTATCCCTTTTCTAGTCATATATTTAACAAATAAAATTGGACTGATAAATACTTATATACTTTTACTCTATGACCAGTTAAAGTTTTGGGGATCTCCTTCAATCTCTGGCGTCCCCCAGGTTGGGAACCACTGCTTTAAAGGGTAAATATGTTAAAAAGAAGACACTGTTGTGTGATTGGCTGGTTTTGATCATGTGACTCACCGGGCCCTTAAGCTGCTGAGTTTGGCACAGTTTATGTCGTCCAGAGGATTGTCGTCGAGAAGATCTATGGAGCGAGAGGAAAACGATTACATACATAAACGTGTTTTTACAAATATAATGACATTGGGCTTCTTTTTTTTGGAAAACTGCTTGTGAATCGCGAGTTGCGATTTTTGTTTGATCCTGAGAAGCACTCGAACTTTATACACAGGATGATTTAGGCTGTTTTTTTCAACTTTGATCCACAAAAATCCACTAATGACAGAAATATGGACTTTAAGCATATTTAAGTTTTTTTATTGATAATCAAATACTATTAAAATATGTCATATCATCTGTCCCAAAATTCCACAACACTGCACAACATCTCAGTGGGATAAAGAATAAGAAGTCTTACCTGCACAGTCGATGCCACACGTGTTCCTCCCGTTGGGTCTTCCGTCGTCACACCAGAATTTGATGTTGATCTGGAAAATACCGTTGTCTGTGGAGCCGTCCGGGTTTGTGTTTATGGCTTGGGTGTTGTAGTTGGACAAGTGTTTAGTCAGACAAACAACTAAGGGAAGAAGAAGATTTAAAAAATAAATAAATAAAAATTTACTGGTATACAGATTATTTACTTTATTTAGGTGTTGCAACAAGTTCATTGATTGATCTCAACTAATCAATTTTTCCAATAGAACAAGCAGTGTTAACTTAACAAACTCAAATGGAGTTCAGGCCAAAATGATCGTAGTCAGAGTTGATCAGGGCCCATATTCATCTTATTCTGCTCCGCCCACTTTTCTTGGCAGCAGACTTCCGGTTTAGCTGCAGTTTGCCTAAAATATTAATATAAACTTTGTCACCACTTTTGACAAAAGTTTAGAAATACCTCAAATATCCACAGCACTATATCTGTTTCAGTAAAAAAAATAACACTATACTTTGAATTTGAGTGCTCTACAAAACTTCTAAATCAGTGCTGAAGTACAAGTAAACAAGGATCAGATAAGTACTGAGGAAAATCTCAGCATTAAACCAGAACTAAACGAGGACCAAGCAATGTCTGAAGCAGAGTTAGGTCAGATCTAAAATAGGACCCAATCAAGTCTAAGGTATAAGAGCCCAGTTTTTAACCAGCAAGCAAGAGAAAGTATCTTTTTGTAACTGTGGGAAAATATGTTGAGGGCAGATCAAATCTTTGGTTAGATTGAATAGGCCTGCTTTATAGTATATAGTTAAAAAAAAAATTAATAAAAGTGGGTAAGCAGAGTCAGACACAATTTTAACAAATTGCTTGCAATTCACTTTTTTCCAGTACATTTTAGAGGTTTTATAGACACCAGGGATGTAACGATAATTTGATCCAAATTGTAATATGTAATATGACTTCCTCAACCTTGACAATGTCCAAAACAGAATCAGACTCAATCGCCTTTGCCACCCTTTTAGCCCGTCGTCAGATTCTGTTTAAGTGGAAAGACCCTATGCCACCAACCTTTGTGCAATGGGTACATGACTTATTATTTTTTATTAAACTAGAAAAGATAAAGTCTTCTATACATGCGAATACATCAATTTTTTTTAAACAGTGGTCTCCATATATGTCTGTTATTAAAGAAAGTGTCCTGCTATTTCCAACATCTCTCTCATAAAGTAAAGTTTATCTTTTACAAATATTCACATACATAAGCCCTGTTTTCTGTTCTCTGTTGTCTTAAACTTGTAGATGATCTGGTTGCTTTTAGTTTATGCTATGTTATTTTTTGTTGTTGTTGTTGTCTGTTAATATTATTATTTTTTTCTCTTTTCTTTTTTCTTCTCTTTTTCTTTATTTTTTTCTCTCTCTCTTTCCTTCTCTCCTTTCCCTTTTAATTTTTTTGTTTTGTTTTTTGTTTTACACATTATACAGTTGCATAATGTATTTGTGATATGTCTGTATTTGAAAATTAAAAAACAACAAAAAAAAAAATTGTAATATGAGAAGTTTATTTTTTTGCCATAACCAATACTAATCAGAACTCATGAAATTGTCGGTCTACAACTTTGAGACCCCAGCTGTACACAGACAACTAAATGACAGAAGCATGCTTTTGTTTAAGTCTATTTTTGGTCAAAAAGCTAAAATATTAATTGACATTTCTCTTATAGAGATTGTTGTGCTAGTTTTATTAAAGAGGACCTATTATGTAAAACCAATTAGCCAATAATTTTAACCTTATTATAACTACATTCCCTCATCATTAGTTTACTCAAAGTTATAATTGAATTAATTCATGTATATTTGAGTAATCTTCTATTCCCCTACAGCTCGTGCTGGAGTGTTCAGAAACTCTCTGTTCTTCACTTTTCAGTTTCATTAAAACTAGCTTTGTCTGGTTCAATACTGTCTCAAATCACTTTACAACAATAAAAATTAGTCCTTTAAAATCTGTTAATTGTTTCAGTAAAATCTTAAAGTGAAGAGGCGGTGCTTAGTACTTCTACACTTCTAAAAACAGAAAGTTACTGGAGCTATTTCTATTTTTAAGAAAAAAAAAAAAAAAGTTTTGTAATGTCAACAGTTTTTGCTATAGGCAAATATATAAGGGTCTGTCTATAAGGGATGAATGAAAGAGAGAAAATCTGGCTGTGAGCCGTAAGATGCGTGTTTGTGCATTGTTTATTACTGCCTTAAATGAGCACTGTGTAAGAAAAAAATTAAAAATAAAGTGATCCAAGTAATGTCCACTTTTGAACACCAGGGTGCGCATTTCACATACATTTGCCTATCTACCATGCTGACGTCTAGCGTCAATATTCACATTCCGGCCCGTAATAAAGCATTTCAAATACGTATAAATGTATCACAATTGATGTGGATTGGTTAACAGTGCTCTCTTAAGTATTCATGTTGTAAAGAATAAATATGATTTAAATGTTTGTGGACTATATGTGATAATTAAAATTCCTCTCAATCTTGCACAGTGCCCCTTTAAAAACTGCAGATGGAAATTAGCTTTCTGGCTATAATCTTGTACAAGTATCTTTGCCTTGTTGGCATTATGTAACTGTACATTCTCCTGTGAAATAAAGACATTTTTAAAAATCACACATTGACCTGCCTTTTGCCACATAAACAACTAATCTATTAATTTGATAAAATAATTGACAGAATAAGTATTTACCAAGATTAACAGTAGTTGCAGCTCTTCTAGTTGTAAGTGTATGAGCTTGGTCTAGTCTAGTTTTATCTTATCAATATATCCTTATAGCCTTGTTTCTATAGTCCTTGTTTAGTGCTGTTGTTTTAGTCCTGTAGTTGAGTCTTGCTTTAGTCCTAGTCCTGATTCTGGTTCAGTCCTGGTTTGACACTCACGTTCGTCAAGCTTGAGTCCTTCGAAGCCGTCCATCCCTTGGTCTTTCAAAAGTTTAGCCCATTCACATCTGGTGTAAACTCTGCCCTGAGCCACAGCGCAGAGCAGCACAAGCAACACCAAACCCTGCATCTTCATCTCCATCACAGCAGAACTCAACCAGGACTAGACCAGGACTACACCCAGACCTGAGTCCAGACCAGTATTTAAGCAGAGCTGTTATCTCAGAGAGAAGACACACAGTGTCTCTGCTGCAGGACAAACAGAGACGATAAAGTTTATATCAAGATGATTCACATTCAGTGTTTTATCTGCAGGAATGTCAGTCACATCTGTAAAATATAATGTTCTGTAATGTTGTAATGTTTTGATCTACATTATTAACAAATGTGTGGACCCATTTAGTTTGCACATGTGGTGGTTTTAAACTACAACATGTCAGTAAATTCAAACTTGTGCTTTCGTAAATACATTCTACTTTGTCTTTTCTCCTTTGTATAAAATGTAATTGTGATTCTGTTTCATTTTGACTTAGTTTGATGTGATAGTCATTATTTATCCTAGTTTTAGAGCAGTTACATTACAAATTATGAGGAAATAAACACATAAGTTGAAAACTACAAGAAGTAATTTTATTTCTTAAGCAGAATCCCTCCACATAAATGTCGTCAAAAAGCAAGTCACAAGTCAGCAGGTCGTTGCATTGGCATCATCACTGGTATTTAAGACCACAATAAATAAATAAATACATGATTTGAATGGTCATTATGGGGCACTGTGACACTGTAAAATGAAATAAATGTGTCAAATTTTTAGCAATGTGCAATGCAAAAATGCTATGTTAGAACATTTAGGTATAAGTGTATAAGATAAAAATCTCAATTTTTCCTTGACATCTGGTGTGTTATTGCAAAGTTTTGGACTTTTACTCCATCTCAAATTAACTAAAAAGACTCATGTGACCATCTAATGCTGTTTTCAATTCATAATGTCTTTAATACATTTAATTTAATTAGAAATATAATTAATATCCAATTTGTCACAAAAAACAAACAAACAAAACAACATTTCTGCATCACCTTCAACTTTGTAAATATTTATGGTTTTTGTTTTTTACTCTGAGTCGTCTCCAGTCATGAAGAGTCAAGTCAAGTCATGAAAAGTGTTACTTGAGTCAAGTCAAGTATGCCCAAAATACAAAGACTATTTACACAAAACTGACACAGTTTTGAGGGAGATTAAGCAATGATTTATCAACATTAAAGAGTTATAAGTTATTATCATTTGTCAAATCGTAACGTTTAGGTTAATTGGGCATCACTGTAAATTTCCCTTAGTGAGTGAATGAGTGAATGTTTGTCTGTCTAACCCTGCGGCGAGTTGGCCACTGTCCAGGGTGTTCCCCGCCTAAGGCCCACAGTTACTGGGATAGGCTCCAGTCACCCGCGACCCCAACGGGATTAAGCGGTAGAAAATGAATGAATGAAAATCGTAACGTTTATGTCATTTATATCTATTTTGACCCATATTCACAATGTGGTTGCTAGGTAACAGTTGTGGAATTACCTCTACATGTGTCATGACAAAAGACAATTATAAACATCATCAAATTAAGTAAGTAAGAACATAAACTTTATTCATTAAGCGCTTTCCACAGATAAAAATCACAAAGCGATTTACAGAGGCAGAAACAGTTAAATCAGAACAACTAATATGAATAAAATACAGTATATGAGACAGAATCAACTTCAGATGTCACAATGAAACTGAAAACAAGCAAAGTGTTTAGAGAAATCTTAAACATTTAACTCAAAATGTAGACTATTCATGTTGTTGCTTGAACTTGATCCGTAATAATCAGATTTCTATTGGTGAAAATTCCCGTCAGACGCCAGCAGAGGACGCCATTGCCTCTCTCTTTCTCTTTCTTTCAGTCTTTACGTGAAGGACAGAGACATAAACAACCAAAGCGACTCCAAAGACAATCAGAGGAAGAAGAAAAGTCCAGCCTGAGGAGCCTAAAAAATAAATACATTCACTTTTAAGGCCAATTATAAAACTCTTAAAACAACTGAAGAGCACTTTCTCTCATTTTCTCAGCACAAAACCCATCATTATATTACTCAAAGTTGTATCTGGATTGATTCATGGATGTTTGAGTAATCTTGTATTGTCCTGCAGCTGATGTTCGAGGGGAAATCCTGGCTTCACCTACCACCTATCCCCGCCCACTTGTCTGTAGGAGTACTTGTGGTTACTCAGAAAAGTCAGATTCTGAGTAAAACAGGGTTCAAAATGCCATGTAGCCACTTTCTAACAACGCGAAAGTTTTGAGGATGAAGTAGCCAGACTTATCAATTCTACAGTTTTAACAGGAATTAAAAGGGCCTCTTTATATCTCTGAGTCGTTTTAGGTAAATTTTGTGTTTTAACAATAAATAAAATATATACAGTATTACTGATTTATGTATGTTGTGATGATTTAATTAAGATCTTACGTTTAGGCGCTGTATCTGGAAGTATCTCGTTGAGTTTGCAGACAATAGTTACATTGACTATAACAGTCTTCTTATCTGCAGGGTTTAGAGCCACACACTTGTACTGGTCGCTGTAATCCCTGCGTTTAACATTGAGGATCAGCACTGTAGATGTTCTGCTGCTGTCCACAGTCTGATCTCCTCTGAACCAGCTCAGTGTGATCTGCTCTGTGGGATTCACTGAACACTGAAGAGTGCAGCTGTCAGAGCTCACGTTCACACCAGACACCTCTGGAACAGACACTGGATCTGCAAAAGAGATACAGCATTAGTGCTAACTCTCATGAGTGGAACAAAAAAGGGTTTTATTTTTATAAACTACTTAGTAGAAGAAGAAAAACTTCTTGAAGTGACGAGATAGTCTTATCACCGACTGAAACAACTGAAATTTACTTGAACCTGACTGTGATGAATCTCCGGATTTCACCTGCTCTACCTAGACCTGCCTGTCATCTGTCTGTCACTTTACACCTCCAGCTGCACCAAATCCTCCAGTTAAGCCCCAAACCAAGCACAACATCATGGCAGCTGGAGTAGGACCAAACTAAGTACATCTCGGAGATGGTACAGTGGCTCACTGCTCCTGACAGTAAGAGAGTAAGACGTAAGTAAAATTTCTTCTGGAGGCTTTAAAGCTTTTTTTTCCATCTGCAACACCATAAACAGCCGACTGCCATGTGCTTTCATGAACACAGCCACCTTCTGATCCTGCACTGAATGTGAGCAACATTAGTAAAAAACACCAAGCGTTGATATGTGATGTGAAGGCTTCCAGCTCTTGCTTTTTTTGTGAAGATCAAAAAGCAAGAGCTGGAAGCCTTCACATCACAAATCAACGCGGTGGATTCCAACATCAAGTTCACCTGTGAAGACTCTAAGGACAGCCAGTTGGCTTTTTTAGACTGCTCGGCAATCATAGGAGAGGACGGAAAACTTCAACTAGAAGTTTATAGGAAACCCACTCACACAGACCAATACCTTCTGTTTGACTCCAATCACCCACTGCAGCACAACACAGGGCCGAGGAGGTACCCACAAGCTCTGAGGGTAAGAAGAAGAGACACAGCATGTCCAGAAAGCCCTCTCAGCTTGTGGATACCCCAAATGGGCTTTGAACAGAGCAAAAAGACCAAGAAACAGGAGAAAAGGGAGACGGAAACGGAGAAGAGGAAAAATGGGGTTTCGATTCCTTATGTGTCAGGTCTGTCTGAGAAGTTACAGAGAATTTCAACTATATTGGGGAAACCAAACAGCCACTTCACAAAAGACTTTACCAACACAGAAGAGAAGCCACAAGTGGTCCCCAGTCAGCTGTACATCTGCATCTTAAAGCCACCAAGCATAAATTTGAGGACAGTGAGGTTAAAATTCTTAGCAGGGAGAAGGGATGGTTTGAAAGAGGTGTAAAAGAAGCCATCTTTGTGAAAAAAGAAAACCCATCACTAAACAGGAATGGAGGCTTAAGATACAACCTACCTGGTGTGTATAGTAGCATTCTTACCCCTTGGTCTAAAGGGAAATAAATCTAGATAGAGCACAGTCTCCAGGACTTATTACTACAACAAGATCACTCAGTATGCTACTGTATCTTGTTCACAGGTAGCCAGGGCAATTTACTAGTGAATTAGTTAGGGGAGCTTGAAACAGTCTAGGCAGGCCCAGTCAGAACAAAGGAAAGGAAGCTGAGTACAATGAAAAGGAAGCAGAGAACAATAGAACAATAGAAACAGGGAACAATGCAAAGGAAGCTAGGGCTTACCAAACCAGTTTTAGGAACAGGTTTCAGGAACAAGTTTGGGTGGGTTTCGCCCCTCCTAGGGGAAGGGCTTGACTTAGTATAAATACAGCCAGTCTCAGTCTACTTCCATCAGATTGAAAATGACTTTCGGATGAGAGTAGAAACGTCTTGATCTTCGGAAACACTGTCCAGATGACTACTTTGAAGACTTTTTTACAGAATTTTCACACAAATTTGAGATATGACCTGAATTTTCTTGCTGATGGTGAATAAAGTGACAGTCTGTGTGGTTTGTTTGTGGTTTATTCATGAAAAACTCTGTGGTCAGTGCAGCGCTGACTTGTGACATATTGTGATTATTTTTTGTTTGAAGAACAAACTGTAGCCTATTTTTAAAAGAATTGTGTGAGATTTGTTCTGCCCAATAAAACACATTTTTTGTTCTTTTTGATCTCTCATAAACTCTGAAACACTCTGCTACAATGTCTTGGTGACGCTGAATCTGTTTAAAGCCGCTAAAGACACTTTTGTTTAGAAAATTACTGTCTTATTTTATCCTTGCTTGTGGTTGTAATTTTCTGTGTCCACTCTCTATAAAGTACTTTGTGATTTCTGTGAAAAGATCTATATTAATTAAGTTTACCTATTTACTCACCAAACAGTTTGAGTTCATAATTTTTTACAAACACATTCCCTTTTTTAGAGTCGATGGTATAAACTCCAGAGTCTGTTTTCTGTAGATTTGACAGAGTGAAGAGTCCAGTGCTTTTGCTCCAGTGAAGTCTGTTTGTGTAATTGTTGTCTTCAGTCTCATTAACACCATTGTAAACTAAAGCAACAAGTTTAGATCCAAATGAAAAATATCCTCTCTGTTTCAAAGGGTCGGGAAAAGTGATGGAAGATCCCACAACAGCTGTTAGATTCACCTTCTCTTCAGTCAAACTCAAAGGGAAAACTGCAGAGACAAAATGCAGAAGAAATATGTCCATACCGTACAAAAAGATCTGAAACTAAACTTCTTTTTTTCTAGATTCGTTTTGGTAAATAACCTTCATTAGGTCATTTCTGTGGTGCAAAATAAATTCAAATAAGACTATTGTTTTATCTTCATATTTTAAATTGTGGCTCTTGCATCAGTATGAATACGCACCACAAAATAGAACTATGGTAATTTATAATAGTAAACCTTACCCTATGTAATATGAGTAATAATACTTGCTCATCTTTTGTTAATGAGTAAATGTTTAATAAACGAGGCCCCAATAAAAACTATAGACTTTTTTGCTTCGTAAACAGTGAAAGTTTTTGTGAAAATGCAATATTTCATCATGCAGCAGATACAATACATAATGCGTCTTTACCTGTGAGTAGAAGTGCAGCTCTGAGATGTAAAGCCATGACTTGTCTTTGGTTTGTCCCACATAAAACTATCTTATGCTCTGACTAAACTTCAGTGGTTACATTTGAGCCACTTCCGCTCAGCTCAACTTTCCGATGATGCAGACGATTTAAGTTTCACCAGATGAGCAGAATAAACTTCAATTTAACCTGTTTAAGGCAAAAAACTGAAAAGTAACAAGTACATAAACTGTAGTCTTTTAGTCGATTAACGAACAAATGTTGAGTCTTAGTCGACCAGAGTTTGCATTAGTCACACAGTCTTAGAATCCAGAATATAAGGATTAAGAAACAACCAAAACTCTCTGTTCAGTATGTCAACCATAGTCTAAACAAGGACTAAAGTAAATCACACTACATATCCTAATGGTGTGTTCCAGACAACTGGGATATTTTCCACCTCCCACTTGACAAGATGCGCTGGAATGACACTAATAAATACTGATTGTGAACTGGGACCTGGTCGAGGGAGTCCCACTTCACATAAGAGAGTTTGCATGTTTCTCCGGGCACTCCGGTTTCCCCCACCAACCAATAACATGCATGTTAGGGTAATATCCTCCAGCTACGGTAGTCCTGACCAAGCCTAGCAAGAACATCTGGAGATGTGTCCCCGAGCGCTGCACTGCAGCGATCACTGCTCCTGAGGAGATGTCCCAGAGGCAATGAAGGATGGGTCAAATGCAGAGGACAAATTTACCTACAGGGACAATAAAGGATACCTTACCTTACCTTACCTTAGACACAAAAACGATGTAAAAATGGTTACGTAAACAATAAACAATGACCAGTGCATTAACCAGTTTTAACGAACAAGAACACCACAACGTGAAACGGAGTGTGCTAAAACTCCTCAACTGGACCTGACTGTGATGTGTCCACAGAGTTCACCTGCTCCATCTAGACCTGCTTGTCATCTGTCTGTCACTCCAGTTTCCACCTCCAGCTGAGGCCCAAGCCAAGCACAACATCACAGAGATGGTTCTACGTGAGGAAGAAGAAAAACTACTAAGTAAGTACATTTTTTCTGGAGGCTTTAAATCTTTTTTTCATCTGCAAAACCATAAACAGCCGACTGCTGTGCAGTCACCTTCTGATCCTGCACTGAATGTGAGCGACGCTGCAGAAACACCAAGAGCAACAGAGAGGCAGGAGTGAGAGCGCGGACAAGGACACTTCTACTGTGCAGAAAATGATATATAAATAAAACGATGATTCATTGTGATGATTTAAATCTGCCATAATCTCGAGCATCGACCTTAAAAAACAAAAAAAAACAAACGTAACATTTACATTGTTGTTATTAATAAACATTGACAAGACCAAATTAACCTAATTAGACTATTAGCTCATCTCTTCTTTCATTTGTTTTAGAAAAGGATTTTCAGACACAAAAGTGAATTCGGCTTTAGAGACAAGTTTACATTAACAGTCTTTTACAGAGCTTTCACAAGATTTTGAGACTATGACCTGGATCTTCTTGCTGAATAAAGTGACTGTCTCTGTGGTTTGTTGCTGGTTTATTTATGAAAAACAGGAAAACTCTGTGGTCGGTGTAGTGCTGACGTCTGACACATTGTGATTATTTTTTGTCTGAAGAGTAAACTGTACTTAAACATAAAAGAGTTTTGTAAGATTTGTTCTGCCCTTTCTTATCAATAAAACACCTTTTTTGTTCTTTTTGATCTGTAGATCTCTCCTAAACTCTGAAACACTCTGCTACAATCTCTCTGACGCAGAATCTGTTGATAATATTTAAAGGCAGCTGAAGTTTGTTTAGAAAAGCTTTTAAAGGTGGTGATTTTCACACTACAATTTAGGTTTTGAATCTGACAATTTCCTCTCCTAAATCCTTTGACTCGTGGTTAGTATCGACATGTATTCATTTTTGTTTGCAATTGTGGCTTAAAAAAACACAAACAACAACAACAGCAAAGTGAAACTGGAGAGGACCGCCCAAGCTCAGCCAATCAGAGAGCTTCTTTCAGCTCGCGATGAAAACTAAAGTACTTCATTATTCAGTTCAGACAGAGAGGTCTCATTTTTTCACAAAGTGCCGCTTTTATGGTATACTTTTTGGTAGAAAGCCCACAGGTTACAACTAAAAAAGCTAGTTACCCCAACTTTAATTGCCTGTCTTATTGTATTTTACTTACTGGGTTCTAACACTTAAAGACCATTAAAATGCCACACAAAAAAAAAAAATCTGCCCAATACCACATTTCAGACGAAGCTACAATGCTGGAGAACTAAAAGTGAAAGACAGGGACAGAGTCTGAAGATATAAGGAGCAGTGTGATTGGTCGGAACAGATATCTGCAAGTTTTTGTAAAAAAGTACAGTATAAAGTGTTTCTACTTTAAAGCTGATTTGTGAGCTTAACATGTTGTACGTTGCTTTTTTAATCACAAAAAAATAATAATAATAAAATAAGCAAAAGATACTCACCAAACACTTTGAGTTCATAATTTTTATAAATCACATTTCCTTTTTTCGAGTCGATTTTATAAACTCCAGAGTCAGTTTTCTGTAGATTTGAGAGAGTGAAGAGTCCAGTGCTGCTGCTCCAGTCAATTCTGTTTGTGTAAATGTTCTCATCGACATCAAATACACCATTGTAAACAGAAGCAATAGTTTTTGATCCAAATGAAAAATATCCTCTCTCCTTCACAGAGTCGGGAAAAGTGATGGAATATCCCACAACAGCTGTTAGAGTCACCTTCTCTTCAGTCAAACACAAAGGGAAAACTGCAGAGACAAAATGCAGAAGAAATGTGTTCAGACAAAAAAAAAAAAAAAAAAAAAATCAGATTATATTTTGACAAGAGCTATCTGATAATTTCTTTCAGCAGTGTACACCGTGGTCTGAAAATAAAAATCATGATGCCTTCTTATGCTTAATCTGAATTATTAATGTTGGTGGAAAATTCAACATTATACACTGAAAGATAAGGTGTGTGTGTTTTACAGTGCGTTTTTAGAAGACTGTTTTGCTTGGGCCTACAGAAACCTATACTCTAAAGATTCTTGGAAACACAGTCCTGAGCTAAACTGGTCCTATAGGTATTGGAGAGCTGGTCGAGAGGACTGGTTTTGGAAAAGGAGGCGGAGAAGAGACATTATAAAAGACACTGTTAAGAATGTTTTAAGAAAGCCATCAAACTAGCTCTGTGTAACATCTGCTTTGTCCTGAACGAAGAATAAACATTCTAAACTTTGTGATGGACTCTGTCGTTTTTGCGTAGCTTTTTCTAACATTTAAGCACACGTGTTACAAGTTCTTTTCTACGTTCATTCAGTCTGTTTGTATCCATTTAAATTTTTTGTGATGTTAAAAGCAAAAATATAAAGTTCTACTTTTGGTTAGGAAAAGTGGAAAGGACGTTTCGACTCTCATCCGAAAGCATTTTCAATCGTAAATGACTTTGTAAATGATTTTCGGATGAGTCGAAACGTCTTGATCTTCGGAAAAGCTGTCCAGATGACAACTTTGAAGCCTTTCTTCTATGGATCACTCCTGGACGAATGAGGGATTACAAAGGCCACATTTAGGAAGAAAGTATGGCATAAGTAGATCAATTATTCACAATAATTTTGTTCACTGCAAACCACAGAGAAATGGAAACAGGTCCATTGACTTCTTGTTCAAAATAGCAGAACTAATAAGCCCCACCTTTTCATTGTAAAATTTAACTTAAATCAGTTACAGATTAAAATAATAATAATAATAATAAATACTCTTTTCTGTTGTTGGAAAGCGTCTACATGACAATTTTGAATCATGCATGTTTTCCTAATCCTAATTTTGGATTAATCGCAAGTAATACAGACAAGTGGGTGGGGATAGGTGGTAGGTGAAGACAGGGTTTTCTGAGCACTGGAGCATCAGCTGTAGGACAATACAAGATTACTCAAATGAATCAATAAAAATCTAACTTTGAGTAAACTAATAAGGAGAAAGCACTATTGTAACATGGTATATAAAAAAGTACATTTTAGGTCTCCTTTAAGTTCTTGGTCTCGTCTTGGACTCGAGCACATTTGGACTCGGTCTTCGACTTGTTTCTGTCACTGAGACCAGATTTCATTACCACCACGCTCTGCGAAACTTGCACCAAGAGTCTGATGACTTGTCCCAGACGCAGTTTGTAATAAGCACTACACAATAAGTAGACAACCATAATCCTAACCTCTTGTAGAGATTGAAAATGGTATAAAATGACAAAGTTGGTCTTGATTTGTTCTTGATAGAATTGCGGTCTTGTCTCAGTCTTGACCTATTAAATTCTCAGTCTTGTCTCAGAAATACAGACTTTTTGCTTGCATAATACAAGTAATATTTTAAATGAGTTCAGCTTCTTCTGTTTATGCAAGTGCTCTCAACTGTTCTTATTTGTTCCTTCAGATGAAGTTGAAAACACATTTCCAGTTGAAAACACATTTTGACATTTTTTGTTGTTTAGCTCAAATTTGTTTGCGTAAAGCCCGTTAAAGCAGGTACAAACCCATCACCGGAAAAGTTACACGGTGCTTCTTTAAACAACATGGAGCTTCATCTATCTATCCAGGAAAATGACCATGTAACTTCTTGCACAAAACCTCAAACTTACCTTTTTTTGTCAGCTGTGTCATGTATTTGCTCCTCTTTTAGCGCTGTTAACTGTTTTGCACTTGAGCAAATGCTTGACAAACAAGGACCTAATAAAAACTACAGACTTATTTGACTTAAAAACAAGGTACAAATACTGTATAATAGATAATGCGTCTTTACCTGTGAGTAGAAGTGCTGCTCTGAGATGTAAAGCCATGACTTGTCTTTGGTTTGTCTCATATAAAAGTCTCTGATGCTTTGACTAAACTTCAGTGGTTACATTTGAGCCACATCCGCTCAGCTACGTTTTCAGCTCAACCTTCCGATGTGAAAGATGAATTTAGTTTCACAAGACGACCAGAATAACTTCAATTTGACACGTTTGAACAACCTAAGAGCTTGTCTTTTGAGATCCTTCAAGTGCACAGAGATAAGTTTAGAATTAGGATTGTTAGTCTTCATGAATAATAACACGTCTTAACATTCACCACTGAAATGAACATGGACAGAAACGCGTGAAATACACACAAAAAAAATATAAGTTGCGTTGATATGACACGCTGTTTACAACATTGACACGCTTTTGACACGCTTATCCATGAGAACAGGCTGTTCAAGAACATCATTAGCAAAAAGGAAAGCTCTCCAAAGAATCATTAAATCTACAGAGAGGATTCTAGAGACAAATCTTTTCAAATTTATTAACAATCAAGTCACACAAAGCATTAAAGGCGTGCAAAGTTTTTTCTGACTCAAGTTTACAACGCAAAATTACAATTAATGTAATATTGTCAGTGTTAAAACCTTCAAAGACTTGTGAATTGTTCAAAGGACATGTGACAGGTTAAGCACACATTTTAAAGTCCACAGCCTTGAGTGTATTTAGTCAGATCTTTCCATCGCAGTGACACTTCCAGGCCGTCCTGAAAACACAGACAAACAGACAATAGAAAATACTTTAGTCTGGCAGAGTGGTTAGCTTCCTCTCAGGTCTGAAAGCTTCAAAACATCATGTGTTATTACATATTGAAAAGGACATGGTATCAACCTTTGCAGTACCTTTCCTAAAGTTTATTAAATAGTAAATTAGTTTGCTCTTTGTCAGAAAAAAACAAATAAATAAGCTGCTCTTTTGCGCTTTGGCTAGCTCAAATCTGTATGTTTCAAACACTTTAAATCAGAAGTGTCAAATTAAATGGAGCTGGGTCCGGTAGCACTTTAAAACCACCACGTTACCTGCCAGTTAATTACCGCGTCACTTACTAGTTTCTAACAGTGACACTTAGTAGTACTTACAGTGGTACTTATGGTGGTGCCTAGGGTGGTACTTGGAGGGGTACTTGTGTCAGCTGTTTCTGGTACTTACAGTGGTACCTTTTAGTACACTTACCAGTACTTTTAGTGGTACTTATAACGGTACAAATTCCTACACTTTGCAGAACATATTGCAGCACTTACCACCTTTAATACTTTGTGGTGCACACATTTGTTTAAGTGGGGGTCACTGTAAGTACCACTAACTATCAGTGTTATGTACCAGTAACCGCAGATACAAGTACCCCTCCAAGGACCACTTCAGGTACCAGTGTAAGTACCACCATAAGTACCACTATAAGTACCAGTAACTATCAGTGTTATGTACCAGTAACTGCTGGCACAAGTACCCCTCCAAGTACCACTTCAGGTACCACTGTAAGTACCACAGTAAGTACTACTAAGTGTAACTGTTAATACAGTTCTGGGCTTGTATTGACCTGTAGTTCAAATTGTTGTGAGCTTTATCAGTCATATCAATAATATTCAGAAATCATCCCAGAGGCCACATGAACACCCCTGCTTTAAATCTTCGCTTCTTCCACTTCACTTCTGTACAGTGCAAATGTTTTTCTATCTTGCTTGCTGTCTTGTTTTTTGTCCCATCTGATTTTTCAAGGACCCTATCTGTTGCTGCTCTCCTAAAATTAACATGGATTTGATTATCTGGTCTCTCAATGCAATTGGCAACTTTTTTTTCACCAAAGAGAGGAACGATGGAGCCTTTCTTTTCAGACTGCCTATAAAGACACACCTAGCAGAAAACATATTACATCAAGTGGTGTGTTGTGACTGTGTCTGGAAAGGAGACTGATACTGATTATTATTTGGGATTTTGGATAGAGGAACACCTGCATTGACTCTGGGCTAGGGATGTCACAATATCAAATTTTAGTATTGCGATTATTGTGATACAAAATGTCACGATTTAGCGATTATTCAAGATTACTGTCGCCACAACCAAACAACAATCAATCTCAATGTCTACCATGCTACTTTTTATTAAATTAAACTTTCTGAATTAAGCAATCCTAATGTGACAAAACATTCTTCTGCATTTGTTTTTAAAAAGTTTGTATTTGAAAAAAAAAAAGTGCTTCTAAAATTGTGTTTTTTTCTATATTTTGAAAGGCAGAGTTTTGCTTCTAAAATGGCCACATTTAGAAATAAGTTGATATGTATTTAATTTTTATGTGCATTTTTGAGCCAATATCAATGTTTGTCATTTGACCGTCAAATATTTGCAGATTTTATCCAGAACAAGGCACAAAATCACAAATGTACTTACTATAGCAAGAGAATGTATTTATCTAAAATAAAACACATAATATATCGTCTTTTCTCTAAAGTCAATGTTTTATTCATTAGTTCAGAAAATTTGAGGTTCAGAAGAGTTATCTAAAATGAATAATTTAAAATAATTACAATTATTATCCTTTTGTTCTTACGATTATATTGTCCTTGGAATAGTCACGATTATCGATTAACCTAATAATCTTGACATCCCTACTCTGGGCTGTTTTACACTATCTGTAAATTTTACAAGAACTCAGGGGCTGTCTGTGAATTTAAAAGAGCACTTCTGGAGCATGAATGACTGGCTGAAGGATTACACCAGAAAGTGGCACAGAAATAACTAGTTTACATCCGGTTCAGTCCTGATACAAACTTGATTATGTTGGACCGTTTGTTGTGTTGCTCATCAACTGGAAGTGTGGACCTGACGCTGAGATTACAGGGATAAGGCTGCAACAAGTTAATTGATTAATCACAACTAATCCATTATTACTATAATCATCAACAAATTTAGTAATCGAAGAATCGCTTGCTGGTCTTTTTTTAGGTTAGGTATTTAGGCAGCTTTATAAAACCTCATAATCTGGCCTGCCAGATGGTTTATCTCGCGATATTTGTGAATCCACAAACACGAGAGAAACCATCTGCCCTTCCAGCCGCCGATTGGTTTGAGAGTCTGAAACGGCGGTGTTTCGGCTTACTCACATCACAGCAGCGTGGTATTGAGGCCCAATCACATTGTAGCAGGGCGGGCTAACACGGCTGTTGGCCGCCGAGTCCGATTCAAGCTAAACAAAGACGGCGGCTCTCGTGGATGTGTTGTCTGCTGTTTTTGATGCGGTTTTAACAGAAATATGGAGTCGTTTCTTTTTGAAAGAAAAGCTGTATGTGTGACACGTACTTGTTCTGTCTCACGCAGAAATTGGATAAATCATTACGAGTTGTTGCTGTGATTGGCTAAGCACTAATAAGGTAGGCCTCTCACCCAATCAGCTCGAAGTATTTCACTAAACGCCCCACCTTTTCTCAAATGCTTTCAGTGAGTCAGGTTCCAGATGGATATAGTGAGAACTTAGATAGGAGTTCAAAACATATCTGACGTGAGCCAGGTTAAAAACCTCAGACTTAACAGCAATAATAATGATGAGCAATGAAAATGCTCATGAAAACTCCAGAATGCCCTTAAACGTTACACTAGTAAAATAAAGACCTAAATAAGCTAATAAGGAAAAAAACACTGGAATTAAGGCCAATTTATTTGGTTTTAGGTATAATTTGACCATCTCTTGTTTTATTCGTATGACTTCTTTGTCCTACAAGTGTGAAATTTCCTTCTCCTAAATAAAACTCAATTGTTTATGCTGTTCCACTCTATTGGCAAATTAAAATGTTAAAATTTCAAGCTTGAACTTGTTAAGATGATACATTTTTCCAATGTATCTCAGCTCAAATTTTGCCCAAATCTTGTTTTGAAGTAACTCTTGCATTCTAAACAACAAATCGATTAATCGAAAGAATAATCACCCAAAGTTGCAGCCCTATTCCAGGACTCACTGATTGATTGTGATCAAAGTCAAATTAATTTAAGATTCAACCTAAATATGGATTATAAAAATTTTATCCCACCACGCCCTTTCCATCCTCCAGGGAGAACTATTTTGGCAATAGTCTGTCTCTTATCTTCGATGCAGTCGACTGTCCTTCATGACTATGCCACAGTAATCGTAAACATCCAGGTTGTTTTGGCTCTTACTTTCCAAACACACTCCTCAGACCCACACACTCAGATACACTCCTCCCCTACCCATCCCTCTGTCCATAACAACTGCTTCCTCTTTGCTTCTCCCTTCTTTCCCCGACCCACTAACCGTCCAAAAACATTCAGGAAATATTGGTTCTATGCCCTGAATTCTCCACATCAATTAGCAGACAACAGAAACATCACACCTGCCACATGTGGGCTCTTTATTCCAAATGTGCACTCCGCAGTGACTTGACATCACAACAATCACTTCATACTTCTCCCAAACAAACAAAATTTACTAATTCTTTCTCCTAAAAAAATGTGCGCGAGCTCATGACTGCTCTCTGCACAAAAAGCAAGTCTCCAAAATAAAACGTAAAATGTCATCTTACCTTCTTAAACTGAAAAAAACAAAGAAACAGAAAACATAGTCTCCAGTGCAAGCCCTTCTGCGTAAAGTCTGCGTGTTGTGATTTATAAATCCACGTGATCCATTCACAGTCTGAAGTTTATGCATAAGAATGTCGCAAAAAGATTTTGCAGTAGCATCCTCCTGGTCATGGCTCCAGTTGAAAGCATAATCCCAAATGTAAACTACTTTGGCACGTGTCTGATGCCAAGTCAGAGTAAAGAAATATCTAATCCAGCCTTCTACATTTCTCCTCTTCCTCCGGGTAAAGAGGATTCAAAGTTTTAGTGTCAAAACTTTGAACAGACCTTTAAAGCAATGGTTCCCAACCCTTTTTCCTTAATCCTAGAGCACTATCGCCGGCTGATTTTCACTCAAGCAAATGTATTTACATGACTTTCAATATGTTGCCTTTTTCTGAGTGTCATGAGTCCCTGGGTAGCTTCACCATTGTTTTTCACATCTATAAAGGTGCAGGTGTTTCCCTTCCCCAAAACCTACTTTTTCCTACAGGCTGCTTTCGGGTAATTTTCACCCGGCGATAGTGAAAGAGGGTAATGTACGTTTTGGGTGGATTTCACCCAGCGATAGTGTTAGTGTTGAAATTTAAGTGATCAAGAGATAACAAACAGGCCAGAAAAATTATCTCTGACCCCTCTCATGTCTTATTCTCCCAATATGAACTGCTCCCATCTGGACGCTGCTATAGAGTTCCAACAAGAAACAAAAAAGATACCTGAACAGGTATAAAAACTCATTCCTCCCAATATCAGTGAACCGTCCTAAATTCAGGCCACAGAGCAGAGCGCTGATGGTGATGGGAGTGTTTCTGTAAATGTGTTAGTTAACTGTCTGTGTTTGGTCTTTATTGTCTTTCTTGTGTGTGGCAGCCTGTATGTCCAAGACAAATTTCCTTCGGGACAAAATAAAGAAATCTTGACTCTTGAATTGTGCCTCATGTCAAGGGTGACAACATTCATCATACTCACCATATTTACTGTCCCTGGTCAACTCCAGCTGTCATTCTGTTGCAGGATTAGTGTCTCTGACATCTCAGCTAGTGAGTAACACAGGATTGCTTTTGGTTGATTTTCCCCCAGCAATTGTTCCTCTCTCCTGTAGCTGTTTGCGTGCCCAGGAGTCTGAGCCTTCACCAGGGAAGTCTCACATGTCTCAGGGATGGGTGGAACAAAGACCAAGTTTCCTGTATCAGTATTTTTTTATTTTAATTTTTTTGTTTTTATTCTCAAATTCCAAATTTTTCAGTAATTTTTGAGCATGTTTGTACGATCATCCTATATTTTTATTTTCCATTTTGTTGCACATACCACAATTTAGAATAAAAGAAAACCACTCTAATTTATCAGGTGTTGTCATATTTTGATCTATTTTTAATAACAAGTACTTTTTATAGCGAAAGTGTTCTAGGGTTGAAAAAAAACAACAACAAAAAAACCTTGAATGGGTGTCGACTCCCCTCTGCTTAAAACAACGACCCCCAAAATATATTATGTAATCATATTTATAACTAATAACTAAAATAATTAATTTGAGACAAATAACCACCAGTTGTTGTGTTATTTGTTTCTTTATCTTTTTTTCTTGCCATATATATAACAAATAAAATTAAATACTTATATACTTTTACTCTATGACCAGTCAAAGTTTTGGGGATCTCCTTCAATATCTGGCGCCCCCCAGGTTGGGAACCACTGCTTTAAAGGGTAAATATGTTAAAAAGAAGACACTGTTCTGTGATTGGCTGGTTCTGGTCACGTGACTCACCAGGCCGAGAGACTGTTGGATCCCAGCACGATGAGTTTGGCACAGTTTATGTCGTCCAGAGGATTGTCGTCGAGAAGATCTGTGGAGCGAGAGAAAAACAATTACATACAATACTGTAAAAAAAAAAAAAAAAAAACACAAACAAACAAAAAATATATATATTTTTAATGATATGAAATTGAAACTAAATATGAATATTTAATTTCAGTTTTAACACTACTGAGAGATCATAGTAATTTTAACTTAGCATCAGTAAACTAGGCCTCAGTCTATTGAACAGTCTGTGATTGTGGAACTTTTGAGACTACTTTCAGAGTTGCCAAGTTTGCCTCTTTATAGCGACTTTAAGCTTCTTTTTTTTGGAAAGCTGCTTGTGAATTTTGACAGTCGCGAGTTGCAATTTTTAAATATCTGACATCATCTGTTCTTTCTGTGGAGAAACTAGGACTAAGGACTTTCAAATATGCATAATTGTATTAAATAAACCATACATTCGAGCTCAGATAACTTCTCTAAGGATTATGATTATTTTTCCCGTGCATGCAAAATTCCACAACACTCCATAACATTTCAGTGGGATAAAGAAGAAGAAGTCTTACCTGCACAGTCGATGCCACAGATGTTCCTTGCGTTGGGTCGTCTGTCGTCGCACCAGAATTTGCTGCTGATCTGGAAAATGCCGTTGTCTGTGGAGCCGTCCGGGTTTGTGTTTATGGCTTGGGTGTTGTAGTTGGACACATGTTTAGCCAGACAAACAACTGAATTAAAAAACAAAAAACATTTACACAGTTTATTTACTTTATTTAGGGCTGCAACAAGTTCATTGATTGATCTCAACTAATAAATGTTTCCAATAGAACAACTAATTTAGTAAGCAGTGTTAATGTATTACACAAACTCAAATGGAGTTCAGGCCAAAATGATCGTAGTCAGAGTTGATCAGGGCCCATATTCATCTTATTCTGCTCCGCCCACTTTTCTTGGCAGCGTACTTCCAGTTTAGCTGCAGTTTGCCTAAATTATTAATATAGACTTTGTCACCACTTTTGACAAAGTGTAGAAATACCTCAAATATCCACAGCACTATATCTGTTTCAGTAAAAAAAAAAAAACACTATCGTTTGAATTTGAGTGCTCTGCAAAACTTCTAAATCAGTCCTGAACTACACTAAACAAGGATCAGATAAGTACTGAGAAAATCTCAGCATTAAACCAGAACTAAACGAGGACCAAGCAAGGTCTAAAGCAGAATTAAGTCAGACCTAAAATAGGACCCAATCACGTCTAAGATATAGTAGCCCAGTTTTAAACCAGCAAGCAAGAGAAATATCTTTTTACAACTGTGGGAAAATGGGTTGAGGGCCAGATCAAACCAATAACATGAACGTTAGGATAAAATCCTCCAGCTATGGTAGTCCTGACCAAGCCAAGCAAGAACATCTGGAGATGGTCCCGAGCGCTACACTGCAGCGATCACTGCTCCTGAGGAGATGCCCAGAGGCATGAAGGATGGGTGAAATGCAAAGGACAAATTTCCATACGGGGACAATAAAGTATACTTTAACCTAAATCTTTGGTTAGATTGAATAGGCCTGCTTTATAGTACATAGTTTAAAAAAAAGTAAATAAAAGTGGGTAAGCAGAGTCAGACACAATTCTAACAAATTGCTTGCAATTCACTTTTTCCAGTACATTTTAGAGGTTTTATAGACACCAGGGATGTAACGATAATTTAATCCATATTGTAATTTGTGCAGTTTATTAGTTTGCCAATATCAATACTAATCAGAAATCATACTGGGAAACTGTCGAATGAAATTGTCGGGCTACAACTTTGAGACCCCAGCTGTACACAGACAACTAAATGACAGAAGCATGCTTTTTTTAAGTCTATTTTTGGTCAAAAAGCTAAAATATTAATTGACATTTCTCTTATAGAGATTGTTGTGCTAGTTTTATTAAAGAGGACCTATTATGTAAAACCAATTAGCCAATAATTTTAACCTTATTATAACTACATTCCCTCATCATTAGTTTACTCAAAGTTATATTTGAATGAAATCACGTATGTTTGAGTAATCTTCTATTCTCATACCATGGCCATACCTGCTTATCAAAGCCTGATCCCGTCAGATCTAAGCAAGAAAGGGCCTGGTGAGTACTTGGATGGGAGACCGTTGGAACACAGTGGGACGATAGGAGTAGATTGTCGTTGTGTCCTTGGGCAAGACATTTAACCCACACTGCCTCATTGTCTGTGTACACTGGGTGAGTGGATGCTAGATTGTAAAGCGCTTTGAGTACCTGGAAAGGTAGAAAAGCGCTATATAAATAGACCATTTCATACAGCTCTTGCTTGAGTGTTCAGAAACTCTCTGTTCTTCACTTTTCAGTTTAATTAAAAATAGCTTTGTCTGGTTCAATACTGTCTCATATCACTTTACAACAATAAAATTAGTCTTTAAACTCTGTGCTTGTTTCAGTAAACTTAAATGAAGGTGTGTTGTATTCTGCACTTTAACATAAGTGCTGGAGCTGTTTCTATTTTAAGGAAATGACACAATAGGCCCCCTTTAAAGTTTTGTAATGTCAACAGTTTTTGCTATAGGCAAACGATGTCTATAAGGGATGAATGAAAGAGAGAAAATCTGGCTGTGAGCCGTAAGATGTGTGTTTGTGCATTGTTTATTACTGCCTTAAAGGAGCACTGTGTAAGAAAAAATTAAAATAAAGTGATCCAAGTAATGTCCACTTTTGAACACCAGGGGAGCATTTCACGTCATTAGCCTCATCTACATGCTGACTCTAGCGTCAATGTTCACAGTCCGGCCCGTAATAAACATTTCGAAAAGTATAAATGTATCACAATTGATGTGGATTGGTTAACAGTGCTCTCTTAAGTATTCATGTTGTAAAGAATAAATATGATTTAAATGTTTGTGGACTATATGTGATAATTAAAATTTCTCTCATCTTGCACAGTGCCCCTTTAAAAACTGCAGATGGAAATTAGCTTTCTGGTTACAATCTAGTACAAGTATCTTTGCCTTGTTGGCATTATGTAACTGTACATTCTCCTGTGAAATAAAGACATTTTTAAAAATCACACATTGACCTGCCTTTTGCCACATAAAAACTAATCATTAATTGATAAAAAATTGACAGAATAAGTATTTACCAAGATTACAGTAGTTGCAGCTCTCTAGTTGTAAGTGTATGAGCTTGGTTAGTCTAGTTTTATCTTATCAATATATCCTTATGCCTTGTTTCTAGTCCTTGTTTAGTGCTGTTGTTTTAGTCCTGTAGTTGAGTCTTGCTTTAGTCCTATCCTGATTCTGGTTCAGTCCTGGTTTGACACTCACATTCACCCAGCTTGAGTCCTTCGAAGCCGTCCATCCCTTGGTCTTTCAAAAGCTGAGCCCATTCACATCTGCTGTAAACTCTGCCCTGAGCCACAGCGCAGAGCAGCACAAGCAACACCAAACCCTGCATCTTCATCACTGCAGAACTCAACCAGGACTAGACCAGGACTACACCCAGAACTGATTCAGACCAGTATTTAAGCAGAGCTGTTATCTAAGAGGGAAGACGCACAGTGTCTCTGCTACAGGACAAACAAAGATGATAAAGTTTATATCAAGATGATTCACATTCAGTAGTGTTTATCTGCAGTTAGACACACAACACAACACACACAGAAATGTCATATATCTGTAAAATATGTTTTCATCTAGACTCACCCCAGTGATATGTGCCGGCCGCTGAATCAAGTTCTGTTTACATGTTTATTTGTGACTTTACCAGGCTTTGGTGATCACATTGCAGCGGCGACAAAATACAATACAGTTTATCACATAAGTCATAGCATAAAATCATACATACAATTTAAAACAGAGACCAATTAGCTTCACAATATTCAAGTAAAACAATGACACACTGTTGGACTCTAAATCCCTATTGTTCAGGATGTGCTTAAATCAGGGCTGTTCAACTTAATTTCCAAGAGGGGCCATTTTTTATCAAAGACCATGGCTTGTGGGCCGGGTTGTCTGAAGGGGAATTAAATCCGGACTGAAATATACATTGTAAAAAGTGACAATCTTAAACTGGGTAATGAGTGAATAAAAACTTACATTAAGTAATATTTCTCTTTATTTTAGCACATTTTAACAAGAACAAGAGCAAAGAAAATTGTTTTGTTAAAAAAAAAACTGCAATTGGAATTGAAAACAAGAAAACATTGGTAAATCTTTTTTTTTTTTCAGACAGTAAAATATATATAATCAAACCAAGATAACTATTTTCTAGTTTAAACACTTAGTGAGACATTATGAAATTCAAGTTGGGCACTTTTTTCAGAGTAATAACCAGAATTAAATCTACAAACAAGAGAAATTTTATTTTTGTAGTATTAGGAAAATTGAGGGCCGGATGAGATTTTTGGAGGGCCGGTTTGGCACCTGAGCCTTAAGTTGAATAGGCCTTGCTTAAATGAATCCATGTTCCAGGCTGAATGAGCAGAAAACAGGAAAACCCTTTTTTCCAAACTCAACTTAAGAATGAATATAATTAAATTGGTCAAGTCAAAATCACTGTGTCTTAATGTGAAGCAATGTCTGTTGCTCATCATGGCTCACTAAAAAAAAACTGTCTGAAGACTTCCGATATAGAATTGTAGATTTGTATAAAGCTGGAAAAGGTTACAAAACCATCTCTAAAAGTCTGGATGTTCATCAGTCTACAGTTAGAGAAATTATGTACAAATGGAGAGAGCTTGGCACTGTTACTTCTGTCCCGAGGAGTGGCCTTTCAACAAAAATAACGCTCAAATTTCAGCACAAAATACTCAGAGAGGTAAAAAAGAACCCTAGAGTGTCTGCTAAAGACTTACAGAACGTACTGGCACAGTCCAGTATCTCTGTGCATACACTGACTACATGTAAAACAACAGTCTAGAATTGTGCTCATCAGAGGACTCTACAGAGGAAGCCACTACTGTCTAAAAAAAACATTGCTGCACGTTTAATGTTCGCAAAAAATCACCTAGACACTCCACAGAACTTCTGGCAAAATATTTTGTGGACTGATGAAACTAAAATTGAATTATTTGGGAGAAACACACAACGTCATGTGTAGAGGAAAAATTAAACAGCTCACCAACATCAACACCCCATCCCCACCGTGAAGCCTGGTGGAAAGAAAATTATAGTTTAGGCCTGTTTTGCTTCCTCAGGGCTAATGTAATCATTAGTAGAAAAATGAATTCAAAAGTTTATCAGATGTTTTACAAAAAAAGTTGAGGATGTCTGTCAGACAGTCGAAGCTTAAAAGAGGAAAGAAGCTGCAACAAACAATGATCCAAAACACAAGAGTAAATCAACTTGAGAATGGTTTCGGAAGAACAAATCACACGTTCTGGAGTGCCAAGTCAAGGTCCTGACTTGAGATGCTGTGGCATGACCTCAAAACAGCAATTTATGCCCAACATCCAGAATATGACTGAACTGCAGCTATTTTTAAGAAGAATGGTCCAAAATTGATCAGATCGATGTGCCAGACTGATCTGCAACTACAGGAATCGTCTGCTAGAAGTTATTGCTGCCAAAGGGGGTGTAACCAGATATTAAATGTAAGGGTTCACTTACTTATTTCTGGCACTTCTGTCATTGTTTGTATTCTAATTAAAAATATGAAAACCTATAAATGTTTGGGTGGTTTTAGTTAAAGCAGACATGTTTTTTTTTATCTGTGTGATTTTGACAAAGATCAGAATAAATTTGATAGTGATTTTATGCAGAAATGTGAGAAATTTCAAAAGGTTCACATACTTTTTCATGCCGCTGTATGTCTACTGACGATGTTTTGTCTGCTGACTCAATTTGGGTTCCTTCAACGGTTGATATTTGAAGTGAGTGTCTTTGAGTATACCTGTGGAAATACCTGTAGATAGTTCTTTTATGTTCCTTTCATTCCATAAGGTTGAATTTGCCAGGATACAAAAAATGTATCAATATTTTAAAAATCACAAAGCAGAACGATGATTTTAACTATATAATCACAAGACAAGTCAGTGCTGTTTTCAATTTATCGAAAACAAAAAAACATTTTCTAACTGTCTTCAGACCTGATCCAAACAGCTGCTCTCGTCCCATTTTGTTGTTTTAATCAAAAAAGTTTCTCCAGCCAACTAGATAGACAGCATCGTCATTTGACTCAGATGGATAAGGATCGCATGTTCAAATCTTGCAATCAGTTTTCCATTTTTCTCTTTTCCCAATTTAGACAAAAAAAAAAAAATCACATGAGCTCATGTAAAGGAAAGGTTTCATGCACATGTCTGCAAAGTAAATAAAAAAGAATTTTGAAGTGCAAGCAACTGTATTTGTGCAGTGCCTCACAGCTGTAATCGTCACCACACGTCAGGATTGCTCTTACCCCAGGGACACACCTGCAAGCGTATTTCGCGCTACGCCAAGCCCTACGCGCGTTAAAATAGCCCAACGATGCACGCGTATCGTTTGAAAACATGCAAGTCAATGAACCGGCCACACACCCCGGTGCTTGACGCGCGAAGCGAGCGTGACGTCGTGCGAGCGTTGGGCGAAAGAATCCAACCTATTTTTTTTTGTCGCTTGACGCTGGCGTAGCGTGTGACGTAGAATACAGAGAATAAAGAGAATCAGGCTTCTACCTTCTACGTACCTGTTGTGTACTTGCCATTAGCACCACTGTCCTGGGACAGACCTGGACTGTGTGACGGAGCCCTGCTTCAATAGGACTGCCTGCTTGAGTTTTCATATTTACTATTGAAAACCTCGCGTTTGGCGTGATCAGCCGGTCCAGAGGGGAAATAGAAGCCTATTCATGAGGTTATTTTCACTATAGACGGGATACATGAGCAGAAACACAGACAGACAAACTTAAACAGTTTTCCCATAGAGAAACACAGGGTGAGTGGCTCGCGTTGACGCACCACAGGCATGCACGGGGCATCTGCTGCGATTGGCGGTGTGGCCACCCATGCGTGGACGCACGGCTGTGGTTTCGCTTGTTCACGCACGTCATTTTTGTCGCTTGCTGTGTGTCCGGGCCCTTAGTCAAACTTTGTTTCAAGTAAATTCGTTGTATATTCTCGGAGTTATAAAACGGTTGATGAACAAACACTTCAGCAGATTTATATGTGCGAATCACCACACAGAACTTGACAAAAGATTCAGACACAAGTTTGTCTTTGTGGGTCTGAACCATAGTGGCCAGAAGTGCTTTATTTGTTTGTGTGAGCACGCGCTGCTGTGGAGCAGAGGAGAGGTCAGGAGGAGGAAAGTCTCTGAGCTGAGTCCGGACTATGACCATGTCGTGGCTAAAGAAGTTTACTACTGGGCGAGAGAATGTATGAGAGGTGGAGTAGATATTGGCTAAAAATAAAAAAAGAATAAAAATCAAGAGAGGTTTCCTGAGCGGGACTCGAACGTGGGTGCAGAAAAGGCAAAAGTTTTAACGCACAGTCCTTAACAACTTAACTAGCAGCTAAGACACGTGACTCAACGAACAAATAGGCCAATCTAATGTCTAATTTTCCCGGGCTGAGAAATGATCTCAGCACGCCACTCCATAAAGGAGTCATGCTGTAGGGTTTAAGCGTTCATAGTAATGGCACAACTTGGAATATTTTGACCCATTTTTGCATGTTGGACAAAAATTTGAATTGGCACAAGTACACTACAGAAGAATACACTGATGTTTAAAATATAGGCTATTGAAACTGAATTTAACATTTTTTTAACATCAACGTCTTCTTTAAAAAATCCTCCAAAACATCTCTTCTCTTAAGATGCGTAAAGAGCAGACATACAGGCCAAACTGATGCAATTAAGAACTTAAATAGCTATAGACCTGTTTGTGACTCTTTTCCGTCCCTTTCCTTGCGTGTCTCTCCTCGTGCGCACCAGTGCCACTGCGAGCCCATGTGTCTTCTCGCGCACAGGACCTGGGCCGTTGTGGTGTGTCGATATGACGTACCTCCCGCAATAAATAGCTTACAATTAATGTGGCTAAGTTTAGGCAGAATTCGAAGGCTAAGTTTAGATTTGGGGCTTTGGTGAGGGTTAGCAAAAGTTATTTGAAAATAAAAAAGGATTTGTGATTTTCTAGCACTAACTTTAAACAAGGGTGGTGCAATTTCAATGTTACACTGCAGCATAAGGTTGGCAGTTGGGTTGCAATTAGGTCGCAAAAACCTGATGACAAGCACTTTTCCAGTCCAAGGTTCTGGCGGTAAGCTATAGGAGGACGTGTCGGAAAACCGGGATGTTTGAAAAAAAATAGAAAGTACCACTACACCGACTAAGAAATTTAAACATGTCGGAGTAAAGGGATGCATGAAAAAATATGCTAATGCCACAACATCGACAATTAGAAATCAGTGTCAACGTAGCGGGATGTCGGGGGAGAGGCATGTATCAGTTTAATTTACTTTTATCATTTGTCCTTGATATTAGCCTTTGAATATCCAGAACAGAACAGGAAGCATTGTTCTATGTGGATACTTTACAGATAACAGCTCTGCTTAAGTACTGGTCTGGACTCAGGTCTGGGTGTAGTCCTGGTTGAGTTCTGCAGTGATGGAGATGAAGATGCAGGGTTTGGTGTTGCTGGTGCTGCTCTGTGCTGTGGCTCAGGGCAGAGTTTACACCAGATGTGAATTCGCTAAGGCGTTGAAGGACAAGTCTTGGTATGGCTTTGGAGAACTCACCCTGGCGCAATGTGAGTATCAAACCAAGACCAGGACTGGGACCAGGACAAGACTTGACAACAAGACAAAACTAAACAAGATTTAGAAACAAGACTGTAACTTAGAAAAACAAAACAATACATTAATTAACGAGAACAAGGGCTAAAACTTGCATCCAGACTTCTAAGGAGCATAAACAGGACTTGTTCCTGAAAACCATAAAGACAGGGCTGAAGCAATTTAATTCAGAACTACGACCAAACCATTTTTGTTTGTTTGTTGTTTGTTAAAAAAAATAATACTATGGATCACTTCTGAACAAATAAAGGATTACATCGACTTGTTTCTAATGAATAGTTCGTAAACATGTTCTGGGAAGTGCAGTGCAACACAGTGAATAAATAAATCATACAGATAAACAATTAGTACTAATGTCACAAATGTGATTTTAACTTGTTCTTGTTTCCTCAGGGGTTTGTGTTTTTGAGCACGAAACAAACCTGAACAGCAGTGCCATACGCACACACGAAGACGGCTCTTCAGACTATGGCGTTTTCGCATTTAACAGCAAATACTGGTGCAACGATGGAAAAACCGAGACTAAGAACTACTGTGGCTATGAATGCTCAGGTAAAACTTGAAAAAGACACAATAGAGGTTTGATTAGCAAGGACAATGTCAGACATACTGTATATAGTGTAGGTTTTTATTCTTTGCTGAATGATAGACTGATACTGAAGTTCAATGGAACCAGATGAACGATGGCCAGACGATGAGACTCAGTGAGGGGGTTCGATTCAGGACCCTTCTTAAGAAGTGTTTTGTGTTTTCTGCTCCACTCTTTTCATTATTTGTAGCTCCTATAGCGCACTTACATACAAAACAAAAAGTTTCGTGCCCATACCGCCATCTTGCAGCTTCACCAGGTCAGAAATACGACATAATGAGCATGTGCAGTGGGAACGGAATAATTTTAGAGTGGAATAAACAGTTACATGAGAAAAGAATAAACTGATTGGGCTTTAAAAGCGGAATAAACAACCCACTTAGTTAGGAATTAAGTTAAAATCTGAATAATCATTCTCATTAAGAATTAAGTGTTTACATGGTCTTTTTAAAGCGGAATCATTTTATTCAGATTTAGATAATTTTTCTTTGGAATTAAATCATCATGTAAACAGGGAAAATTTGAGAAGCATTTTTTAAAATAAAATCATGTCTGTGCATAAACTCAATAGGGAATGCAGATCGACCCAATATACTTAATGCAACCTCAAAACAGCAAGTCTCAAAAATGTTTCAAACAGTAAATCACGGTAAAATTCTTTGGGACCAAAAACCATAACCAAAGGGGATTTTTGGGGGCACATTAACATAAGAAGTGTTGTACAAAAAATGAACAAATCCAGCTGCTCTTACCTGATTCTAACATTGACTATCTTTGTATATCAGAAACCTGGCTAACACCAACAACACCCTCTACTGTGTATAATGTCCCAGGGTTTAAGATATATAGAAAGGACAGAACAAGTGGAAGAGGTGGAGGTGTAATGATTTATGTAAGGGAAAACATTAAGAGTGAAGCACTTACCCTCCCAATAAACGCTCTTGAATGTATAGGAATCAAAATTATATTACTCCAGAAATGTCCTTTAATGTAATTGTATTATATTGACCCCCCACAGCTAAAGATACCTTCTTCAGTTCACTATCAGATATCCTCAAACAATTCAGTTCCAAAGAATTAATTATAATGGGGGATTTTAATCTGGACTGGTTAAATAAGACTTAAAAAAAACTTAAGGACATCATAAATAGCTATCATATGACACAAATGGTTCCTCCAAAACTCTACTTGACTTGATTTTTACAACTAAACCAGAACGTATCACAAGACTTATAACCTACTAACAGGTTTATCAGACCATAACATGACACTGATTGTACGAAAACTATCAAAAAATAGACCCAAGGACAAAATAACAGCACAAAGTCAAAACTCTTGGCCATATATACCTAAGAAAAATCAACAATCACTAGAAAACGAGCTAAAGAATATCCCATGGAGCGATATACGTACTGTAGTTATTGGGCAAACACTGATCAGGCTTGTGACGACTTGAAATGACGATCAAACAAATTGTTTCTAAACATTCTATTTTGCAGCCACACAAACGAAACAGAAAAGTGAAAGTGCCATGGATCAATGACACAATCGGTCCATGATGAGAAAAGGGATTCAGCTCTTAAAAGGGCCATCAAAACAGGTTTAAGCATTGACCGAAACATTTTTAAAAGTCTAAGAAATAAGGTAACAACACAACTTAGAAAGGCCAAAGCCGATTTTTATCTAGAATAAAAAATCTGCAAAAGGGAACATTGGAGGAAAGCATTAATAAAATCACAGGAAGTGGACAAACAAGAAAGGAAACCATAACCATAAATGAAAATGGAAATTCCATAATGGACAGCTTGAAATTGGTAATTGTCTTAATGAGTATTTCATCCAGTCTGTACAATAAGATAAGATAAGATAAACTTTATTGTCCCCCTAAGGGGAAATTTGTCTTGGGCACGTAGTGCTAGTGCAATAGACAATAAAAACAATACAATAAAACAACCATAATGTTCACAACCAGTACAATTGTAGATAAATAGACGTACAAAAAACAATTAAAAAAAAAGCCCTTAGTGGAGTGGGTAGAGTAGGTAAGGTGGGCAGAGGATCCACAGCTACAGGCCTCCCCCCTGCCCAACGAAGCACGGAGGATCCACAAAACCCTAACCCTCCCCAACTGGGAGGGTTGAAGGGGGGCTAGGGTAGTGGATCCACAGCCGAAGGCCTCCCCACTACCCTAGGAGGGCCGTGTGTGGGCAAGGAACCGGACGGTTTTACATGTTTGTTTAAAAGAGAGATTGAAGTGGGGATGAAGGACTGTTTGCTAAGTAATACACTTCCCCCAAAAAATGTATAACAAAGCCACGGTAAATAATTAGGGAAACATCCAGAATCAGCTGACTTTGGAGAAAACAAGTGAATCAAAAGTAAACAAAATGATCTCCTCATTATCAAGTTCACGGTCAAAGGATAAACCGTAATTTCTGGGCTATAAGCCGCTACTTTTTTCAAGAGCTTTGAACTATGCGGCTTATAAGGCAATGCAGCAAAATTATAGATTCTCATAGACTTACTATTAACAAGTGCGGCCTATATATGTACTTTATCATTTTTCTTACTTAAATCTAGTGGGTGCGGCTTATATTCAGGTGCGCTCAATAGGGCAGAAATTACAGTACATGGATTAGGTACAGTATTTTTAAAAACATACAAAGAAATATTAACTGCCCCAATAACTAGACTGATAAACCTATCAATAGATGAAAACATTTTCCCCAGAGCCCTGAAAACAGTAATTGTCACGCCTATGCACATAGCAGGAGACAAGAAAGATGTCAACAACTACAGGCCAATCAGTATTATCTCTGTGATATCAAAGACACTTGACAAAGTGGTATCAGAGCAGCTCACACAGCATCTGGAAGCTGAAGAAGTACTTCATGCCATGCAGTTTGGTTTCCGAGCAAATCACTCGACCGAAACTGCCTGCTGCCTCCTCATTAAATTTAATCAATTAAATCAAATCTCAACAACGGAGGGGTAGTAGGAGCAATCTTTTTAGACCTTAGCAAGGCGTTCAAAAAAATAGCAAAATGGCTGCATAAGTCATCGCTTACATTGAATATAAAGAAAACCGCATCAATGTATTTTTTTAATAAGTGCAAAATGTTATCTTTTCCAAACATCACTGTAAATGGAGAAGTAATACACAACGTTACAGAGTATCGCTATTTGGGTGTCACTTTAGATTCCCCTCTTACCTTCAACAAACATATTAAGCAAATGTGTCACAGTCTCAAGTACAATATAAAAACCTTTAAGAGCATCAGAAACTCATTACCTTGGAGGCATCTCAGACTTTTTTCAATGCCATGATTATGTCACGTTTTTATTATTGCATAACATGTTGGTCTTAGGCTGGCAAAACCGTCCTGAGGCCACTAGAATCATTACACAAACAAGCGCTGAAAACACTAGACAGGAAACCACGACAACATCATCATTGCCAAGTTTTACACAAATATAAACTACAAAATTTTGACAATATACAAAGGTTAGCGTCAATCAGAATGGTCTACAGAATTCTTAATAATACCGCACCAGCACCTCTTAAGCACTTTGTACCGCTCACATCTGCAGTGACTCCCAGAGCCACACGGACCTCCAGCAGGAGCCAGTGTTTTATACCAAAACGAAAAACCTCATTTGCACAAACAGCATTATAATGCAATAAGAGAGTGGAACAACCTTTAAACTGAATTTAAAAAATCTAACAAACTTTGCAACTTTCACGGTGGAACTGAAAAAGTGGCTGTGGAACAATCAGGCATGTGAGCGCTGAACTAAGCACCTTCCGATGTTTGATTTGATTTATTATCTACTGTAACATCTCTTTTATGTGTAAATATAGAATTGTGTGATGTGAATGTAAAATGCTGCACCTAATATGTATCATAATCTTAACCCTTTAATGTACAAAGTAGTTTGCATGAATTGATGTATATTAACAATACATAAATATGTTAGATAATGTTAGACAATATCTGTGTTAATCAGATGCTAGGGTATGACTGATGTGTTTGTGAGTGTGCTTGATTGAATGCTATGAATTTTTGCTCTTATTGTTGAATGAGTGTAAGTGCACTGCATTATTTATTTCTGTAACTCAGGGACTGCAGATGGAAACTAGCTATCTAGCTATAATCTGGTGCAAAACATCTCTGTTTTTTTCACTTAATGTTCTGTACATTGTCCCTTCAAATAAAGACTAAACTAAACTAATAACATGTATGTGTTGTATGTAATCTTTTCCATTTCTCTCCTTAGAGTTTGCAAATGAGGGGCAAATTTATAATATTGAATTTCATTGTTTTGCTAAAGTAATAAAGACGCACCCTGAAGGTCCAGGAGCCTGGTGAGTCATGTGACCAGAACCGACCAATCATCTTTATAAATTATTCATCTTTTTTAAGGAAATATACAGGCTCTTTTTTACAATAGTTAGTTTGAATTGTATCTCTTTTGCTACGTCTACATTATTTACTTTATTATTAACATTTTTAAAGCATTGTAAACTATTTTGTTTGATGTATCTATTTATGTCACCTGTTAACTTGTATATACTGTAGTTTTAATTGAACATGGCATTTTTATAAGCCTGATTATGTATATATATTTTTAATTTATTTATTTTTGTTATTATTACACTTTGACAGACTATTTATTTTCTGTTTTGTTTGTTTTTTCTAGGAAAGCATGAAGGTGTAACTGTAAAGGAAAAGATGTGACCAAGTACACTGAGGGGTGTTGATTTCAAAAAAAGAAACAAAAGCTGGATTTAAAATAAAGCAGCAATGAAAATCTTTGTTCACTCATAAAGATTATTTGTGACACTTAAAGCCAAGTTGTCGTGTCTTTCTTTTGGTGGATCAGAACTAGTGCAGTTTTCTGTCACTAAAGTTTCAGTTTGTGGGAAAAGTTGACAAAGAAAAGATTCACTCTGTGTACAGAAGTCATTGGGCCTCATTCATTAAAGTCTTCGTAAAATCTGTGCGTAACTTCCACTTTAAGAAGCTGCTGTGAAAACTCTACGTGTGATTCACGACCGTTCGTAACGAGCCGAATTCCTTCTTAACAGCCTTTACGCCAAATTCACCAAACTCCAGCTAGGAACGGTTATTTACATAAAAATGAATAATGCATACTTCCTTACAGAGGTGGGACCAAGTCACTGTTTTGCAAGTCTCAAGTAAGTCTCAAGTCTTCGGCCTCAAGTCCAAGTCAAGTCCCAAGTGTCCAAGTGTCCAAGTCCAAGTCAAGTCCCAAGTCACAAGTGTCCAAGTCAGTCCCAAGTGTCCAAGTCAAGTCCCAAGTGTCCAAGTCCAAGTCAAGTCCCAAGTGTCCAAGTCCAAGTCAAGTCCCAAGTGTTCAAGTCCAAGTCAAGTCCCAAGTGTCCAAGTCCAAGTCAAGTCTATTACATAAATGTTCAAGTCTTTTCAAGTCTTCAACCTTAAATGCATAACAATGCCAACCCCCTTAATATATTTAATTTATTATTTAAACCATTGTACAACACGTCAGCTTAAATTCAATCAATATTTCATATTCTTAAAACAAAAAAATCACAATATTTTCATTGCTTCAATACTGATATGTGAATTGCAAATTTAAAAACTTCAGACACTTGATTAAACAATTCAACTTTCAAACCTCAAGTAACAGATGAAAATATTTTGTAAAATGTTTATAGTCAGACCATAGGAGGAGGAACATAAAAGGTTCTATAGTGGAAACACTCCAAAGTCTCTGTCTAACACAGGTCTGATGACCAACATAAGTAAAGTGAATATGAAAAATATGCTTTTTTGCTGCAACAACAAAACAAGAACCCACCTGTTCTGAATATGACTGAAATACAAAAATGTCTATATTCGTTAACACAATAAACAAACTTCAGAGGCAAAGCTTCTGCTTCCTTTGTTTAGATGAACAAACTCTAGTTCACCCTCAATAAACAAACAAATACTAAGCAGCATTGCATTTGCAAAAGACTAAATTGGCCAAGAGTCTGTCAGTCGTTTGAGCGCGATGAGGCCTAAGAATAATGCCTCCGTGGCTGAACACCCTTTCCACAGGAGCACTTGTGGCAGGTACGGCCAAAACCCTGCTTGCTATAGGGTATAATGCAGAAAGTGTGTTCATGTTCATTGCCCAAAATAAAAGGGCATTCTGGCCTTCAGCAATGTGGAGGTAGTGACTAAGTTGGAGCGCAGGGGTGGACCCAACATCTTTGCGCTGCCTTTTGCTGTAAGCTGCAAACAGTCCTCCTTCCTCTTGTGTCTCAGGCTCATCCACCTGTGGTGCCCACTTTTCAGCATCATGCAGAATCATCTCTGTCAAAACATAAAATATAAAATGTTTTAGTGTATAAACCGTAGTTTGTTTGTTTCATCTTGTTTTTACATATAAATCATATGCAAATTTATGTGCACTGTCCATTTTAAATTAATCAGAGAGAGGGAGTATTTATTTAATTTTATGTTTTTTACTTACCTTTAACTTGTTGTGTCACTGCTGCTTTTGTCTCATTGCTGGCCTGAACATGATGGTCAATCCAGAGAAGGGAAAAGGCAGGGTCTAGAGCAGCGGCTTTCAGATACACTGGATCAGAAAAAGGAAAAGGCTCTTCCTCCTCCGGAAAATCCATCTTGGCGTTGATGAAGATGCCTCGAAAACGTTTTTTTCAGTGATGATAGAAGAGTTCGCACCAGACCACCCAGAAAGCACACTTTGGTTTGTATCTTCTCAAGATGGGTATTTAGCGATAGGACTGAAGGCACAACAGAACTGATGGTGACCATTTTTTCGCCTTGGGTTAAATCAGTAGCTTCACTAAAAGGTTGGAGGACTTCAACAAGTTCTTTTAACATAGCCCACTCTCGTGTTGTGAAGCAAAGCTCTTTGTGACTTGCTTTCTCCAGAACTTCACATAGTCTTCGGTAATCACATTTCAGCACAGCAATGACCTGCCTTAAGGTAGAATTCCATCTGGTATTAACAGCGGCAGGGATGCCCTTAAGGTCCCCCATGTCTAACTCAAATGTGTCCTTGAAAGATGAGCTAGTATGCAGAAGAGAGCTGATTTTCGAAAGTTTTGATAATGAGGATGATGCTACTTTTGCCTCTTTTAATCCATCGCCAACAACAAGCTGAAGTGTGTGGGCAAAACACTGAAGGCGCTGTGTTTTGCCCATCGTAGCATCCACCCTCTCTTGGTCCTCAACACTCAATGGGCTCCACAGATCTGGGTCATCAAGATGGTTTCTATCAGTGTCATCAGAAGCATCGTCATCCTCAGATGGAAAACACACAGTGAACGTTCGCCTCATATTCGCTGCATTATCAGTAATAATGTAGTCAAGTTTTCTTTTTATTTCAAATTCCTCACAAATGCTTTCGAATTGTTCACAAATGCGCTCTCCTGTGTGAGCTCCTTTAAATCTATCAAAGGCCAAAAGACTTGAGTGTAGTTTTAGTGCATCAACCTCCTTCTCCATCCAATGAACTGTAGTCCCCAAGAACCCCCTCATTTTTCTGTAAGACCAAATGTCCACAGTAACAGACAAATGATCACAAGGTTTTAGTTTGTTTTTTAAACTTGTGCGTCTCTCAGCAGCAAGACTCTCCAGTTTAGATGTTATTGTTTTGCGACTCACTGGATTGTACTTGGTGTCAACCACTGCCATAAAGTGGCGAAAGCTCTTGTTCTCAACTATTGAAAAGGGAAGGTTGCAGTCAATAATGAGGTCTGCCAGTATTGCATTTGTGATGATTTTTTGTTGTGGGTGGTTAATGCTGTACTTCCCAGGAGAGTCCAAGAATTGGGTTATGGTTGCCTGACCAGCCAGTCCCTACACGCTTTGACAGACACTGTACAAAGACGTAAGGGTCTGGGATCAGAGCGCCGGGGTTCAATTTCGAGGACGGGCTTTCCGACAGCGGAGTGAACCAATCACAGAAAACCCGGAAATTCCCCCGATGCAGCGACGCGCTAAACCGGTTGGTATAGTAAATATGTAGCGCGAGGATTTTTTCAATGGAGCAGTGACCTATGTGAAGGCTCTGAACACGTTCCTAACCCCGGGCTCACACTACATCCAGTCCAACTCCGGTGCAGCCACCGGAGTCTTTACTTAACTTGAAAAGTCCGAGAGTGGCTCACACGGCGTACAGTCTAGTCCGGTGTCTCCGGTACGGCCAATCCGGCGCTCCGAATCCGTTTCGTTTGTTTCAAATTTTGGCCGGACGCCGGAGCGCACCGGAGCCCTTTTTGGTGAAGTTGTGAAAAAAAGACACGATAAACAGGAAACCAAGCGAGCGCGGGTGAAGTGAATCCGGTAGTTTTCAAAATAAAATCATTAAGTTACCGCTAATAATACAAAATACGACATTTACACGATTATGTAACACATAAACTGTAAATAAACCTCCCGTACTTACCCACTGTGCGGCGAAAAATCCAACAGAAAATCAACTGACGTGAAATAAGCCCAAAACTCTGCGCGTGTTCTTTGTTTACATATACATGTCCTCAGTGAAAGAGAGAGAGAAAAAAAAGTGCTCAGCGATCGCGTATTTTCCCACGTTGAGCGTGAACCTCCGTGAGTTCGGGGTCTCGCGTGGTCGGCAGCAGAGCCTGTGGCTGTAGCAGGACTGCAGACCACCGTAGCTAATGTGAGTCACCCACCGTAGCTAGACCGGTTGGACTGGAGGCAGTGTGAGCCCGGGGTCATTGTTCAAAACCGAAGCTAGAGCCGAAAACAATGATCTATCAGCTACGTCCGCCATCTTGAATATTTTGAGACGGTTAGAAAAAAAGTTTTGAAATTGCGGAGCGGAGGGGAGGAGGGAAAGGGGGGGGGGTTGTGATTGGATCGTCCTAACTTTGGACGACGAAATCATTGGCTATCTCTTCAGTTTCAGACCCTTCTGCATTCAAACAGAATGTAGGAGGGGCTGACTGGTCAGGCAAGGGTTATGGCAGGCTGGTTGGCTTCAGGTGTTGAGTTTTTTTGAAGTTGGTACTCATCATACCTAGAAAATCAACAGAACATAAATAGAAGTCAGTACATTTACCATTATATGAAATTATTATTATTATTTTTTTTTTTTACTATGAATTCAATATTCATATTATTGACCCTATAGTAGTGAATTTAGTATTTATTCCACATTTCTCAATTTATTCACATTTAAAATCGTCATTATTTGTAATGAATCTAAGATACATTAATATATTACAACATTTATTACTACTTTTGTTTTTATGCAAAAAGTAGTAATAAATTATAATATTTTTTCAAATATTATAAATATAAAATTTACTATTTTAAGGACCTTTTGTTTTCTATCATATCATAAAATTTTAACAACGAATTATGCTAAGTAATTTACTACAAATAATGAACTTATTTGACATTATTTATTTTTATTTTCACGTGTTAGGTTTATAATTTTGTCTACAAGATGAAGAAAAGTAGCAAAGCATTGGTCATTTTTAATTTGAGATTTTACACACAGAAAGTCGTGTAACTGTAACTACGTGTGCAACAGGTGAACGTGGTGCGGCAGCAAGGGTGAGTCCAAATGTTTGTCTTTTTCTCGCTTTGATTCTAAAGTGTTTATGAGTGCCGAGTCGTGTAAATAATCACGCGTCACCTAGAAAGTAGCGCAGATGAAACTGCACAAGAAAGAAGTATAAAAAGAAAAAAAAAGCATTTGCGTTGCTTATTATTGTCCCCCTTGAAATGCCGCCAGCGTGAACATTAGTTCCGCACCCTGGTCGCGCTAAATTACATGTTTTTAAAAAAAAAAAGTATTAAAACGTGCACCGAACCAAACATGCTTTAACAAAACTAATCATTACGAATACCGTAACACTCCTATATATAGGCCTATTAACAGAGTAGCGTAGAATAGAGTGTAGAGACGAAGTTAAATTGTGCTATCGTTTTGTTGACTGATGGCTAACAGTTAAATGAATGAAACGTTAGCCTTATAGCGTGTATTGTTTAACATTTGCCTTAAATTTTGTTCTCTGTATACTCCGAACTAACTGCAATAAACCAAATGTGGGAAGTGAAAACGGAATAGCCTAGTACTCGTTATGTTACAAGAATGCTAGAGTTAGCTTAGCATTAGCCACTTACCGCTCTTTGTGCAGCTTTAAGTGTCTGATGAAATTTGAGGTTGTACAGTCCCCGTCTGAAATTTTTGCTCCACATGTTTTGCACACGGCAAATCTGTTTTGATTGATGACCTGGTATTCTTTGAACGCGAATGATATGACTCGTGGGATCATTTTTCTTTCCTCGGCTCGGACAGACTTGCCGCTCTCGCGTGTGCATGCCGTCATTTGATTGGATGCTTGTGGTGTGCTTGTCGATTTGCTCCGAAGGAGTGAGAGAGCGCAAATGCTCGAGGCAAATCTCATAGTTCGGTATTATTGTGACCGGTTGGGTTTTTGCCTCTCTACGTTGTGTTGTGTCCTGAGCGGGAGTTGAACCCGGGTCTCCCGCGGGGCAGTCGACCGACAAACTCATTGAGCTAAAGGGAACGCTCCCCTTAGCTCAGTTTGCTTGTGGCTTCTTATACCTGGGAGTAGTTTATCCCATACCACCACACACTTCTCCATACTGGTCCCTTGTGTGGGCCTACACCGGTTACATTATTATTAAGCTGTTTTAGGACCAAGTCATTTCAAGTCAAAGGTTCTAAGTCCAAGTCAAGTCCCAAGTCAGTAGTGTTAAAGTCCAAGTCAAGTCCCAAGTCAGTAGCGTTCAAGTCCAAGTCAAGTCCCAAGTCAGTAGTGTTAAAGTCCAAGTCAAGTCCCAAGTCAGTAGCGTTCAAGTCCAAGTCGAGTCCCAAGTCTTGATCCGTTTCCTCAAGTCAAGTCTCAAGTCACGAAATTGGTGACTCGAGTCTGACTCGAGTCCAAGTCATGACTTTCAAGTCCACACCTCTGCCTCCTTATATGGCAAATCTGGGCCGGCCGCAAGGGGAAAGTAATGAGGAAGAAGCTGCAGCAGCGCGTCTCCCCACTTTCGCTGAGTTAATACTTAAGCGTCTTTTAAAAATGTCCAAACTCACATGAACACACTCAGAGGAAACAGATTCACATCACAAATGTATTGAAATAACGCTGAGCTTTTGCCGTTTGTATCGCGTTTCACGTCGCGGTAGAACATGCGTGTGGAGGAGCGGGGGAGGGGGCAGCGGCTGTAGCGGAGGTGCACAGTCAGAGCACAGTCCGTGCACAGAGGCTCTGGTCCTGGGGGGGACACAGGCTCCTGAGTCCTGTGGGGGTTAGATCACAGAGGCCCAGAGGCTGGGACAGGCTGCTGCAGGTTTATTAAAGGAGTCATTTTTTTGCATAACTGAATTTTTTTTTTGTTTCTACAATTATTTTATATACAATAATTTGCAAAATTACATAACCTACAATCATGTAGGAATTACAATTTTTGACTGAACTATATAAGAAATAAAAATCTGAAACAGCTGATTTTTTGTTCTTACGAGTGCTCCTCAGTGTTCGTAGAATTTGTTCTTACAGACGAACATTTTCCGTTAAGAACAAATTTTGTGAATGCCAAAAATGTTCGTTAATAGCCCTTAAGAACAAATTTGTTCGCAAGAACGTGTCATAAATGAGGCCCAGAGTCTTGTTTATGTTTTTTCAAATACAAACATTTTACAGACATATTCACTTCCTGTTCAGTTCATTTCTATGGAGTGATCAGAGCCTCAGTCTAAAATTCTAAACATGCTAAAGATTTCTTTACAAATCAGCAAAATACTTCACCAGAAGCATGTGTTTGTCTGTCAATGTTAAAGCTTTAATTCTAACCAGTATTGTCAGAGGTACAATAATTATCCTATTTGTAAAATAATCTCACCCCTGTACCATATACAATTAGTAGACGCGCAGTCGACTCTGATGCTGTCGAACACTTAGCATTTGAGCTAGTCCTCTTTAACATGATACTAGTGAGAACAGCAGAAAAATTACATAAACATCACCAAATAAAAGTTGCTTCTCTTTTCTGTGGAGGAGCGTCCCGGTCGCATCGACAACTGATGGGGTTTGTACAGTGATTTCCTGCCTATGAATGTGTCAGTGTAGCAAATATATTAAAGCATTGTCAATGTTGTTTAATTAAGCTTCAGAAGACTTAAATCAGTCTGTTTAGCTCATGGCTTTGCTGAAATTGCTTGTTTTAGCCATAAAAATGCAACTTCTGCCATACTACTGTGCATGCCCCAAAACAGGGCATGCACGCTCTCTATAGCAATGGTGGTGTATTTACACACTGCAAACAAGGCTGCTCCCGCAACACTAACCTAACCTACACCGTTTTTGTGGCAGCTAAACCTCTCAGATTCACTTTTTGTTGTTGATCGTTGATCTTGTATGTGATGTGAGAGCTCCTTGTATGGATGTTTGTTTCTGGTGTGAGTTTCAAAGAGGACCATGATTCGGAAAGATAGAGTCAGAAAGATTTACTGATTCTTGCACATTCTTGCAGAGGTGGGAGACTCGAGTCACATGACTTGACTCGAGTCAGACTCGAGTCGCACTTTTCATGACTTGTGACTTACTTGTGACTTGAACATTAGTGACTTGAGACTTGACTTGACTTGTGACTCTTTACTTGACATGACTTGTGTCTGACTTGACAAACATAAACCACAGTTTACGCGCTCACGTTCTTGCGCTTCTCTGCGTGGAGCTAATCAGACTCAGACGCCGCGGGAGCAGTGCTGCTGCAGCGCTCTTTTCTCTCTCTCTCATAAACAGTCTACAGAGGATCGCTTCCGCTGCAGTTTGCGCAGATTGCACGAAGAAGAGAGGTCTGCTGTACTGACAGAGGGACAGAGACAAGTCTGAGCTCCACCTGTGTTTTTAAATTATCCAAATAGAGCCAGTAATCACGGAGATATGACCCGTTAAACTCTTCAAACCGAGAGTAACGCTGACACCTCATTAAATATGCGCACGGCGCTCGAACAGCGGCGATGCGCGAACTTTTTCATTTGTGTTTGCGATGTTTACTTTGAAAAGTTTGAAAACGGGATTGTTTTACTTCTCACAAGTGTATTTAGTGAGCACTGAGCTGGTTTTAACCAGGACTATCCTAGAACTGGACCAGGTTTTCATAAGGTCTTAAACAGGACTAAGCCAGGACTAAACCAGACTCTTCCATTAGTGAGAAAAACACATCAGCTTGGATACACAAATACGTACTTGTTCAGCCTACACAAGACGAAATAACATTTTGATTTTATAAATATCCAAACTGATGAACACTGGTAATATAATTATGTAACTGGCTTCATAGTTTATATTGAACTACAAATAGAATTTTTAAATGTATCATTTGGTTCTAAAATTATTATCTAAGCCAAAATATCACAGACATTTTTTGTACTTTTGCAGACTTATTACAGGGTGGGGGCATGGATTTGTTTTTCCATCCCAAGGGAGCGTGGCAAAAAAAAAGTTTGAGAAGCACTGCTTTAGCTGTATTTTTTGACATTGCAAAAAATATTTATCCTCATCCAGAATGACCCAAAGTGTGCTTTTAACCTTCTATTTTTACAAAATTGTGTAGTTGACTTTCCCTCCCGAAATTTACAGAAATTTACACTGAGTAAAAAAAAAACATTCCTGTGACTAATTTAGTTATGGCACATTGCTGGAAAAAATGCACAGAATGCAAAAAGTTTCATTTTAAAATGCACCAAAGACGTTTAGTTGAGTAACCATTAAAATTTGGCTTAAAAAAATGTAATGACTTGCCATGACTTGATGCCAAGGTGATGACTTGACTTGACTTACTTGACCCTGATGACCCGCTGACTTGGACTTGCTTGTGACTTGGACGTGATGACTTGTGACTTACTTGTGACTTGCACCTAAGTGACTTACTCCCACCTCTGCTAAGAAGCTACGGACTCCATAGAAAAGACAAGATGAGAGCCCTGAACTGTGACCCATGGGTGAGCGTGTATTCATCACTTTGTGAGGACCAAAATTTGTATACACACTCACTTTCTGGGGACCTGCCTTCCTTATGGGGACAAAAAGCTGGTCCCCATGATGTAAATCCTTCATTATGAGATCGGCAACATGGTTTTAAGTTCAAATAAGGTTAAGGTTAGGATTAGGGTGAGGGTTGGGTTACGTTTAGGCAAGTAGCCACTGAGGTTAAGGTTAGGGTAAGGGTCCATGAAATGAATGTAAGTCAATGTAATGTCCCCATGACAGATGGAAACACAACATGGTGTGTGTGTGTGTGTTTGTTTTTATCACCTTATAGGGACAACCACCGGACAGCACACTCTACAAGTGGGGACCTGAATTTTTGTCGGGACAAAAAACCCGGTCCCCACAAAAATGACAATGTAATTGATGAAAATAAGCTCCGGACAACACCCTGTACAAATTTGGGAAAAATCCCCACAAGTCAAAAAACCTGACTTTAAGTGTGTGCCCACACACACTGTGTCTATTTTAACAGAATATCGCGTTTTAGAGGGGGGATTAATGGAGACACTCAGTCCGCCTCTGAGGCACTCTGCTCTGGATTTCTGGTAGGGGGGTCATTGCTCACTCTCATGCCCGGGAAGAGCACTCATCCCCGGCTAGGTTGCACGGAGGGTCGGCCCCTGTCCTCCGGAGAACCAGACCAATTTTAAACACTTTAATTCGGCCTGGGGCACTTCTTAGGGGCATGGATGGATGCAGCGTGACCTGCTCTTTAACCCTGGGTGGGTCTTAAGCCAGAGCACCGTGTATTTTTGACAGAATAGTCGGTTTTAGAGAGGGGGAATCCCGGGACATCCAGTCCGCCTCTGGTGCACTCTGCTCGGACTGGGTTTTGGGGTTATACACCCCCTGAGTTCCAGAAGAACCAGACTGTTTCAGGCTTGATTTTACCTTGTCTAATAAGATGCTTTGCTTGTTTTAGAGGCATGGATGGTGACTCAGATGACCTGTCTGGGTGTACCTCATCGGGCAGCCCTGCTTTCGTTCCTGAATTCAGCGACAGCGACAGCGACAGCGATGGGGACAGTGGAGATTCATTTAATTCATTCATGTCAACAGAAAGCAACCTGCCAGGAAATTCAAAAAATAGACCCAGGACACACTCAAAAAGCCCAATCCAACATACCAATGACACCCCTTCAGAACAGCAACAAGTACCAGAAAGTAGCTCATCACCTCCTTGGACAGTCCAACGCCAACGTTCACTGTCAGTGCAGGCAGTAAGTACAAAAGCAGATGGGTCTCGCCATTACAATAAGAGACAATATTGCTTGTTCTGTAATAAAGGATTACTGAAAATAATCGACATTTGGAGCATGTTCATAAAAATGAACTTGAGGTTGCACAAGCCATGTCTTATAATAAGGGATCAAAAGAAAGAAAGCTCCATCTTGAACATCTTCGAAACAGGGGAAACTTTGCTCATAATGTTGAGGTGTTAAACGGAGAAGTAGGTGAACTTGTTCCCCGGAGGAAACCATCAGTAAACACAGAAGCCCAGGATTACATGCACTGTGTTCACTGCCAAGGCCTATTTAGAAAGAAGATTCTTTTTAAACATGTCTCAAAATGCAAGTTTAAGCCTAGCGGTGAGCCAAATCGAGGAAGAACGCGGGTTCAGGCGCTCTGTGCCTTTGCTGTACCACCACCTCCGGGCGTCAAACAAGACTTCTGGAAGCTGCTAAGCAACATGATAAATGATAAAGTTTCTTCCATAGTGAAAAAGATCCATGTATTCTAGAATTTGGTGAAAATCTTTTTAGTCGTTTTGGCCATGATGCTGGGAAACATGAGTATATTCGTCAAAAACTGAGAGAGTTGGGAAGGCTTCTGTTATGCTCAAGAAAAAACCCGGCGCTAAAGACCATTGAGGACCATGTTTTGCCTTCAAATTTCATGCATGTTGTAGAATCTGTGAAATGTGTAGCTGGTTATGACAGGCAAAACAATACATATAAACGCCCAAGTCTGGCTCTCAAATTAGGGCATAGTCTGTCAAAGATTTCAATGTTGGTTGAAAGTCGTTCAAACATCCAGAACAACAGTGTTGCAGCTAAAATGCCCGTACATTCCGACAAATCTATGAAGCAAGATGGCATGAAATGATATCTGCAGCGTCACTGAGAACACTTCAAGAAGCTAAGTTTAATGCTCCACTTTTACTTCCATTCACAAGAGATGTCCAGGTGCTTCATTCATTTCTGGATGCAGAGCAGCAGAAACTTCACTCCACGTTGTCTTCTCAAGTGTCAACCCAGGACTGGGCTGGATTAGCAAAAGTCACCCTGACTCAGATAATTCTCTTTAACAGACGGCGTTCCGGCGAAGTATCAAAAATGCCTCTGTCAGCATACATGTCTCCGCATAGCCAGGATGCGCTGGAAGACCTGGGTGATGCACTCTCTGATTTAGAAAAGAAACTGTGTCAACACTTCAGAAGACTGGAGATAGCGGGGAAGAGAGGAAGGAAGGTGCCGGTTCTTTTGACACCAGCCATGCAGGAAGCATTGGATCTTCTTGTCAGCAAGCGGGAGATGTGTGGGGTTGTACCGGGAAACAAATACCTTTTTGCCAGACCAAAAGCATGTTCATACTTTCGTGGGTCTGACTGTCTCCGGCATTTTGCCAAGATGTGTGGGGCAAAAAACCCAGAAAGCCTCACCTCCACAAAACTGCGAAAACAAACTGCAACTCTGTCTCAAGTTCTTAACCTGAGCAACACAGAGTTGGATCAGCTGGCCGATTTCCTGGGGCATGATGTAAGAGTCCACCGACAGTTCTACAGACTTCCAGAAGGCACCCTTCAACTGGCTAAAGTGAGCAAGATCCTCATGGCTTTGGAGCAGGGACGTATGGCTGAATTCAAGGGAAAAGGCCTGGATGACATCACTATTGACCCAGAAGGTAAAGATTTTTTTTTGTCTATCCACACTTGAGCTCCAGCAGATAGGCCAGGTTCCAGGTTAAAAAGCCCCAAATCAGGAACCCCTCTTTTAAACCCCAGAATAGTACCTTGTAAGTCGGATCCAAAGTTACACATTGTGTCGTTAAAGACCCAGAGTTTTGTTCCAGCAGACAGGCCAGGAACCCCTCTTTTAAACCCCAGAATAGTACCTTGTAAGTCGGATCCAAAGTTACACATTGTGTCGTTAAAGACCCAGAGTTTTGTTCCAGCAGACAGGCCAGGAACCCCTTTTAAACCCCAGAATAGTACCTTGTAAGTCGGATCCAAAGTTACACATTGTGTCGTTAAAGACCCAGAGTTTTGTTCCAGCAGACAGGCCAGGAACCCCTCTTTTAAACCCCAGAATAGTACCTTGTAAGTCGGATCCAAGTTACACATTGTGTCGTTAAAGACCCAGAGTTTTGTTCCAGCAGACAGGCCAGGAACCCCTCTTTTAAACCCCAGAATAGTACCTTGTAAGTCGGATCCAAGTTACACTTGTGTCGTTAAAGACCCAGAGTTTTTGTTCCAGCAGACAGGCCAGGAACCCCTCGTTTAAACCCCAATATAGTGGGTCTATGCTGGGCAGCAAGCTGGCCACTATCAGCTTCTGAGTCTCTGCCCAGGCCTGGTGCTCCTCTCTGGGCCAAGTGCTCTCACACTCTGCCTCTTGGAGCCTCTCCTCCACCTCCACAAGGCTCCAGGAGATCCTCACACTAAGTCCAGGTCAGGTGCACCTTACTGGCCAACTGCACTGACACTCTGCCTCCTGGAGCCTCTCCACCACCTCCACAAGGCTCCAGGAGAGCCTCACACTAAGTCCAGGTCAGGTGCACCTTACTGGGCCATGTGCCCTGACACTCTGCCTCCTGGAGCCCCTCCACCACCTCCTCCAGGAGAGCCTCACACTAAGTCCAGGTCAGGTGCACCTTACTGGGCCAACTGCACTGACACTCTGCCTCCTGGAGCCTCTCCTCCACCTCCACAAGGTTCCAGGAGAGCCTCACACTCTGCCCAGGAAAGGTGCTCCTATCTGGGCAGGTGAAGACATACATAAAGTTTGTACATTTCGGCTTGACTAAACTGTTTCTTTACTTTTAACAGATCATGCCCTCCAGGACAGTGAGGACGAGGACGAGAACCAGAACTTAGAAGAAGATCTGGATGCTGAAATGCCAGACGAAACAAATGAAACATCCCAGCCTGTTACAATTGAAACATCCAGCCATCCTTCACTGCAAGCGGTCCAAAGACCGTCACGCAAAGGACCGTCACGCACCCCCACTTCAGCTCGCCGGACAGTCGTAAAGAGAACGTGGAACCAAAGAGAGTCAAAGCCGTGGAAAAGCACTTGATGCACTTCATAAACTCGTGCCGAGTTCTGGGCAAAGCAGACTGTGACAAGTGCCTTCGGCTTGAGAAAGTCGCGCTCAAACGGAGGGATTGGTTAGCAGTGAAATTTTATGTAAAGAATCGAATCACAGCTCTTAAAAGAACAGTTTAATGATTATAATTTAATTTATGTTAATAAAGATTTAGTTTTATTCATTTTTGTGTGTCATTATTTCCTAAAAATTCATTCCAATCACCAGTGTACATGGTTGGGTCTCATAACTATCTCTATCCCTGAAATGTCCCCAGAAGTTTTTAATGGAATAAATGTTTTTTGAAGTCAAATTACTGCTAAGGAAATTTAGAGAACCATAACATATTTTTGGGCTCCGGTAGAACCAGCAGAAAGGGACGTTCCCACAAGGCATGTTCTAGTCATGCGTCCCTACAATATGTTAAAGACACGTATGTGTGTGTGTGTGTGTGTGTGTGTCAAGATGGAGGTCTGGTCTGCATAGCGTTATCTTTGTAAATTTCAGGCAAGAGCTTGGCCTCTGAATATTCACAGCATCTTTGAGTTTGACTGAAAGCAACAATATGTTCTATGTGTGTTTTTAATTTACTGTTATCACTTGTCCTTGACATTCAAATTTATACATCCAGAACAGAACAGGACACATTGTTCTATGTGGATACTTTACAGATAACAGCTCTGCTTAAATACTGGTCTGGACTCAGGTCTAGGTGTAGTCCTGGTCTAGTCCTGGTTGAGTTCTGCAGTGATGAAGATGAAGATGAAGATGCAGGGTTTGGTGTTGCTGGTGCTGCTCTGTGCTGTGGCTCAGGGCGAAGTTTTCAGCAGATGTGATTGGTCTTGGAAGTTGGAAAATTACTATGTTCAACCCTATGGAGGACTCACCCTGGCGCAATGTGAGTTTCAAACCAAGACCAGGACTGGGACCATGACAAGACTTGACAACAAGACAAAACTAAACAAGAGCTAGAAACAAGACTGTAACTTAGAAAAACAAAACAATAAATTGATTAACGAGAACAGGACAAGGGCCAAAACTTCAATCCAGACTTCTAAGGACCACAAACAGGACTTGTTCCTGTAAACCATAAAGACCAAACTTTTTTTTTTTTTTTGTAAAAAAAAATAATACTATGGATCACTTCTGGACAAATAAAAGATTACATCGACTTGTTTCTATTAAATAGTTCGTAAACATGGTCTGGGAAGCTGTGCAACACAGTGAATAAATAAATCATACAGATAAGCAATTAGTACAACTTCCATTGTAACTTGTTCTTGTTTCCTCAGGGTTTGTATTTTTGAGCACGAATCAAAGCTGAACACCAGTGCCATACGCACACACGAAGACGGCTCTTCAGACTATGGCATTTTTGCGTTTAACAGCAAATACTGGTGCGACGATGGAAAAACCGAGACGGAGAACTACTGTGGCACGGATTGCTCAGGTAAAACTTTTAAAACTTGAAAAAGACACTGTCCTTAGCAAGGACAATGCCAGACATATGCAGTATAGTGTAGGTATTTATTCTTTACTGAATGATAGACTGATACTGTTTTTTACAAGTTTTATACAATCAGATGAACGATGGCCAGGCAATGAGACTCAGTGTGAGTGTTCAATTCAGGAACACCCCCAACTTAACCCTAGAGGAATTATTGTGAAGTAGAGGAGGGTGGGTTGAGAGCGCAGGGTCAAACTGAAACAGATGTGTGAGCTGGGATAAGAAGTGTTTTGTGTTTTCTGCTCCACTCTTTTTCATTATTTGTAGCTCCTATAGCGCACTTACATACAAAACAAAAAAGTTTTGTGCCCATACCGCCATCTTGAAGCGTCACCAGGTCGGAAATACGACGTAACGAGCATGTGCAGTGGGAACGGAATCATTTTAGAGTGGAATAAAACGGTTACATGAGAAAAGAATAAAGGAATTCAGCTTTAAAAGCGGAATAAACCACCCACTTCGTTAGATGTTAGGTTAAAATCCGAATAATTATAATTAAAATAATTTTATTTCAGATTTAAATTATTTTTATTTGGAATTACAGTAAAACCATCATGTAAACAAGGCAAATGTTGAGGAGCATTTTTCAAATAAAATCATGTCCGTGCATAAACTCAATAACATATTATGTGTGTCGTATGTAATCCTTTCCATTTCTCTCCTTAGTTTTTTTAGACGATAAGATTGGGGATGACTTCGCCTGTTTCTATAAAGTAATGGAAACGCCTAGAGGTGCTAGAGCCTGGTGAGTCATGTGACCAGAACTAGCCAATCACAGAACAGTACCATATTCATAAATTATTCATTTTTTTAAGGAAATATACAGGCTCTTTTTTAGAAGTTAGTTTGAGTTGCATCTTTTTTGCTACATCTACATTATTTATTTTAATAAACAGAGATTTTATTCACATTTTTAAAGCATTGTAAACAATTTTGTGTGATCTATCTATTTATGTCACCTGTTAATTTGTATATACTGTAGTTCTGATTTAACAAGGATTTTTTATAAGCCTGATTATGTTTTTTCGTTTATTTATTTATTTTTGTTATTATTACACTTTGACAGACTATTTATTTTCTGTTTTGTTTTTTTCCAGGAAAGCATGGAGGTGTGACTGTCAAGGAAAAGATGTGACCAAGTACACTGAGGGGTGTTGATTTAAAAAAAGAAATATAAACTGGATTTAAAATAAAGCAGCAATGAAAACCTTTGTTCACTCATAAAGATTATTTGTGACAAGCCAAGTTGTCGTGTCTTTCTTTTGGTGGATCAGAACTAGTGCAGTTTCCTGTCACTAAAGTTTGTGGGAAAAGTTGACAAAGAAAAGATTCACTCTGTGTACAGAAGTCAGTGTCTTGTTTATGTTTTTTCAAATGCAAACATTTTACCATGTTCACTTCCTGTTCAGTTCATTTCTATGGAGTGATCAGAGCCTCAGTCTAAAATGCTAAACATGCTAAAGATTTCTTTACAAATCAGCAAAATACTTCACCAGAAGCATGTGTTTGTCTGCCAATGCTAAAGCTTTAATTGCTAACCAGTATTGTCAGAGGTACAATAATTATCGTATTATAAATGTAATAAAGCATTGTCAATGTTAAGACAAAAAAGGTGATCCTAGTGATGTGAGATGATCACGTGAACCATAAGACCGCCAATTCACATCAATGACCGTAAATATTTACAAACATTATAAATACAATTACACATGAAGATTAGGACATAGAGTAGAGAAAATCTACGCAGGCACAGCAAGATATAAGAATACACTTACTGACATACCGTAGAGGACGTCCACTATATGTTAAACCTAAGTGGGTACCCACAATTCATAAAACATATGGATGGCATAAAACAATTTCCCATTACACATATGTATCAAAACAGACAGAGGGAGTGCAAATCAGAGCAGCGTTGGACTTAGAGAAAAACCGAAAAATCCACATCCTCATTAAGGTCTGGAAATCTTGTTGCTTGTAAAGTTTCTATCCAAAAGGTTTCTTTTTATATAAGGGTTTTTAGTCTGTCCCCGCCTCTGATGGTTTGGGTATGACATCGATAACCATTACCTTTAATTTGTTGACAACACATCCTGAGAGTTTAAAATGAACAGCAATAGGATAATTCGGATTCTGTGTTCTGATTGCATATTTGTGCTCTGAGAAACGGTCCCGCAATCTAAGTTTAGTTAATCCAATATAAAAACATCCACATTAACAATCCAAGCGATAGATTACATGGGTAGAATTACAGTTTGCAAAGTGTCGACAGTGATAAGTTCTTTTTCCATCGGAGTCTTTAAAAGTGGTTGAGCGATTGATATGAGCGCAGTAGTTACAAGAACCGCAATGGTATGTTCCTTTAGGCTGAAGGAAGAAAAGAGTGTTTTTCCGACCAGGTACATAGTTTTTAACAAGTTTATCCTTCAATGTGGGCGCTCTCCTAACTGCAAAGAGCGGGGGTTCAGTGAAAACAGTAGCCAGTGCAGGGTCACTGAGTAAGAGGGTCCCAGCTTTGTGTGATCAAAAGGTACAGAGAGTAACAGGTGATCATTTGATCGTAAGGAATAGGATTCAGCACTTCTTGTGAATAAAGTACAAATGTAAGAAGGCAGTTCTCCAAGCAAAGTTTTGTAAATAAAAATGAAGAAGTGTCCCTGCCTAAACCCCCTCGTAAGTACAAGTCACTGTGATGTGTCATAGATTTACAGTTAGTTATGAACCTCAGGGCTGCATGACAAACAGTGTGAACCATCTGACGACATATAAAATTATCACCATAATCCAACGCAGATAAAATGGTTTCAGTGACAAGAGTTTTTTGCCTCAAAGGAAAAACACAACTTGTTACAAAAAAACCAGTTTAAGCTTTAGTTTCTTCACAGTACGAGTGAGTCATCAATCCAGACACCAAGGTACTTACAGTATATTCATGAACCACTTCTATGACATTTCCTTCAAGAGTAGACACAGCTGGGAGAGTTTCAGGCAACTTTTTAAAGTTTCAAAACAGAATTAACTTAGCCTTGTCAGCATTAAGAACTAGTTTTACCTGAGAGAGTGATTGCTGGACCATAACAAAAGCTTTCTGCAAAGTTTCAATAGCCTGAACAAGAGATGTCCATAACAGTAAATACCTGTATCATCATCATAAAAATGCATGTGAGCGTCAGGGACATTTTGACTTAGGTCATTTAAATACTAGATAAATAGAAGGGGCACTCCCTACCGACAATGGACTGATCTCAATATTTTACTGCAGAGATTAGAATATGATGTAGGTGTCAAAGGAACTGCCCTCAGCTGGTTTGAATCCTATTTATTCGATAGGTACCAGTTTGTAAACCAAAGCTCTTCAGTGTTCTAATGTAACCTGCGTGTGACAGTACGAGTGGTAAGGCTGGGTTTTAGTACATTATGAATGTAAGAATGAAACAGAGGATTGAGCAACGCCACCTCAGGTTAAAGCCCAGGGAAATAGTTTCATCCTTGCAAAAAGTAAAAATAAAATTACTTTTTTTTATATACACAAACCAAAAAATTACCTCCCTTTCCAGGTGTCCCCCAGTCTTGAGAAGTCCATGAGAAAATCTTTAAAAGAAGGTCCTTTCGGAGGGTTTGAGTTTGTGATTACCTTGGCCATGGATCTATCATTTGAGGGGCAGCATTTTTTTACTGCCATTACACCGAGGAACTGCTTCTCTTCTCTTACAGCAGAACCACATCTGTTCCTTTAAAGGTGTACTAGAGCAGGGGTGGCGAACTGGTCAGAGGCCAAGAGCCGAAATTTTCAGCCGTCATCTTTGAAGAGCCGCACCATGAATCGACCTACTACCACCACCAGGGGGCGAAAATCATTTTGATTGAATTACATTTAGACACAGACACTGTAAGCTCTTTATTAAAAGATATTCTTAATATAACATGTTTTTTATGTAATTCAGGGGGCTGGGGGAATTTCCCCCAGGAGATTTTTTTTTTAATTCTGTACAATTTCCTGCTTTTTGGTGAGTTTTATATGTGATATTCTTATTATATGATGTAATTTTACTATAATTAAAACAGACATGAGTCAGTTTATTAGCAATATAATTATTATCAAATTCTAATATCAGTTTACAATGTTTCATGTTAGATGAGCCCCCCCCTTTAAAGGTCCTCTTTTTTTTCAAACCGGTCCTGCTCTTCCCAGCGCAGACCGTGGAGAGGACAGAGCCATTAAGCAGCATGACAGCGGAGCTGGGGCTGTAGAAGCTCTAAAAACAACACAAACTTCACACTCTTGGATCAGGACGTCTGAACTCATGCTTAGTATCACTTTTACATGTCCCGTGTTCTGGGGAAATGAATGAAATGTTTCGCATTGTCCCGTCAAAACTCCAGCCGCGCGGGTGTCAGCCCTCTCTGTCGACAGCCCTTTCTATCGACATGCCGTAACTCCGAAAGTCCTTATTTTTAAATCCCACTGTTACGACATCCCTGTCCTCCGAATTTATTGGTGCCGCACCTCCGACACACACTCAGACAGCGAACGTCATAATGACCAATAGGCCTATGTGTGGTTGCCAACTTTATTGTCGCATTAAGTAGACTAAAAATTATACTTTTGTTTCTCCGTTACAAAGCGTCCTTCATTCACGTTGCTTTTTTGACAGGTCGCCCCCGGTAAGAAGTATTTTTTGGACAGACGTAGAGACAGAATACTTTTAAAACTTTATCCTCTGCTTTAACACTCCAAACGGTCAGAGCAGCGATTGTTCGTGCAGACCTGGTCTCAGACCGGGACTTGGACTGAATCTCGGGTCTGGACTTGGACTCGCTCGCTTACAAGCCAACCTCTGTCAGAATTTCCGCATTAACATTATTTATTTTCCAAGCTTCCACGTATTGACGGCATCTTTTTTCTTATATCTACTGGCAGCACTTTTTTCTAAACATTTTCGCCTTTCCAACTTGAATAAAGACTCTAGACTTTGCCCATATCATCCTGCTGACCCAGAGCTGCTGCTCCTGCGACGAGGAAACCCACGGCTCTGTGTTTTTGCCTCTTACGTTGTGGTTTTAAGCTAGCAGACGGTAATCAACCTCTCCAATAACACTACGCGCTTTAGCGGGACGTCCTGCACACCCGTGCGACTCTCCACGTCCTTGCGCAGGACGTGGACAGAAACCTCTGCACATGATTACGAATTATAGATTTACACTTTGAAGACTTTGTGATTCATGACCATGGATTTTCGTGAACATTATGTGGAAGCTCCGTGGGAACAACGAGAATCAACAGAAAAAGGTAAGCCATATGTTTTTTGAGGGGCCCGCAGTTTCCCGCTTTGCTTTCCCCTTTCCTCTAGCTTTTTGGACATTGAAGTGTAAGAAAAAGCATGATTTAAAGGATGACAAGTGTCAAATGTCATGGTCCCTCCCCCTGCCTTGCAGGGGCGGCTTCTCCTGCAGGCAGGGGAGGGCCATGTGAGTGGAGCACCTGTGCTCATTTAAGGAGCTGCTCACTTCTAACACATTCTCTCTGCTCTCCTCCAGGTACGATTTGGTTTCGTTTGGTCTTCAGTTCTGTCAATTTTTGGTTTTACACTCAGACATATGCACTTACACACATGTTTTCATATACCTACATACATTGCACACATTTCACTCTACAGACACTCACACCCCACAAGAGATTATTGTTTATTTGCATTAAAATATATTTACAATAAACTTACTTTGATTTGGCCCATACCGTTGTCTGTTTCCCTCATTTTTGTCCCAGACCAAGAGCCAGTCTGTGACAAGTGGGGGCTCGTCCTAAGTTAAAGTTGCATTTTACTTTAGTAGCTGTACTTTAATTTTGCAGTTGTACTTTAGTTTTGCAGTTTACTTTAGTATTTTTGGTTCCCTTAGTACTATATTTGTGTTAAATAAGTTTTTTTGGGTTACTTTTTTCAGTGAATTAAAGTAATTTGGTTGTAGTTTAGCAAACTAATGTCCTGTTTTCATGTGTTTTGTGTATATTTTGAGCTAGTTTATTGCTAAACTTTAGTGTGAGGGAAATGACTGGTTTGGGTCAGGTTTTGAGGAGAGCATTGAGCACATGTTCCTTTTGTTAGCTTAGCTTTTGGGCTAGGAAGGTGCAGCTCATGTCTGGGCTTTGTTCTGGGTTTGGCCAGGTGGGAGTCCACCTCTTGTAGGTTAATCAGCGAGACTCAATAGGGGGCTCGTGGTGTCCTGTTTTTTAGGCGGCTGGCGAGTGTGGGTAGAGCTTCCCTACTCCTTCCCTCCCTACATCGGCTCGGGTTCACGTCCGTGGGGTCCTGAGGGTGGCTGCATAGCAGGTGCCTTTCAGTCCCACTGGTGCAGTGGTTCTCCACTGGTGATTAAAATCCTCCCGCCGGTCTGGCACGAAGACTAGGGGTCAGCTAGTGTTTTTTTTTGTTCGAGGTAGCGGGGTGGATCTCCTGCCAAGACCCAGACAAGCAGCAGGTGAGTTGTGTTTTTGTTAGTCATTTTGTGCCAAAATGTCTTCTATTTTGAACAGTTTTGTCCAGTCTCCTTCAGAATTGGCATTGGAGCTTTGTAATAAGGAGCAGTTACTTGAGATAGCTGAGCATTACAAAATAGCAATTGTTGATAAAAAACTTAAAGATACTGTTAAAGAGGTGTTAAAGAAAAAATTTGGATTTAGGGGTTCTTAGTGATCAGCCTGTTGCTAGTGCAGGGTTTCAGCCTAGTCCAACCATGTTAACTTTTGAACAGCAGAGGGAGCTGTTGCTGATGCAGTTGGAGTTGGAGAGGTTGAGAGGTGCTAGTAGACCTGTTTCAGATGGAGGTTCACAGTTTGATGTTTCAAAAAATCTCATTATTACCAAAGTTTGATGAAGCAGATCCAGACACTTATTTTACTTTGTTTGAACGAATTGCTGATTCTAGGGCTTGGTCAGATTTGGATAAGACTACTTTGCTCCAGTGTGTACTCACAGGTAAAGCACTGGAGGCTTTTTCAGCCTTGAGTGTAGCTGATAGTAAAGTCTACGCTACAGTTAAAGCTGCAGTTTTGAAAGTGTATGAGCTTGTACCAGAGGCTTATCGTCAACGTTTTCGTTACAGGAAGAAGTTAGATTCACAGACTTATTCAGAGTTTGGTCGAGACTTGTTGTGTGCATTTAACCGTTGGTGTAACGCTGCTGAAGTTGTCACATTACAGGATTTGTCTAATTTGATTGTGTTAGAACAGTTCAAAAACTCAGTACCTGAACATATTGCTACACATATTAGTGAGCGCAAAGTTAAGTCTCCTAGTGAAGCTGCAGTCCTTGCTGATGAATATGCATTAACACATAAAAGTCATTTTGAAACACATAAGGATTTTCGTAGTAAAAGTGAGTTTACGCCCAAACATAAATTGTCATTGCCTGGAGGGTCCTACCAAAGGCCTTCACAAAAGTTTGGTACTGGAGGTTCTAAAAGTCCAGTTAATGCAAATACCTGTCGATACTGTTTAGCTGAGGGTCATTGGAAAAAAGATTGTCCACTTCTTAAATCTAAAAAGTCAGGACAAGTTAAGCCTGCTGTAATGGCCGCTCCAGTTAAAGTACCTATAACGCCTATGTCACCTCCAGTCCACCAGGGAGAGCTTGATCCAGTTAAGTGTGGTTTTCTGTCATCTCACTCTGATTTTTCTGCTTTTATTTCAGATGGGGTGGTGTCGCTATCAGGAGAGCCACAAGTTTCAATTAAAATTTTGAGAGACACAGGAGCTCTAGATTCTTTTATTTTAGAGTCTGTGTTACCTTTTTCAGCACAGTCTGATACAGGCAGTTGTGTTTTGATTCGTGGAATGGGTTTAGTTCCATTTTCTTCTCCTTTGCATAACGTCCGGTTAACCTGTGGGTTAGTAGAGGGTGACGTAGTGGTTGGTGTTCGACCTAAGTTACCAGTGGAGGGAGTTCACATGATTCTGGGGAACGATCTGGCAGGTAGTAAGGTGTGGGCTGACGGTAAACCTAACATCTTCAAAAAGGAGCTTCTGGAGCCTCCTGCTGGTGATTCTCTGGATGACAGTAGTGTGTCTCCTGATGTTTTTCCAAGTTGTGCTATTACACGTGCTGCTTCTAGGCGTAAAGAAGAAAGTCAGCCAGAAAATCTTGAGTTGCCAGTTAAACTCCAGATTGAACCTTTGAGTAAAGACGTACTGATCACTGAACAAATGTCTGACAAAACTTTAGCTGATCTTTTTGACAAAGTGGTTACTGTGGAGATGGTACGTAATAATGCACAGTGTTATTTTCTTCTTGATGGGGTTTTAGTTAGAAAGTGGGTCCCATACAGTGATCAAGGTTTAGGAGAACCCATTTTTCAAACAGTTGTACCTACTTCTTTGCGAAACAAAGTGTTGCAAACGTCTCATGGTGACGTGGCAGGTCATCTTGGTGTTCGTAAAACTTATGATCGAATTCTTCGTTATTTCTTTTGGCCAGGTTTAAAGAGAGACGTGTCTAAATTTATTAAAACTTGTCATACTTGTCAGCTTACAAGCAAGCCAAATCAAGTTGTAAAGCCGGCGCCGTTGCAGCCGATACCCGCCATTGGACAGCCATTTGAGCATCTAATAATCGATTGCATTGGGCCTTTACCACGTTCAAAATCAGGCCATAGTTACTTGCTAACTGTAATGTGCCAAGCTACCAGGTATCCCGCTGCTTTTCCTTTGCGAACCATTACGACAAAATCAGTAGTTAAAGCATTAACTCAGTTTATTTCGACGTTTGGTATCCCAAAAATTATTCAGTCAGATCAGGGATCAAACTTTACTTCCCATATGTTTTCACAGATCCTTAAACAGTTAAAAGTCAAACATAACAAATCCACCGCGTACCATGCTCAAAGCCAAGGAGCATTGGAGCGTTTTCACCAAACTTTAAAATCTTTGCTTCGTTCCTATTGTACTGAGTTGGTTGCAGATTGGGAAGAAGGGTTACCATGGCTCCTGTTATCTGCTCGTGAAGTCGTGCAGGAGAGCACAGGCTTTAGCCCCAATGATTTAGTGTTTGGCCATAAGGTGCGAGGACCATTAGCTGTACTGCAAGATGGTTATTTACCTGAGCAGCCGCCACAAAACTTGGTTGATTTTGTTAATGGCTTCAGATTTAAGTTGTATAGAGCTGGTGAACTTGCAAAAGAGAGACTTGAATGTTCACAAAAGAAAATGAAACAGAAGTATGACAAGAAAGCTGAGCTACGTGAGTTTTCTCCTGGTGACAAAGTTCTTGCCCTGTTACCACTTGTAAATTCTCCATTTCAAGCAAAGTACTCCGGTCCATTTACAGTCTTGGAAAAAGTGTCAGATTTAAACTATCTTATTGAAACTCCTGGTCATAGGAAGTCTTCTAAACTGTATCATGTAAATCTGTTAAAATCGTATCATTCTCGTGATTCTAGTGATGGAAAAAAGAGCCCAGTAAGGTCTGTGTTGGCTGCTGTGCCTGTCACAGTTCCTGGTGGTGCTGACTCTGTTGAGGGGGAAGAAGAGATAAGTGTTGCTTCAGATGAAATTTTGAGAGGTCGTTTAAAAAACTCCCAAACTTTAAACAATCTTGGTGTTCTAGTAGACCATTTAGAACTTGAGAAACGTAACCAGTTAGTAACTTTGATTAAAGAATATCCGTCTTTGTTTTCTGATACTCCTTCGCAAACTCCTTTAATTGAACATGACATAGACATTGGAGATGCTAAGCCCATTAAACAAAATTTTACAGAGTTTCTGAAGAGAAGAAGCAACAGCTGGACACAGAGGTGAAGTATATGCTGGAAAATGGTATTGCTGAGCCAAGTTTTTCAAATTGGGCTTCACCCTGTTTATTAGTCAAAAAACCTGATTCTTCATTTCGGCCTTGTACTGATTATCGAAAAGTAAACAATGTCACAAAAGCAGATCTCTATCCTCTTCCTCGGTTGGAGGACTGCATAGACCAAGTGGGTTCAGCAAAATATGTAAGCAAATTTGATCTTTTGAAAGGTTACTGGCAAGTGCCTCTGACAAAAAGAGCACGTGAGATTGCTGCCTTTATAACACCTTCTGGTTTGTTCTCTTACACAGTGATGCCATTCGGACTGAGGAATGCTCCCGCCACCTTCCAGAGATTGATGAATCGAGTGGTGTCAGGTCTGGAAGGGTGTGCAGTTTATTTGGATGATGTGGTCGTCTATTCAGATTCCTGGGAGGAGCATGTCCGTAGGGTAAAAGCCTTGTTTGAACGCCTGGAGTGGGCCAGATTGACCATAAACCTGGCAAAGTGTGAGTTTGCCAGAGCCACAGTCACGTACCTCGGCAAGGTGGTTGGTCAAGGGTTTGTTCGTCCAGTGGATGCAAAAATCCAAGCTGTGAAGCAATTTCCACAGCCCACGACAAAAAAGAGCTTATGCGCTTTCTTGGGATGGCAGGGTACTATCGTGCCTTCTGCAAAAACTTTTCTATCGTCGCATCCCCACTGACTAACCTGCTGAAGCTAAGGCGGAGTTTGTCTGGTCCACCCAGTGCCAGGAGGCTTTTGATACAGTTAAAGCTTTGCTGTGTTCTGCTCCGGTGTTGGCAGCACCAAATTTTAGTAAACCATTCAAATTACAAGTAGACGCTAGTCAAGTTGGTGCTGGTGCTGTTTTGTTGCAGGAAAATTCTGATCACGTTGAATGTCCAGTTAGTTTTTTCTCTCGGAAATTTAATAAGTATCAATTGAATTATTCAGTAATTGAAAAAGAGGCACTGGGTCTCATTTGGGCTTTACAGCACTTCGAGGTCTATGTTGGTTCAGGTTTGACTCCCTTGACAGTCTTTACAGACCATAATCCACTTACTTTTCTTAAATCTCTACAGAACCCCAATCAGCGCCTTATGCGCTGGGCACTGTTCTTACAGCCTTATAACATTGAAATTAAGCATATCAGTGGTAAGGATAATATTATTGCTGATGCTCTATCTCGTGCTCCTCTAATCTAAATTTTTGTTTTCTATTCTTTTGCTCCCCTCTGCCTGCTGTCTCCTCCTCCTGCTCTTAAACTGCTCCCCAGGTACCAGGGTTGCCGAGTTGGAGGGATGGACAGTTGGCCGGAGGATGCAAAGTATGAGTTGACCTTGGAGTTGGTAATATTGTTTTATTTATTGGAACATTGATTAAATATAGTGGGCTTTTGTGATGAGGCTAGAATCCTCATTTTAAGGAGGGGGGTGTCATGGTCCCTCCCCCTGCCTTGCAGGGGCGGCTTCTCCTGCAGGCAGGGGAGGGCCATGTGAGTGGAGCACCTGTGCTCATTTAAGGAGCTGCTCACTTCTAACACATTCTCTCTGCTCTCCTCCAGGTACGATTTGGTTTCGTTTGGTCTTCAGTTCTGTCAATTTTTGGTTTTACACTCAGACATATGCACTTACACACATGTTTTCATATACCTACATACATTGCACACATTTCACTCTACAGACACTCACACCCCACAAGAGATTATTGTTTATTTGCATTAAAATATAAGTTACAATAAACTTACTTTGATTTGGCCCATACCGTTGTCTGTTTCCCTCATTTTTGTCCCAGACCAAGAGCCAGTCTGTGACACAAACTATGTGTAAAGAACACTTGTGCGCGCTCGCTATGGACACAGCGTATTTGGGGACCTCATCACCACACTATGACGCGTAAGACTGATGAAAGACAAAAGATACAATTCTTTATGTAGGCTACTAGACTATCTGCACACGCAGGAGTAAAAGTAGGCCACCAGTGAGCGTCTATTAAATTCTCTCTCTCTCACCTCCTCTCCGTTTTTATTTCTCCCAGCTCACACAGACGCATCGTGGACAGGGGAATTGTGGCAAGTGTACAATAATGCTCTCTGTGTTTTAAGCAACAGAATAATGTGTCTTTTGTTACAATCTGATTTAAATTCACTGAGAAATGAGCAAAACAAGAACCTAGATTTCTAAACGCCAAACTTCAAAGAGGCACGCGGCGAAACGCGAAAGTACGCGACGCGCTCAGCTTTTCTTATTTTCTCCACAAACTGCATTAAAGGATCGTTTCAACCTGTTCCACCTTGGCCCAGCACAGCCTTATAGGTTATATTATGTGTGGCACGTCTGATCTAAAAGCCTGACGCGTCCAGGCGTTGTGACGCGCGGCCTTCGTCAACACGACCAACTTTTTTATTTTGTTTTTCCTGTGGTTTCTAGGTTGAATTCGTTCACAATTTTTTGTATTTCGTTAGAACAATTTATAAAGTTTTTAATTGTAAATTGTAGGTTTAGATTTGTCTCTTCTATTTTGTTGGGTAAATAAATTAATTTTATTAATGCTTATTTTTCTTTAATTTAGTTTTTAAGTTTAAATAGGCACAGAGGGCTATTTGTAGTTAATTTTAAATAGAATTTGGACGCCCTTTCTGTCAGTTTTAATTTATTTATTTTTTTTTATGATAGCCTCACCTCAGAACCAAACAGGCGTGGGACACACGTCACACTCGACTGTAGCTTTTATAAATGATGTGGCAAGCAGACGAAGACACCCGGAGCTTGTAAGAAGTTGGACTGTTTTGAGAATGAGCAGGAGAAGACGTGGGCATGATTGTTTGGGCATGATTGTGGTACAAAGGTTCCCTGGCCAGTGTGCGTCATTCTTTGAGCGTAATGAACAGTTGCCTATATCTCCCTTGAGTGCCATTAATGTTGTGTAGAGATTCTCTTTACGCAGTGAATACAACGCGAGAAAACGCGTTGTATTTTTTTAAATAATGAATTAATAGAAACACCCACAAAAGAGTGTGGCATTTTGGAAAAAAAAACACCACTACATCGACAAAAAAATGTTAGGTGTCGGAGTACCGGGATGTGTGAGAAAAACTGCTAATGCCGCAACATCGACAATTAGACTTTAATGTCGACATTCAGGGATGTCGGTAGAGAGGGGTGTAGCCCATTAGACCTCTTAAAGGTGGGCTTCAGCCCACTAAACTCTTCTTAAGCCCCACTAAAAATATGTTCAGTTATTTTTCTGAATATTTACTCTTTATCTTAACATATTTCACTTAGTTTCCAAGACAAATTGTGTGTTTCTTGAGCTTATTTGCACACCCAGACACTTCTAAACGCAGCTTATGAACCTCGTCCTTTCCTCCACTGCATGGCCTGTCAGTCCCACGTGCCTCTAGTGCAGGGGTCGGCAACCTTTTATGTCGAAAGAGCCATATTGGACCAAAAAACAAAATCTAAATCTGTCTGGAGCCGCAAAAAATTTAAAGCTTTATATCAGCCTTACAATGCATGCAACAGATGCTGTAAGTGTTTATATAAGCTTTGTCAACCAGTTATCAAAGTAATAAGTCGGATACAAATGCAAAATGAGCTTTCATGATTACTATATTACCGTACAACTCGGGAGTGTATGTGAAGCCAAAGGAGAAAGGAGGAAAAAACGTGTATAGGGGCGCGTTTTTAATCCCGCTCCTGCTCGAGCCTTTTTGACACGGAGGCCAAGGACCGCTAACATGAAGCAAAACTACAAGATGCAGATCAAAACATGACTAAACTCTGCATAAATCAGCTTTTATACTCAATCATGTGTCCATTGGCGTTCAATGAGCGATGTGACTGAAGTGCTTACCTGAGACAAAGTTGCACACGTCTCTTTCCGCCAAATCCAGCTGATTTTGCCCAAACTCCGTGTGTTATTTCCGTGCCTTCGTGCATAAAATACAGTCCTTCATTCAGTCCTCGGTAAAGTTTTCCCCTGCGCTGCTTGCTGTTGATCTGCGAGTCCTCGATCGTCTGTGAACAGGGTTCAACGCTTTATTATCTCCCGGGTTGAAACAAAACGTCCGCATTTGCAATGAAAGCAAATGATTCGGTCCAAAAACTGTTGAATCATGTGTTCTATCGTTCTGTTTCCCTTTTGGATCCATGGCCCTGACGCACCTGTCGTTTGTTTACAACAGCGCGCGGAGCTGAAAGAAACACGTGTCGCTCGGCTATGACGTAATTCTTCGTTGACAGAAATGTAGAAATTAAATATTTATTCTGCACATTTTTATAGCATTAGAAAACTGTGTTTGACATCCTCCTACGAAAATTATATTAAATCAAAAAATATTTTCACACAATTTTCCACTTTCATATTTTTTGAACGGCCTCCAAGGAGCCACTAGGGGAGCGCCAAAGAGCCGCATGCGGCTCCAGAGCCGCAGGTTGCCGACCACTGCTCTAGTGCATCCAGCACAGCCTCCTCTCACAGGGAAAACTCAGCCGTCTCCATGTATGAAAACGGCTCTGCCCATCTCTCTGCAGAGCGGCAGATCCAAAAGCACGACTTTTAAGGACTTAGATCAGCAAGAACACAAAGCTAAAAGTGACACAGGACGAGGATACGATCATCACTATGCTGAGGGCACGCGCCTTACGCTGCCGCGTGCAGCTCGAGGAAGCCCGACAGTACGGTGCGCACCAGCGGCATGAGCGCTATAAACATTCAAATATCCGCGTGCGATTTTATCGCGCAAAATTCTGACGTATAAATGAGACATCGCGTGTTAAGTAAAAACCCAGTAGTACTGAGTACAGAGAGACATGACAGGAGACAGGAGCAGTGGCCGGAGGAGGAGGAGGGGCTTAGGGAGGTGAGAGGAGCTGAGGGAGCAGCTCATGAACAGCAAATTATAGGCAAGAAAACCTTGACTATTTTGTAGGTTATTCTTTCAACAAACTCTGACCAAAAATGTAAAATATATATATATTTTATAAGTCTACTTTACCAAGTATATCTACACCCCCCTGCTTTGCAGTCAAGAGCTCATAAGTTTACTTTCAGGAGTTGGGTTTGTTGTAAGGCCATGTCTCCTATTATCTTTTATGAATGTTTGTGATGTGTGGTCCAGGCTCTGTATTTGTCTTGCTGGGCATTTCTAGAGCTGGGGCGCCTCTAAAGGGGTAAATGAAGGGGCCTGGAGGGGCCTTGGTCAGCCCTGAAGAGTAATGAGCATGCATTCTGCAAAATAATGTTTTATATTTTATTGTTATCTCAAACTTTAGAGAAGCCTTTATTTAGCTTACATTAGGCAAAAATAAATAAATTAATTAATTAATTAATTTATTTATTAAAATAAAATACATGTTATCAAGTTTTAAAGGTGCACTGTGTAACTTTTTGATTTTATAGATTTGAATAAAAGCAAGATTTTGTCATGTAGATGTCTTTGTTGCACTAAATAAATAATAAAAATATGTGTCTTTACATTGAGTGAGGTTGTAAGGCCACAAAAAGGACTGTTTTTTTGTCCTGGAGGAGGCCCACTTATGTTAAAGAGGTTGGTGTAGCTGTATTTCTTGACATTATGGCATAAAATATATTTAGACCCATTCAGAATGTCTCAAAGTCTAGTTTTAACTTTAATTGTATGGTTGACTTGTAACCTCCAGAAAGTTCCACAGTGGACTTTTAAAATGTATCCAATGACATAATAACATTTTCATAACTGTCTGAGACACCCTCAAAGTGCACCAAATTACTTAAATTGTACTTTGTTATCTTAAAATTTTTCTGGGGGAGGACTCCCAGACCCCCATCATGTAGTCACCTTTCTTCATCCCCATTTCAAATTCTGAAGGCACTGTCTGCTTTCAGAACTACTGTCCTTATTTCTTGTAAACTAGTGTGTCTAATACTGTTTCTCAGTATAGCTTTAAATAACATTTAATTATAATAATTACGTTGCTAAATAAAAAATAACGCATTTTTGTCTTTTAATGCTCAGGGGCTTAGCCCACCCAAACACAAAATCCTAGGAATGCCCCTGGTATTAATATTTTTGTTATTCAATATCAATTATCTTTATCATCATAATAATCATGAGGATTTAACTGTTAAAATAAGTTATTTTAATAATCCCTCTCAGTATAATGCAGTTTTGTGTTTTCTGACACAAATACATAACACAGCTTATGAAATTAAGGATCCAGTTGCAGGTGTGGTTGTTGTTGTTGGAGAGCAATAATTGTCAGACAAGCTCACTGTATTTCAGAAATATAAAAGAGCCTAAAAACACGCACCCCTCAGGCCACAATGCCGGAAGCATATAATAGGCCTACATCATGAATGTATTTTATTTATTTATTTAGAAAGGGACAGTGCACATTAATGAACATATATACAGTACATACGTAAATATGCCAGATTTTAGCCATTGGCTAATTTCCATCTGTAGTCCCTTGACAGGTTGATGGTGTCATTTAAAGACACGCACAAACAAGACAACAAGACATACAAAACACATTAAAAACTGTATTATATTATCATTGAAGAGGCCATTCTTTTTGTTGCTAGTCTAAATTGTAAAGAACCAAAATAAGTCTTATTTCAGTCACCTAGGCATACTTAACACAGCTTTTACACTTGTTATCCCAACACATTTCAACAGCTCTAAAACCTAGTCCTCACTCAGAACAATTAAACAACGTCTGCACAATTCATCCACAGTCAGGAAGAGTAGGCATGATCAAAATACGAGCACATGGCGTTAGCACAGCGTCAACACTGCAGGATGAAGCACACACTACCAACACCGGAGCGCTGTGACAGCCAGGCCATCTCGCAAACAAATTAACTACAGACACACTGTATTTGATCCAAACTACTAAAAACAAAGGTCTTACCTTGCTTCACAGTGAAATAAAAAGTAGCTGAGCACGGTCCGGTTTGTTTTGATCATGCAGTTCAATGCAAAAGGCAACGTTAAACCAGTTAAAGTTCCATCGAGTCAGAAAGGTCCGCAGGTTTAGTCGCACAGATCCGTCTCTCACCCAGCGTGTTAACTTTCCTTCAAAAGGAAAAATTTGAATCTGATTGTAGGAGCATGGATACTAGAAAGTTATGGAACTCTGTTAAAGTAATGACTAATATGTCCCCATCTAGCAGGCATATTAATGTTCTGAATGAAGCGGAAAAGGCAGGAGAACTTAATGAGTTCTTCTGCCGATTTGAAACCAGAGAATTTTCACAGGAGCAACAAGCTGCGTTGGACTGCTTACCTGATTTGGACTCTGGGAATTTTATAGTGGATCAGCTAGCAGTAGAGAGGCATTTCTCATATATCTGCCCCCGGAAGTCCTCCGGGCCAGATGGCATTTCGGGGCGCTTGTTAAAATCATGTAGCAGTGAAATGGCAGAGGCATGGAGTCCCATCTTTCAAAAATCTCTGGATACTCACACCGTTCCTGCTATCTGGAAAAGTTCTATCATTATCCCTGTGCCCAAAAAGGCGAACTGCCTGGAGAACAATGACTATCGCCCGGTTGCACTTACTTCACTTGTTGTGAAATGTCTTGAAAAAATTGTCATTGGATCAATTAAATCTGAAATCAGCTGTTCTTTGGATCCAATGCAATTCGCTTACAAAATGAACAGAAGTACAGAGGACGCCCTCTTGACTCTGACACATTTTATTAACAAACACTTGGAGGATTGTAAAGCATACGCCCGTCTTTTATTAATTGATTTTAGTTTGGCGTTTAATACGCTACAGCCACATATTTTAATTAAGAGGATGAGTGAGCTTAATGTGTCCCCTTGTATAATCAGATGGTACCAGTCTTTTTTAACAAATCGCAGTCAGCGGGTTAGTGTGAATGGCACACTGACAGTAAAATCTTAAGTACAGGAGCTCCACAAGGTTGTGTGAGCTCACCAGTTTTATTTACTTTGTATACTGATGAGTGCCGAAGCTCGTATCCTCAAAATTGTATCTTAAAGTTTTCTGATGATTCTGCCATTCTGTCTCTATTGCATAAGGAAAAAGACACTTCAGAGTTTTTTCTAGAAGTGGACAGATTTGTTAGGTGGTGTGATGATCATTTTCTTGTGTTGAATGCAAGCAAAACTAAAGAAATTGTGTTTGACCCAAGGAATATTGGTGATCACAGGCCAGTTGTGATCCACAATCAAACTATTGCTCAGGTCGATTCGCACAAATACTTAGGGGTTTTTATGGACAACAAGCTTACCTGGAGCACACATGTGGACCACTTGTGCAACAGACTGCAACAACGCATGCACTTCTTGCGTCGCTTAAGAATACATGGAGTGGACAAAAGGATCATGCTGATTTTTTATCAGGCAGTTCTTGAAAGTATTCTGAGATACAGCATCACAGCTTGGTATGGGAACTTGTCTGTTCAGCTCAAAAACAGGCTGCTGCGTCTCACCCATACAGCATGCAAAATTATGGGTGTACAGGAGCATCTGTCCTTGCAGAGCATTTATGAGCAGGCCATTTTGCGTCAGGCCCACAAGATCCTGAATGATCCCTCACATGCTCTGTTTTCAGAGTATGAGCTTTTACTTCTGGAGAAGGTTCAGGGTCCCACGATGTGGCAGGAACAGACTTTTGTGCCAGTGTCTGTTAGACTACTGAATATGGAACGATAGAGGGCTGCTGTATTTTTTTTTTCTTTTTTACTGTGAATTTAATTTATGTGAAATGTATATTTATGGATTTGTGGCTTTTATCAAAGAACTGTGCAGTATGGACTGCAACACGGGTTGATAGCCCAAGACAAATTTCCCATCCTTGGGACAATAAAGTTAATCTTGATCTTTTCTCCTCTTGGCAAACTCGGTTTAAAAAATCCCTCGCTTGTCTTATGCCTGCTTCTGATGCTGCTGTGCTGGCTCCAGGCTGTGAAAAACAGTGGGCGGACTGGAAAATGTGGAGTGGAGTTTTCTGGGAGCAGGCATTCAGGTTGTGGAAAACAGAGGTACACTGGAAAATATGGACCGGACTTTTTCACTACTTGAGTTTACAGTTTTTCTCAATCGCTTTGACACATTTTTTGAAACTTGGTTTAGTTTGATCACTTGTTTCCAACATTTATCTGAAGAAAGGTTGAGATACACAGAACATTTGCCACATTTTTCATTCATTCACACAGTTTTCAGACTCTTTCTCAGGACAGCTCACACAGCCTTCCTTTAGAAACTCTCTTGTTCAGTGAATTTAGTTTGTTTTTCACACACTACAGACCTGTTCACACATGGTTAAGGACTTTTGTCATAACACTGCTGGTCTTTATCTACAAACTCACACATCACAGCAAAATCTAAAATCACATGAGCAGAAAGATTAAACAACAAAGAGTGAAACGGGAGAAAGGACAGAGCAGAAAACACAGACTGTAGGAGAAAATAAGCTAAATATATTTTCAATGTAATTGTGTGACATTATGTTTGACGTCTCTCAACTATCTTCAGCAAAGTGTAAATATCTTGATATAAAATATAATTCACAAATCAAAATTTACAGTAAATGTGTATTTATCATCTTTTTTTCTTGCCCAGTAAGATAAAAACACAATTCATCCAGATATAAACTGTTTTGTGTGAAGTGTGAATGTAAATGACAGATTGAAGTGAAGCTTTAGTGACTTGTGTCTGAGATCAGAACTACAGCTTCTGAGCTGTAAAGTCAAATGAATGATGAAATGCATGAGAACACATGAGAACACCTGAACAATGTGTGAGAGTTTTGATGGCAAAACTTGCTTCTGAGGGGTAAAGTTAACTGTTTTGAATGTAAAACTACATTTAGCTAGAGACGAAATTGAGTTTTGAGAAACTGAAGCTCCATTTAGCATTCTGTGTGAGCTGTTTTGCAAATTAACTTTTAGAATGGACAAGTGTGTCAAAGCAGTTGAGAAAAACTGTAAACACTTTATTCGCGGAATTTGTCCCGGATCGGGGAAAATGCGACCGAAAGAAAGCATCTGAGGGGTGGCCAGGGGTTAATGAAGGGGGGCAGTGGCCCCCCCTGGCCTCCACCTAGCTACGCCATTGCCTTTCACCGAGCCCTGTTGGATCATTTTGAACTGTAAATTGGTAATTATCAACTGAGCATATCTGACCTCTTAATTGCCTGTAACCCCGTTCTGTCCTCACTATGGCGTCTCTTTACCAGGGCTAGACAGACAGCGAACAACCAAAAAGAGTCGACGACCAATGTAGAAGAAACTTGTTTTTACTGGCATGTTCTCCACATCTTGTCTCTTTGTTAACATTTGTTTCTGTCATTGACTTTTTTGGCATGTTTGTAAAACTGAAACAAAACACACACACAAAACGTGTAAAATGCACACATGTAGGCTAAGCTAAGTACACAAATAAAACGTCTGTGTAAACTTGTACCTTGTTACACAAGTATGACAAATTTTACTGTTACATGCACTTTCCATACATTTCACAACAAAAATACACATTTGATACAGCAAAATAAAATATTTGAATGTGAAGCTTAAAAATACACTAACGCATTGTAACAAGCTAACTGAAGCTAACGCTTTCAAAAAACACTGTCTTACTGCTTAAATTTTACCTTGTCAATACAGTGATGAACTTACGGACAAAGATACCCAAGGCTTAAAACGAGATAATTTGACTGTTTGCACCGTGAGCTGTGCTGGCCATGCTTGTGTGAAAGGAAATGAAGCAAAAACGAAACTTATACCAAACGCCTCCACTAGAGCGCAGTGATTGACCTTTACATACCGACAGATTTCTAAGTGAAATTAAACTTGTACACCCCCAGTTTACACCAAAGCAGTAGTACGCAGTAAACGCTCATAATAGAATCAAGTCTGAACTGGCTCTAACATTTTACACCATCACAGCGAGACACGCGTCTGACAGTCATAAATAGGCTATGCATTGCTAAAATTAGGTTGTTGTTTAAGGCTACATTCACAATACAAACCCAAAAGGACTCGGCTCGATTGGGAACCAAAGTTGCAAGATTGTATCTTTCTCTAAATTGTCGCAGTTCACGTTCACAATACACTTTTTGTCAGTTGAACCATGCAGTGCAATCGAGACACATCAGCTTGTCGCCTCTAGGGGGCGATGTGGGGCAGAAACACGTTACATTAACAGCACTGGACTTTATATTTTTGTTTTTATGGATCTATCCCACAACTTCTCTCACATTTAATGTGCCTAATGTGAGTGACAAAGACAATGTGGACTTTCACTTCAGAAGACGAGAGAGGAGGGCTGGGCATTTCGTTTCAAATGCCCAGAGTAAAACATAACAAAAGTTCTATTCTATCTGTTTGAGCAAATCTGGCGCTGAAAGGTCTGTCAACTGCTCATTTAGTATTAAAACTAAATAATGGATGAATGTAGGTAATTTTCCCTGCAGTAATGTGAGCTGTAGTGTTTATTTAAGTATTTAATAATTTACCTTTTGCCGAGCCCAACACTTCTTTGTTACTGTTGCTTAGCTCGTCAAATCGACAGAGCCAATAGAAAAAAAGTACAGCGGTTTGTGTTAGTGACCTTTTTTGGTGCAGTTTCTTCACGATATACTCCAGATCAAGTCAAAAAGAGTGGCATTATGCAGCATAGTAACCTGGCCAGCCAGATGGTCTATCTCGCGATCTTTGTGAATTAACAAACACGAGATAAACCATCTGGCCTTTCAGCCACCCGATTAGTTTGAGAGTCCGAAACGGCGGTGTTTCGGCTCACTCACATCACAGCAGCGTGGTTTTGAGGCCCAATCACATTGTAGCAGGGCAGGCTAACACGGGTTGTAAGCGCCCTGGCGCTTCCCGCTGAGTCTCATTCAAGATAAACAAAGATGGCTGAAATACGGAGTAATTTCTTTTTGAAAGAAGAGCCGTATGTGTGACACTTGTTCTATCCCACGTGGACATTGGATACACCATTACGATTCGTTGCTGTGATTGGGTGAGTGACTTAGATTGTTTGTTTAGCCAATCAGCTTGAAGTATTTCCCACCTTTTCTGGAACGCCTTCAGCTAGTCCCAGATGGATAGAGTGAGAACTCCAATAGGAGTTCAACACATAAAAAAAATATAAACAAGATGACTGACTTCTGTGAACAGATAGAATTTCCAGCTTTTATTTGTCAACTTTTCCCACAAACTAAAACTTCAGTGACATAAAACTTTGCACTAGTTCTGATCCACCAAAAGAAAAACACGACGACTTGGCTTTAAATGTCACAAATAATCTTATTAAGTGAACAACGATTTCCATTGCTGCTTTATTTTAAATCCAGTTCATGTTCCATTTTTAAGTCCACACCCGTTGAGGTACTTGATCACATTTTTTCCAGCACAATGACACCTCCATGCTTTCCTGGAAAAAGCAAAACAGAAAATAAACAGTCTGGCAGTGTGTAAGTAAAAAAATAAAACAAAAATAAATATATGTCATCGCTATAAATATCCCATGTGCGATCAGAACTACAGTATCCAAAAAATTAAACAGGTGACATAGTTAGACCACACAATGAATTTTAAAATGCATTAAAAATGTTATTAATTAAAAATAAATAAAGTAGAAATTGAGGCAACTGAAACTAACAACATGCTATTGCAGAAAAGGAGTCCCTGGATCCGAATAGTGCTAATATGTAGCTCCTGGATCCTAGCCTCTAACTCCTTATCTTTGGAGGCTGTCACAGGGTCAACGGTAAAGACAGTTAAGAGAAGAAATCATAGCTCTGTTCGGAGAATCTGAACGTTCCAACCAGGCGTAAATGGTGTAAAGTGCAAAAATATATTTAGTGAAGGCGATGTGGCGCTACAACCCTATATTTTCATAGTTTATAAAGTTTACTTTATGCAGAGATTTGTATTGTGTGCCTAAAGTCTGAGGTAGGAAAGCTTTTTATTCATTACAAACTCATCATTCACACATCATATATTTTCATAAACGTTCATACATTTTCTGAGCGATCTGCGCAGTGGATTGTGTGATCTATAAGAAGAGTGTATGCTTCCTGTGATTGGAAACGTACAAGGTCCTTCTCCTAACGTCTTCCTAACTGAGCTGACAAAGGTGAATTAATCTCCGTTCCCATCAAAGCACATATCTGGGTGTTGTTATGGCAATATAGGTTTGTCATAACACTGCTGATCCTGCAGAGGGCACTACGTGTACAATTTGTTTTGTTTCAGTTTTCTCTACAGCCGTAGATTCTTTAATATTAGCGGCCGACTGCTCCGTCTTCTGCAAACTTTATCCGGCGGTTATTACTTTCTTAATGCAATGAATCTGTTTAACTGCGAAAATAAAAGGCTGCTGTCTTTGTTTTTAACACAAATCTTATGCCGTGGAAAGGACAAGCGCTGAATCACCGAAATGATGGACAACCAAAAAGTTTCACAGAGTTTTTTGATCAAACAGCGCTGTGTTTCACCGGGTTAGTTCTCATCGGCTGACATGAGCAAGACAAGTTTTGTTTTTGCTTGGTGCACAACGGTGCAGTTTGCGGGGCTGCAGCATTTTGGACAAAACAACTCGGGGTTATTTGTATGGGTTATTTTGCCTTTGATCATCACTTCTGTCACTCCTTCAGAGCTGCTGCAGCAGATATGTAACCCGAGGGTTCTGTGGATTTTAATTTGCTTCATGAGTTAATGCGAATAACTGCATATCAAAGTTCAGTTCAGCCGTTATGTGCATAAAACAAAATCCACCTCTAGAGAGCGTATAAACTTATATGCGCATTAGGGATTCTAAATTAGAGTTTAGATTCTGGACCCGAGCCCGAACCCAGCAAGCCCGACCCGACTTTAGGCCGGCCACTTTCTCACGTAGTTGTGGGGCCTGGCCAGGTTCAGGCCAAGACGCAGAGCCGCACTGTATGCTCGTCAGATGATTGACAGCCGCGTCAAAACACAGTGCAAAAGCACCGTGGTGACAAAAAAGAGTGTTTTAGGTGGCCAACTATAGGCCTACTGTGTGCGAGAGAGAGACTGTATGTATATATATGTATGTTTGATGTTATAAAGGTACAAAAGAGGAAGAGCTGCAGTGCGTCAAGTTTGATCAAAGCCAATCAGCTGTCAGGCCACACCTGTTCACTGCACTACATTTCCCAGCATGCATCATGGCTTTGGAGTCATTGACACAGTGAAGTCGGGCAACAGTTGGCGGCACAGTGGCTGAGCGGATAGCGCTCTTGCCTCACAGCAAGAAGGTCGCGGGTTCGACCTTCCGCACGGGCTAGGCCTTCTGTGGAGTTTGCATGTTTCTCCCCATGTCTGTGTGGGTTTCCTCCGGGCACTCTGGTTTCCCCCACCAACCAATAACATGCACGTTAGGGTAATATCCTCCAGCTACAGTAGTCCTGACCTAGCAAAAACTTCTGGAGATGGGTCCCCGAGCGCTGCACTGTGGCGATCACTGTCCTGAGGAGATGCGCCAGAGGCATTGAAGGATGGGTCAAATGCAGAGGACAAATTTCCCTACAGGGACAGTAAAGTTACCTACCTTACCTTACCAGTTGCATTTTCTTGCCTCGACGGTCTGTCAAGGCGCCTGCAGACAGAACAAACAGATCTGATCCAATCAGCTGTCAGTCCACATGTTCACGGCACTTCATTTTCCAGCATGCATTTGGGTTTTGTAGTCATAAAGACAGTGCAGTTGTTCTTTTTTACTTCACCATCTATCGAGACACTATCACCTCGATTAATCTCATGAGATTATAGGGTCTACGTAGCGCTGTTGTCAGACCCAACCCCACTTACCAGCTCGAGCTCCCTGTACCGTCGTAGTAACTATCTTGAACACACCGAAGAGGCTTGTTTAGGCAGAGCGAGGTGATGAAGGCGAACACAGATTCGCCTTCATCACCTCAGGGTCTAACGATGGCCTACGTAGGTCCCAGTAATCTCGAGAGACTAATCCGAGTGAAGACAAACGACTCAACAAACAAAGTCCGAAAAGAGCAACTGCACCATCTTTATAACTACAAAACCCAAGTGCATGCTGGGAAATTAAGTGCTGTGAACACTTGTGGACTGACAACTGAATGAATCAGATCTGTTTTGATCAGAAACGTGACTCTGCAGTTCCTACTCTCCCCTCATTTCTTCTATCTACTTTTTTTTAATCATCAGAGAGACTTAAAATCTCACAAAAATGGCTCAACATGTTGTTACTTATGAGCTGAAAGTCCTTTCCTTTATAGGGATGCCGTGTTGTCACATGGTGATCATGTGACGTGTTGGTTGGCGGAAGTAATTAAAACATATTGGCGACGAGATGAACAAACACGAAAAAAGACTATGTGTGACTCGGTGTGCTAACAGGTTTGATAAGAGCAATCCATAGAGCTTCTACTGTGTTCAGAAAAAGCCTACACCAAAAAGAAAGCCTTTAGATCCCAATGGGAAAAACAATGAGAGCTAGCTTTGGTTCTGCCGATTCTGCTCGGTGAACATCCCTATAGACAGAGCTCAAGTATAGAAACTTTATTTTTCAGCTCTTTATACATTACTTAAGGGAAATGCATTTCAGTTCAAGGTGTGTGAGGGAAGTGGGAGCATTTACAAAGTTGTAGTTTTATTCAGTACAACACGTGATCTATAGTTCGCTTGAGAAGTGTCCAAGGTGTATTTCAGATTTTTCTCCTCAGTGTCATCTGCCTGCTCTCTTCTGCAATCCAGGCAAAAATATCTGCTGCTTAAACTTGCCTATTGTGTGTGTCATGGTGGTTGGGGAATGAACATCTCACCTTTCTGGTGCCAAGCTGGAAGGTGCAAAAAAGATATGTGTTGGTTGCAAGCTATCCTGTCAATTGTCAATTATGATGTCAATTTATTTGTATTGTATTTGAGCTCTTACAGTGGTCATGTGCTAATGGAATATAAAGTACAGCTGAGCACAGCCACTAATTCGCTAGTTCAATCCAAGGGCTGGGACGCCATAAAACCCCCGCACATGAATGGACTGGCCCAGAGCTGAGTTGAGAATGATATATTTAAAGATCGCAGCGACTTTTTGAAATGTTAACTGAAATGGTGAAATAAATAAATGTTAAAAGTGAATTTTAAGCTTTTAATTGTCAACTTTTCCCACAAACTGAAACTTCAGTGACATAAAACTTGAGAGGGGCTTGTGATCAAAACAGCGCTCTGTTCTGAAGCCACAGGACCAGCGCTCGGACCAGTGTTCTGAGTCGTTCCTGCACCGCCCGAGCGCTGGGCCGGCCGCTCTCTACTGTTCTAACGCTCAAATGACCGCTCTCTCACAGCCCAAGCGCTCAAATGACCGCTCCGCTCTTACACTGCTCGAGGGCCTGACCGGCCGCTCTTGCATTACCCGAACACAGGGTCGCCCAGTATCTGTCAACCCAGCCTTGGTCTTTTGGAGCTCGCATTCTTTCGTCGGTGGATCACAGAGGTGAATTTAGTTTCACGTTGGATGTTGGATATTTGGCTCCGCCGGCCACAAGCACAGATGGATTGTGGGCCCGGGCTGCGTGTATGTGCCGCTGTGTAGGCGTTTTGGCGTGGTTACGGCCGACGTACCGTTAGCGACATAAAAAAATTACACTTCGCATTTTTGAAAAATATTGACTAATAGTTTGAAAAAAATTAAACAAATATACAAATTAGTTTAAATAGTGTAAGTGTTATGAAAACAATTAAATGTGTGTTTGTTTTTTTCATTAACACTTTATGGAATTAAAATAAATTAACACTTAGGAGGGTTTTCAGTAATTTTTTTTCAATAACTTCTAAGTCATGTGACTCAGAGGGCCCAGTTCAATATATTATAAGAGTCCTGGGTACCAGGTATCATGCACACCTTTTGGTTTTAAAAATATACCCTTTCAGGATTTTATTTCTTTAAAAATTTAAATTTTTTTTTCAACAGCTTGAAAAAATCCCGAAAGCATTAATTTTGTAAAACAAAATGTGTGCATGATACTTGGGATGCAGGACTACTGCTTCCCAAGAGGGTTTGGGACCTCTGAGTCACTTGAAGAAGCTATTAAAATAATATATACAGTATATAGGCTTGCAGGCTATATCTTTGCAGAAATAAATTCCTGAAAAATCCTGAAAGGGTTAATTTGAAAACCAAAAGGTGTGCATGATACCTGGTCCCCAGGACTCTTAAAATAAATTGCACTGGACCCTCTGAGTCACCTGACTTTTTTATTAAAGAAAATTTCCCTCAGGATAATTTAAGTAAATTCCACTAAGGGTTAATTTTTGAAACCATACATTAATCCACAATACTTATGCTACTGATACTAATGTATTTATTTGTTTTAATATTTTTCAAAATAATTAGTCAATCTTTTCAAAAAAGCGTGAGTAATTTTTGACGTCCCTAAGCAACAGACGAGCTCCCCACACAAAGTTTACGCAGCCGGGCCATATTCTGAGAAAGTTCCTGCTGTAGTCACGGAGCCGATCATCTAATGTCCAACGTGAAACAACTTCATGGTGGCTGGAGCCTCATCTTTCGTTTCCAGTGAGGGTGAACACAGGATTTGGCAACAGTTGGGTATGCGCTGTGGGCAGTGTGGGACCACGTCAGAGCGGTGGAGCGGTGTGAGGACCACAGTCAGAGCGGTGAGCGGTGCGAGGACCACAGTCAGAACGGTGGAGCGGTGCGAAGACCACTGTCAGAACGGTGGAGCGGTGCGAGGACCACAGATCAGAGTGGGGAGCGGTGAGGACCACAGTCAGACGGTGGAGCGGTGCGAGGACCACAGTCAGAACGGTGGAGCGGTGCGAGGACCACAGTCAGAACGGTGGAGCGGTGCGAGGACCACTGTCAGAGTGGTGGAGCGGTGAGAGGACCACTGTCAGAGCGGCCCTGAGCTCTGGTCCCAGTGGCTTGGTCACAACCCCTGCTATAAAACTTTGCACTAGTTCTGATCCACCAAAAGAAAAACATGACAACTTGGTTTTGAATGTCACAAACAATCTTTAAGAGTGAACAAAGATTTTCATTTTATTTAAATCCAGCCTGTTTCTTTTAAAGTTCACACCCTTCGAGGTACTTGGTCAGATCTTTTCCATCACAGTGACACCTCCATGCTTTCCTGGATAAAATAAAACAAAAAATAAATATTTTGGCAGAATGTAATAATAATAAAAAAAAAAATGAATAAAAATAAATACACTTAACCAGGCTTATAAAAATCCCATGTGCAATCAGAACTATGGTATACAAAAAGTAAACAGGTGGCATAGATAGAGCACACACATTTTTTTACAATGCTTTAAAAAAGTTCATAAAATCTCACATTTTAAAATAAATAATGTAGATGTAGCAAAAAATAAGGGCAACTGATACTAACAGCATGCTATTGTAGAAAAAAGTCTGTATATTTCCTTAATAATGGTGAATAAGTTAAAAATATGTTGCTGTTCTATGATTGGCCGGTTCTGGTCACGTGACTCACCAGGCTCCAACTTTTTGAGGGAGCATAGTCAATAATAGAATAGCACATTCCACCTCATGTGCAAGGTCCTCGTCCAGATAGTCTAAGGAGAGAAATAGAGAAGATTACAAACGACACATAAAATTTTAGAGTTTATCACTTGAGGGACTTTTGCTGGAAAAATTTAATTCGCTTCTTCATAACTCCAAAACTAAAATCCAAGTTTAGCATGACCTCTGCTCACTGCTGGCGAGAATGTGGGGAGCAAATTGCAGACCATGGACACATTTTTTGGTCTTGCCCACTGATTCAACCTTTCTGGTCGGAGGTGGCAAATATAATTTCTAAAACATTGGGCTTTAACATCAACTGCTCCTTTACAATGCTCTACCTGGGATACTTACCAGACAGGATGCCTGCAGACGACTTTTATCTTTTCAAAATTATGCTGGCCTCAGCTAAGAAGTCAATAACAAAAAACTGGCTACAGAAACACCCTCCTACAATAAACACCTTTTTTTCTATAGTAGATGACATTAAACTAATGGAACGGATGACTTATACCTTGCGACTTCAGGAGGAAATAGGTAAAATGCGCTGGAGGAGGGGGTTGGACTGTACAGGAAGTGTCGGTACTTGATTTTTTTTTTTTTTCTCTTTCTTCCCATTACCTCAAAAGTCTGTTATGTATAAAACATGTTACAAATAAAAAGTTCACCAAAAATTTTTTTTAGAGTTTTTGCACACACATGATTTTATTTGAAAAATGCTCCTCAAAATTGTGCCAAAGTGTGACAAGAACATCTGATGAAATTGCGGCTTTCTTGTCATGTTTGCCACTCACTGCTGACTGAACATAGGCTCTTTGATTTTACAAAAAAAAAAAAAAAAAAAAAACAGCTAAAATGTGCCTATTTGTAGGGATGTCCCGATCCGATCACGTGATCGGAAATCGGCCCCGATCTCGTGGTTTCAGACTCGATCGGAATCGGACGTAACCTCCCGATCAGGACTCGGAAATATTTATTCACTTTGAAATCAGCTCTAGTTACGCGGTGGCACAGTGACCCCCAAAGCAGTAGCAGCGCGTAACTGCAGCAGCACGTCATATACGGCTGTCATACGCGCAGGAGTCGCTTATAATGGAATCAAGTCTATACACCAGCGGTGTGAGACGCTCGTCTGACCGTCAATACGCTACGCGTCCCTCAATGATCAGACTTCTATTTATCAGCGTCAACGGCGCGTCTCCCAGGCTTTTTTAGCAGGAAATACACAGGATAAAGCCGCGCAGAGACAAAATACAGTTCCGATGCTCTTTCAAAATACGTCAACTACAAAGATTACAACCACTAAAACAACATGTACCGTGCCCAGAAGCTCCGTGAACGACCGTAAACATCGCAAACTTTCTGACTTCAAACACCAAGTTTAAATCACGTCCTTACGAGGCTCTTTTCTCCACGAATATGAGTTGGACTACTATAAACCGCACATCATTTTACAGCTTAACTTGTGACGAACGTGTTTGTGAAGACAGCGCTGTTCCTCCTGTTCACAATCGCTTTATATGAGCCGTTTAGTCCTACCTGGGTCTATTTTCTTTCTTCGGCTTCTCTCCTGCGGCTGCTCTCTCAGCGTGCCTGCTTGGGTGCTAAGGCGCGTGCACGTGTATGAGAGAGAGCGAGAGATTGCCTGAATCCTACACTATTAATTGCGGGACGGGATGAAAAATAGAAGAAAAATTAATATTCTTAGTACAACGTGAAGTAGGCAAAGAGATGTTGGTTTTTATCAAGAAAAACATTAATTTAAGCTTTAATTTGTCAAATGAAAGCTGGAGAGTGCAGTGCAGTTCCTAAAAACACATTACTTGCCTTACTTGAAAACACTGGGCACTTTTGTTTTCTTATGCCTGCTGGATATTTTAAGTTGATGCTGTTTTTTTTCATTTAGACTTTTTTAAATTTAATATTTACTGTTGCACTAAGGTCCAAAGTTAAGCATTTATGTATTATTTGATTGTTCAAGCCTCACAGAAGTGAGATGTTAGAGCTAAATGTTAAAAAAGGTAAACAAAATAAAAAATAAAAGTCATCTGGGTTGTTTACTTTGATATTGAATGTGTTATAAAAGTATCGGATCGGGACTCGGTATCGGCAGATCATCAAAATCAAATGACTCGGACTCGGGGGCAAAAAAACCTGATCGGGATATCCCTACCTATTTGTGCATGCGTTTGCATGGAGTGGAGGTTCTGGCTCTGACAGAGACTTGAATACAGCTTAACCACACACATTAAGCAGTGGAACGTTGAGTTAGTGCATTTTAAACACTGAGGGAAACACAACTCTACGTTAAGCCCTGATTCCACTCGCATCACGCATTGTGCCCTGGTTGCTGACCAGTCTTTTCCTCTTGTCTCCTTCCACAACCTGCGCTGTAAAACTTTCTAAGACCAAAGAACAGTGTGGATCCATTGAGCTGGATCCAGGTGGATGATGTGCGCTTGCACACGGCTAGCCAAAGCGCGTTGGAGTGAATGATCTGAGTGCTTTGAGTTTGGGTATATGGCGCGCTCCAGGGTCTGTGTGCTTAGCTAGACAAAGCTTTGCATGCCGCACGGCAGAGGTAGCCTACAGCACTCCCGGACTGACACAGTGTGCTGAGGCAGCGGAACAGAGCACCCCGAGGCAAAAGAACAGCGTGGGGAGGTATCAAACACATTACTGACATTTATATGTTGTAGAGGCACGAGTTGAAAAGAGTTTTTTCTTCCACCATCACTGATTCGATTGTTCTCCGACTAGTCAACTGTGTCTTAAAGTAGTTGCGCTTCTGTGCAAGCCCTAGCACATAAACAATTTGTTACCTGTGAGCGGCCCACCACGGCCCTGCCGTTCTCCAGACCACACCCCTGTGTCACCGAAAGCCGTCTTATCCCAGCTCTCACACATTTGTCTCAGTTTGTCCCTGTGCTCTCGACCCACCCACCCTTCTCTACTTCACAATACTCCTTCTAGTTTTGCGTTATAGGAGGGAGGTCCTGTCTCAAATCCCCACACTGAGTCTCATCGCCTAGCCATTGTTCATCTCATAGCATGGAACTTCAGTATCAGTCTCTCATTCGCTATTCATCATTCAAATTAAATACCTACAATATATCTGTCTGGCTAATGAAACCTCTATTGTGGATTTAGGTCTTTTTCAAGCTGTGGAAGTTTTACCGTCACAATTCGTGCTACAGTAGTTCTCTGTCTTTGTGTGTCCATCGTCACACCAGTATTTGCTGTTAAACTGGAAAATGCCATAGTCTGCAGAACCGTCTCCATGTTTGCGTATGGCACTGGTGTTGTAGTTTGACGCATGCTCAATCAAGCAGACCCCTGAGTAAACAAGAACAATTTACAAATTGTTAATCAATTTATTGTTTTCAGTTACAGTCGTGTTTCTAGCTCTTGGTTAGTTTTATCTTGTAGTCAAGTCCAGCACTGGTCCCAGTCCTGGTTTCATACTTACAGTCTGCCAGACTGACATCTTTGAAGCCGTCCATGTTTTTCTCTTTCATGAACCGAGCCCATTCACATCTGGTGTAAACTTTGCCCTGAGCCACAACACAGAGAAGCACCAGCAAAACCAAACCCTGCATCTTCTTCTTCATCGTCATCTCCATCACTGCAGAACTCAACCAGGACTAGACCAGGACTACACCCAGACCAGAGTCCAGACCGGTATTTAAGCAGAGCTGTTATCTGTAAAGTATCTACATTGAACAATGTGTCTTGTTCTGGTCTGGATGTATAAATTTGAATGTCAAGGACAAGTGATAACAGTAAATTGCAGACAAATTAAAACACATAGTTGCTTTCAGACAAACTTGAAGGTTATGGGAGTATTCAGAAGCTCAGCCCTTGCCTGAATCTCACAAAGGTAACACTATGCAGACCAGGACACACATCCATCTATAAATTGTGTAACAAGTCACAATTAGGGGCTCTCATCTTCTCCTTATTGTGGAGTCCATAGCTTCCATGTGCACTTTTGCTTGTGCAACACTCAATAAAAACCTTCTGACTTCATCCTTCCAAGTCATTGTCCTCTTTGAGACTCATACCAGAAACGGACATCCTTACAAGGAGCACCCACTTCACATTCAAGCTCAACCAAGTGAATCTGAGAGGCTTAACTGACACAAAAACTATGTAAACATTGGTTACTGGTTATTTAACATTGCCTTTGTTTTGTCTCAGGTTAGAGAATTGGAAAATTCTGAACTGGAAACTGGTAATTATCAATTCCAACTGGTGAGACACTGTGGAGCACGCAGGCTTATTTTCAATTCAAGATGCCTTTTTATCCACTTTGCAGACATGTATATTAAATAGAAGGATATAGTCTCATGTGACTATTTTGTCTTTACAAGCAAAATTAACGATTAAAAATATTTATATAATGACGCGAGTTTCGATCCCCAAACTCTTCGCACCGCGGCTCTCTCGCTCATCCATCTGAGCTAAATGGCTGATGACGCCATCGCGGTGGGAGGACCTAATGGCTGCTACTGTACACTAGTTGTGGACAGATTATTACAGCTTTTTGGACCTTTGCTGTTAAGTATTTGCTCATGATGATTTGAATAGTTGCTTAGGCTTTGTTTAACCCACAGTGAAGTTTAACACAGACACATTTCAACGTGGAATCGTATTTTGGCCGTAGAGAGCCGCCAGATTTCCCTGGCGTGCAGAGCTGGAGCGTGGGGCAATTTCTGATTTGCCTCACCTCGGCTTTGTACAAACTCTGTTTACTGTCAAATTAACTCACTAAAAGCGCCCACTTCCACATAATATTCTCTTTCTTGACCATTAGAAGACAAAGCACTCGAAAAACATATTTTATCACTTTTTGAACACAGTTCATTGTGTTCATTGTGTATGAACACAATGAACTGAGTGTCTGAGTGAGGCGAACCTCAGCGCCGTAGACTGCGTTATATCAGCAAGTCCTGGGAGATTTGGGGGTTTTAAACCACAAAACTCAATGAAAATCACAAGAAATCAACTAAATATGACAAATACAAAACATTTTACATACAAAAAATATAATATTTAGTCTTATTGACATCAAGTATTTTTTTCCCCATGCACTGCCTCACCTGCCTCCCCTGAACACAAATATACATAAGATAATTGAGGACAGGAACAAATACAAAGCAGGAAGATAAACACACATTTAATAATGCAAGAAACCATATGCACATATAAACAGAAACTGCAAAAATAAGCAAAAGTGACTGTGTGAAGAAACATCGACATACACTCATGCTCCGTTTATGCAAGCTCTAAGTGCAGTACAGTGTTTTGTTATTGAGTGTTGAGCTTGTGTGAACAGACACTGACAGTGTTCAATCTTTATTCTGACAGATTTCTGTTATTTTCTATTCTATTCAGAAAGATTGTTATTCCGAAACCGCTCTAGTTAGACAGACTTGCGTGTCTGGTAAACATTGAAATAAAAATAGGAATTTTGGTAGAACATTCATCTTTATTGTATTATTTCTCCCTATCAATGTAAGTGGAAGAGTGGCCCAACTTTGAAAATCCCCTTTTATTTCAGTTAACAGAGAAGACATTTGTAGGATCTAACTATGTTGACACCCAGATATCGAAAGCCCAAAGAACTAAATTTGAAAGGGAAATCTGCTGGAGTCTGCATTGCTAATTTATTGATCGGATAACATCTACTCTTTAAAATATTGATCTTATACCCTGAGAATAAGCCAAATAAGCCACATTTTTTCTAATCAGAAACATACAGCAACAAATCCTCAGCACATAAGTTAACCTAAATTCTGTATGTGATTGAATGATGCCGGTAAAAATTAACGAGGTTCTAAAAAGGATCGGCAGACGCTCAATGGCAACTGCAAATAAAAGCGGTGATAGGGGACATCCCTGCCTATAACCTCTATTTGGAGCAAAATATCTGGATCGAACCTTATTGGTGATAATGCTGGCACATGGTAATGTATAAAGATGTATCCACAATAAAAATTTCTCTCCAAAACCGAATTTTGTCAGAACTGTAAATAAATAGTGCCACTGTACATTCAATAAGGTATGAAAATTATTAAAGTTGACGCCCCTTTATGAAGCCCGTCTGTTCTTTTGAAATAATAATTGGAAGTACCTTATTCAGGCGGCAAGCTAGAGCTTTGGCGAGAATATTAAAATCTACATTCATTAAGAAAATAGGTCTGTAATAAGTACACAACTCAGGATCTTTGTCCTTTTTAGAAGAACACTAATAGAGGCCTGCCTCAGTGTGGAAAGAAGGGAGCCATTTGATAGAGATTCCAAATAAACAGAATGTAGTAATGGGATGAGCTTTGTGTGGAAAATCCTAAAAAACTCAACCGGAAACCCATCCGGGCCAGGCGCTTTGCTGGATTGCATATTTTACAAAGCAGCAGTAAGTTCTTGAATAGTTAAGTTCGAGTCTAACTGAATGACCATGGCTGAATTCATTTCTGGAAAATCCAGATGATCTAAAAAAGTGTGCATGTCCATGATGTTTGAAGGGAGTTCTGACGTATACAAGGAATCATAAAAAGAAGAAAAAACAGAATTAATGAGGGCAGGATCCTCTACCAAGTCTCCAGACTGATTTTTAATCCAAGATATTAGCCTAGATGACACTTGACGGCGCAATTGATGAGCTAGGAGTCTTCCTGACTTATCTCCATGTTCATAATACTTAAAACGGGAATGTAACAATTGACGCTCTGCTTCATTGGTTGTAATAAGGTCAAGCTCAGTTTGAAGTGCAACTCTGTGTTTTAATAAATCATCTGAGTGGGCTACCACAAGCTGTTGATTAATAGAACCTATCTTAGTTGACAATTTCTGAATATTTAATACCCTTAATTTTTTCACATGCGCAGAATAAGATATGATCTGGCCCCACAAGTAGGCCTTCAGGGACTCCCATATTAATGTCTTTGAAGTAGGCTCTATTTCAGAGGAGTTAAAGCTAATAAATTCTGCATTTGTAATAATTTTACAAAATTTGTTTTCTGATAAAAGAGAGATGTTTTATCTCCACTGAGATGAATAACGAGGTTCTGGTAACATTTGGATATCTAAAGATACAGGGTCGTGATCTGAAATACTGATGGGATGTTACACTATGTCCTTCAGTTTAGGTATAAGTCTAGCATCTATGAAATAATAATCTTTGCATGAAAAACTCTGGTGCACATGTGAATAAAAAGAATTGTGTCTGCCAGTAAGGTTACGATATCTCCAAGGGTCAACATAACCTTCAGCAGACATAAATGAGCTAAGGGCTTTTGCCATTTGGGAATCGGCAGATCCCGGTTTAGAAAGGTCTAATTTAGGATACAACGCAGTTCATGTCTCCTTCAAATATCAAAAAATAATCATCCAGAAAGGGCAAAATCTCAAACACCTTGTTCATAAAACCAGGATTGTCAAATTTTGGTGCATATATGTTAAATAACAAGACAGGAACGCGAGATAGTGTACCTGAAACAATCAAATATCTCCCATCCCTGTCAGAAATGGTCTTGGTCATTGTAAACTGGGCTGTTTTACCAATCAGTATCACAACCGCCCTGGCCTTAGAGTTGAAGTCGCAGTCTGACGCAATTGGCGGTGTGGCCACCCATGCGTGGACGCACGGCTGTGGTTTCGCTTGTTCACACATGTCATTTTTGTCGCTTGCTGTGTGTCTGGGCCCTTAGAGACCACAATCTCAACTTGAGCCTTGTCGATTGCAAAACCCAAGCAAGATCAGCACTCTTGAGAAGTGACAGTTCAGAGGTCAACTGTAAACCTACCAGTCCTTTGGAATGTTTGTTTCAACCAAAGTTAGGCCCAAGCTGCAGTCCAGTTTTCACATAATGCATTTGTACATTACAATATTTGAACCATTTGAATGATTACAAATTATCACACACATAGAAAATATTTTTTTCAAACAATATCATACATATATAACTAAATGATGCCATATTAACAACTGTGACATAGCGTAGATCAGTCTTTCCCAACCGGGGGTACGCGGACCCCTGGGGGGTCCGTGGCGATATTGCAGGGGGTACGTGGAAAAATGTCAAGTTTTGATTCATTAATTTTACTCGAGATATTTTTTTAACTGTATCATTTAGGCTACTAAAGAAAAAGCAAATTACACTACAATAAGAATTGATTTGGGGAATAAATAATAGCCTAATATAAAGCCAAAAACTTCATTTCCAATAATTGTAAATATCTGGGCGGCCCAGATAGACTCTATGGGAAAAAATTAGGCGCTGAGAATGAGCCGCTCCGAGCTACGGCCTCGCTGTTTACCAGGATGTTCACTTCGGATCCAACCGCAGCCCACGAGCACCACCCGAACTATACTGCACACCGGAATTGTTCCCGCTACTTCCAAGAATGGGGCCACTTTTTCGGACCAGAGCGTGCGGTGGATGTCTGGACAGAACCTGACTGCTTGTGCGGAGAAATCTCTGTCAGGACCACTGCACGGAGCACGAGTCGGCTTTGTCTCGCTTTCCCCATCTCCATGTACAGGGAACAGCGTCGAAGAGCCAGGACAGAATCCCGGGTCAGGACCAGAGAGACGCGCTGTGGTGAGACGGATTTGAAGCGCAGGACAGGACCCCACGCTCAGACTGGAGAGGCGTGCTGGGTTGAGGCTTCGGACCGGACCTGGATTTGGAGAATAAGACTGGACCCAGCGCTCACTGGAGAGACGCGCTGGGCTGAGTTAGACTTGGAGCGTGGGACTGTGCTGTGGTGAGTGGAACTTCGAGCGTGTTTGTATTATGTCTGTTGATGCTGCTGTTTCTCAAACTCACGTGTCTTTGGCTCAGCCTGGTACATACACAGGAACTTTGTCCAAGTTATGAGCAGATAGGCCTATCTGTTTTAGTTGTATGCTCTTATATTGCTAAAATGATTTTTAAATTACAATAATTTAGTAGCATTTTTGTGTAAGCTCATCCTATATGTTTTGCATCATAAAATGCACTTTTAATTTACACATTTAACTGAATATAAAAATATGAGTTTGTTGTAGTCAAAATGAATTTTTGTGTTTCACCTTGCACTGCTAAAGTGCCTACGCATTATGCAAATGCTCACATATTGGCTAACTGTCTTAAATTAGGAACATTTTTCTTACATTATATGAAATCCAGTCTATATTAACAATCTGTAGATTTTTATATATATATATATATATATATATATATATATATATATATATAATATATATATATATATATATATATATATAATATATATATATATATATATACATATATATATACATATATATATAACGTGTAAATTGTGTGCCCAGGGGGTACTCGGGGGCAAAAAAGGTTGGGAACCCCTGGCGTAGATGACAATTTGCTAATAACAAAATAGACTAATAATACGTGGTGCAAGCTTATTAGCTTGCAGGAGCAAACCAGTTCTACTCAAAGTTCTCAAAAAGACGTTGGCTTCTCCTGGAGACGTAAACTCTTCAGTGACACCTCTGCTTGTGATCCGGAGGCGAGCTGGATGCAGTAAACCAACCCGTACGTATGGTATTTCCCTGAGCCTGTGTCGAACATCATTGAAGGCAGCGCGCGCTTTGGCTGTACGCGCTGTATAATCCGGGTAGATGGAGATAAGGGCGTTCTCAACCTGGATCCGTTGTTGTGCTCTAGCACGCTTTATAATGTCCACACAGTTTGCGAAATTATGTAAACACGCTATGATGGCGCAGGGACGCTCACCGGGTCTAGGCTTTGGCTGAGTGGATCTGTGTGCCTGGTCTACAAGTAGCTGCTTGTCCAAACCAAAAGCACTTTTCAGGAGAGTGGAAATAGTAGCCGCAGTAACAGGGCCGTTTTCTTTAAGCAGTCCCAAAATCCTAACGTTGTTATGTCGAGAACTCGCCTCCAAGTCATCACATTTGTCCTCTAGAGAAACAAGCAGTGAGCTTTTCCACATTTGCTTTAAGCGAAACAATGTCATCTGTACATGCCAATAGCGGGTCCTGCATCTCACACACAGTAGCAAGCTTGCTCACATCCGTCTTAATAGTCGCTATGCTACCACTTTGCTCAGTTTTCACGGCTTGCAGTTCAAGTTTTATTTGCGCCACATTAGCTGACATAGCCGTAGATAGCTCCACTTTAAAAATTCTGACCATCTCCTCCCTTAGACTAGCGCGCAGATCAGCTTTATAATCTGCAGAGTCCATGTCCTCAATGCCGACGGCCGCTGTCTCCGGGGATGGTGTTGCAGTTGGCAATTCACTAGAAGCCGAGGATGTAGCATTAGCCGCAGAACTATGCCGCGTTGTCCCCAAGTTACCAGGATTCTTGATTTTTTGAGGCATAACAGCTCAATCCAGCAAAACAGAGTTTAAGTTGTAAAATGACTTGCCACAACGTCAATAAAATGCTCTAATTCACATTTAACATCAGTTTGGCAGAAGCCCCCAAAAATGCGACCTACTCCATCTGTCACTAACCCGGAAGTCCCGTATTCCGTGCTTTTTAGCAGGAGAAACACAGGAATATTCATGAACTTCATGAGATTTTAAATGAAATAGTGAAATAATTAAATATATATTTTAAATGTTTTTTTTAAAACATTTATTGGAACATTTATTTATTTAATAAGCTATAAGCACTGATCCAACATATGGCTGATTGCCATATTTAATTATTTAAGTATTTATATTTAATTATTTAAGTATTTATTAATTGACCTTTTGCCAAGCCCCTAAACACGACAGCACTGCCTGACCAGCTAGCTCCTCCTACATTCAGTTCGAATGCAGGAGGGTCTGGAACCAAAGACAGAGCCAATCACGTTGTCCAAAATTAATACGATCCAATCCCAAACGGCCGCTACCCCCTCCCACACTCCTTGCCAATTTCAAACCTTTTTTTTGTTTTGAACGTTTCAAAATATATAAAATGGCGGACCTACCTGATAAATTATTTTTTTAACTCTTGGTTTGGTTTTTGAACAATTCGGAATGTATCAATTCTACTGATTGTACATTGTCCTTAATAAACATGACCTTACCTTATTGTACCAAGATCTCGCCTGCTCCACCGCTCTTGAGAACTGGTACTTAGTTCCCTTGTAGCTCGCTCTGTCATTGGCTCTGTAGGCTGCTTCTTTCTCCCTCCTCAGCTGTCTCAGTCTGGGCGTGAACCAGGGCTTGTCGTTGTTAAAAGTAACCCACAAACGTTCCACGAATATTTAATTAAAATAAGCACATTTAAAAAGTTAGGGATAAATATAACATAATTTTATGATGTTACAGTTAGACTAAAGGCACTAACATTGTGTTAGTGCATTCACACTCCACTGAGGTTAGTGTACATTGGCGCATTGGTTTTAAGCACTTTCTAAGTTCTGTGGGACCCACATCGAACTCGTATTCAGTGTACATCCAGGGTTACACTCGCACCACAGCACACTCTCCATTCACTGACAACAGTAATACATTTACAATTGTTTTCAATAAAAGACCCCACTAAGAGCATCAAAACTTTGTTGTGTCTCATCACTCCTTTGTTACGGCTTTTCGAGTCTGGGTAGTAGCAGCCTATTTTAAAATTATTTAAATTAAATTATATATTAAACTAGCTTTGAAATGGATTCTGTTTTTTTCTCCTTCCACCGTGTTCCTCGTTTGCAGCTCTTCATAGGGCAGTGATTTTATTAAAGCTGGAGTAACCTTTTGTGTGTAATTAATGAAACTTAGACTTTTTTTGTTATTATTATTAGTACTACTAGAAGTAGTAGTAGTAGTAGTAGTAGTAGTAGTACTAGTAGTAGTATTTAGCCTATTTAAAGATGTATTTGAACAAATATTGACACATTTATTGTTTCACTTAAAGGATTGTTTAAAATATTTCTAATAATTAATACATTAATTTTAGGAATGTTTTATTATTTATTTATTTAAATTATTGAAAATAATGTACGTTATATGTTATACAAATGTTTTAATTTTACATTTAATTAATTATTTGTTAAATGGTTTCCAGATATATTTGTAAATTGTGTATTTATATATTGAACTCTGGCACACTGCATCCTCCAGAGAGACAAGAAATTAACAGTGAACATGTCTGTAAAATGTTTGCATTTGAAAAATATAAACAACACAACTGACTTCTGTGCACAGAGTGAATTTTCAGCTTTTACTTGTTAACTTCTCCCACAAACTGAAAAGAAAAAAAAAACATGACAACAAACAATCTTTATGAGTGAACAAAGATTTTCATTGCTGTTTTATTTTAAATCCAGCTTATATTTCTTTTTAAAGTCCACAACCGTCAGTGTACTTGGTCAGATTTGTTCCATCACAGTAACACCTCCATTCTCTCCTGGAAAAAAAAAAAAATAAAAAAATTATCTGGCAGAAAAAATGTAAAAAAAAAAAATAAAATAACTAAAAAGAGATATACATAATCAGGCTTCTAAAACCCAATGTTGAATCAGAAATACATATACTGTATATACAAATGAAACAGGTGACATAAAAACATACATCACACAGAATTTCACAGTGCTTTAAATTGTTATGAAAATATCTCTTTATTAAAATAAATATTGTAGATGTAGGACAAATTGAGACAACTGATACTAAGAGCATGCTATTGTAGAAAATGGACTGTTTGTGTCCCTCAAAGAAGATTATACTGTTCTGTGATTGGCCGGTTATGACTCACCAGTTGCTGGCTCCTTTCGGGAAAAAAGTTACAACAGATTTAGCGCACTCTACGTCGGAGGTAAGGTCGACGTTCTGAAACGCTAAGGAGAGAGGGAAAGGATTACATATGACACACATAAAATATTACAGAGTTTATGCACAGACATGATTATGTTTTCTCTTTTCTTCCGTGAAGCATCTGTCTGAATTTTTAGAAAATAGTTTTTCTATTGTCACTGCAACAGTGCAACATTTGGCTTGTTTGCTCACGGCAGTTAATAGTGCACAACAAAAAAATCACTCAGTTAGTGAGAAACGTGAGAGAAACAGAAGTGCTGTTGTAGTTTTTCTGCTTTTCTGCCACTGTTTACCTGATTTTTTCATTTTACATTGTTACATACAAACTTAGTATTTAGCAGCAGTTGTGGTTATTTATATTCAGTCTGTACCTGTCTCTCCTCTTTCTGTATTGTTTTAAGCTCCTAAAAGGAGAAATATCATTTGTCTCCATTGACTTACTGTCACGTTTGCCACTCACGGCTGACATTTAGATCAGGCGTCTCAAACTCGCGGCCCGGGGGCCAAATGCGGCCCCCGAGATGATTTACTGCGGCCTGCGGCGTGATTTCAGATTAATATTGAATGCGGACCGCAAGTAACTATTTGAACTACAGGTCCCACAATGCAATGCAGCGTAGCGCAGCCTCAGCTCCTCCCTGCTGCCCCGTGTAGCAGCAGCACAACACAACACGACAGAGAGATAAATGAAAACTAAAGAGTCACTTTTAAACTTTCCTCAACAAAGAAACGGACAGAGCACAGGCGGATTATGAGAGCAAAAGCTTCAGATACGAGAGGAGAGACTGTCAGTGTAAACAAGCTGCTCCTTTACAACAGAAAGGCACAGATGTTGATTCATCTTTTCATGCAGACAGGTGAGCTTCCCTGAATAAGTTCGATGTCATAATGAAGTGCCTCATGTGTTAAGCTACACACCACTTTTTATTTGACAAAATTGATCTAATGTCCACGGAGAAACGTGCATAAACTAGGGTGACCAGATTGGGATGATCAAAAAAGAGGACACATAAAATAAATGTGAATCGAACACTTTTACTAAGTTTTTTAAACATATATTTAACATCGCAGAAATAAAACTTATCAAGCTGTTATGTTTAACATCTAATAACATTTGTTTAATTATGCAAAACTTTTGCAGATTGTAACATATTATCAACTTTTCAAGAAATGAGTTGCAATATTAATTAATTATTGAAATGGAAAATAGGCTCTACTTACTATGAGTTACTCTTTAACTGAACATAAACATATATGAACTTCAACAAAGCCCTGTTGGCAAAAAGAAAAACAAACTGATTTTGGTCAAATTTTACTCTTCTTGTGATCAGTCATACTTATCAGAAGTTTTAATCTTTCTCATAAGTCTTTGGTCATTCATCAGATAGGTGTAGAATTCTTGGCACGACAAATGCTTCAGATTGTACTGTGTGCAAAGTAGTCCTTTCAGTGACTCCACAGATAAGTGATTTCGCTCCTTTGTCCACTGACTTTGCATGAGGGAAAAAATGCGCTCCACATTTGCATTGTGGGCAGAAATGGCAAAGAAAAATTGAGCAATCTTAAGAAGTTCGGAGTGACATTCACTGGTTTTGGAAGTTTTAAAATATTTGGCCCATTTCTCATGCACTTGACCAGTGAAAGGTTCATTTGCATTTTGTAAGAAGTTCTTCAGGTGGGTGATCTGATCAAAACATTTAGCATCATCAATGATCACATTTTTTTGTGCCAAATACTGGACACATCCCTCTACATTACTCCAGTCAGGTATTTCCTTTAGATCCATCCACATGAATGAAGAAAACTCATCCATAGGTGCCATCCATTTCTCCAGATAATCCAAACATGAACTGTACAGTCCCTGCACTTGAGCTCTGAAATGCTCACATCTGCTACCAAGTCCATTTAGCTGTTGTTGTGGGAGAAGAGCCTTGACTTTTAGTGGGAGAAAGTTATTTGCCTTGCGTTCAAAGAGGATGTTGTGGACAGAGTTTAAAATGCTCTTCACTTCCACAATGGAGTTACTTTCCCTTTCCATCTCTTGAATTTGTGACTGAAACACACTCATTAGTGAGTGCATCTGCCAGAGGTAAATCTCACTGAACTCATCTTCAAAAAATCTCTTTAACAGAGAAGGGGGTTTGTCCTGTGACAGAAAGAATGATTTCAAAGCTGGGAACATCTGCAGCATTCTCTCAATGCCTGGAAATAAAGACAGCCACCTTGTCTTACTGTGTGAGAGAAGAGCTCTGTATTCAATGTCAGCAAACTCACAATATTCTTTCAGATTTTCTGTGCGAACTGTATAAATGTGAAAATACTGGTAGACTTTGAATATGATATTTTCAATGTCAATATCCAATGTATCTGCTCCATGATGGACACAGTTGTTTAACACATGAGCTGGACATCCCACACCAATTAAAGATGTATTAAATGACCTTTTTAACTGTGCATACACATTATTTCCCCCTGCATCTCGTCTCAGTCCCCCAAACATAGTATTGCAGTTGTCTCCAGTAAAAGCAATGCACTTGGACAATATTCCATGTTTCTCCAGTGTTTCTTCTATATATTGTGCAATAGTGTCTGCAGTTTCATTTGGGGTGCTTTTTAGCTCAATCAGCTTGCTTTGAACACCACCATTTTTCCAGTCAAAGTACTGTATTACAAGAGGAAATAGCTTAATTGCTCCGTGATTACTTCCGTCAGTAGACACGCCACAATAGGGTATGTCTTTAAGAGCGTCAAACGTGACTTCAACAGAGTGTGGCGCTATTGCCCCATTAATTATTGCTTCAGTTTTGGTTCGGGCACTTGAAAACTTTCGTGCTGTGTCAGAGTCGGGAAATGCCTTTTTCAGCAAGCTTGATGTGCAGTCCATTGATCTGTAGCTGCTGTGATGTTTTACTGTATGAAAAGCAAAGACTCCTTCTGCAGCTGCTACTGTAGTGTTCGTTTTGCTGGCAAAAAAGTCTGTCAGTTTACATGACGAGCTTTCACCTTTGGCAGCAGTTTTGTGTTTAGCGGAGCCCAGATGCGCTTCTAGATCACCTGCTCCTTTGTTGGCCACCGAGACGTAAGTTCCAGCTTTGCACACCAGACATTCTGCCTCGAACGGGTCCCGACCTAAACGGAAACTGGGATATTTTTTCTTCAAATCTCCCGTAAATGTACATTTGCGTTTCGGCATCTTTACAAGAAGCCATTCCTTTCTTTGCGGCGTTATGTTTTGATTTGAAATGCGCGGTGTACGTAAATGCGTGCGTGCGTGCCGTGGTACGTAGCGTGCCCACGTTGCTCTTCTTCTGTGTATTTAATGTTTAAAGGCTTGCAGGTTAAAGAAAGCGGCGTTATTAATAGACACGAGGATTAAATGACAGCGCTGGCTAACTAACAAATGTAGTGGAGAGGGACAATATGAAAATCCCGGACATTTTGCCTAATTTTCAAAATTCCCCCCGGACGTTTTTTTAAGTCTCAAAAGGAGGACATGTCCGGGAAAATGAGGACGTCTGGTCACCCTACATAAACTCCTGCTGAAAAAAACGTTTTATGCGAACCGGCACCGCGAGTGCGGCGAAACGCGCACGGCCACACGCACACGACGACACACACACGCGGGGAGTGGACACACACACACGGCGACACGCAACCGACGAATCATACGCGGCTCCATAAATATCTAATAGTCATAAGTATAGCCTAATCCTGTGTTCAGACGTCCAGATAAAGGTCTGTAGTGTCTGTGAAACAGACTGAAGATTCATGTGTGAAGAGCACAAGAGGAAACACACAGACCAAACTGGAAAATAAAACTATGGAAATATAAAGGTTTATTTTGTTGAGATGTGACAATAAAACCTCTAAAATGCCCCAGAATACAGCAAATTACCTGCAATTTAGCCAAAAATTCCCCAGGGAGGACAGTGTGACCCTGGTTACACACTTTTGCTTTTTTTTTCATTACATAGAAGACAGTAGTGTAAAATGCAATACAAAATACTTAATGTGAATTTATTGCAGGCTGTATGTTGTATTGGAGGCATTACAGCCTAATAATCGTATTAATATCATAGCCAGGTCAGAATTTTAAAAAAATGCGGCCCTCGACCAATTTGCCTCCAATCATTTCGGCCCCAGCTCCATTTGAGTTTGAGACCCCTGATTTAGATTGTACTGTATATAGAATATGTTAACTGAGTTTCATGAGCAGGACAACGCCCCTGCCGTTCTCCAGACCACACCACTATGTCACCGAAAGCTTTCGTATCCCAGCTCACACATCTGTCTCAGTTTGACCCTGCACTCTCGACCCACCCACCCTCCTCTACTTCACAATAATTCTTCTTGTCTAGAGTTAGGAAGGGTCCTGAATCGAACCCCACACTGAGTCTCATCGCCTGGCCATTGTTCATCTGATTCTATAGAACTTCAGTATCAGTCTCTCATTCAGTAAGGAATAAAAACCTTCAGTATTCTGTCTGGCATGGTCTTTGCTTATGAAACCTCAATTGTGGAATTAGGTCTTTTTTCAAGCTGTGGAAGTTTTACCTGTACAACTCTGGCCACAGTAGTTTGTTGTTGGTGTCTTTCCATCGTCGCACCAGTGTCTGCTGTTAAACATGAAAATGCCATTGTCTGTGGAGCCGTCTCTACGTGTGCGAAAGGCATTCGTGCTGAAGTTTGACGCGTGCTGAATCAGACAGACCCCTGAGGAAACAAGAGCAGCTATAATGACATTTTATTTACTGGACTGCATTAATAAAGCACCAGTTCAAGTCTTGGTTTAGTCGTAGCTCTGGTTTAAATTTGCTTTAGCTTTGTCTTTATGGTTTTCAGGAACAAGTCCTGTTTATGCTCCTTAGAGGTCTTGATCCAGTCCTGCTCTGTTCAAGTTTTAGCCCTTGTTCTCTTCTCGTTAATCAATTAATTGCTTTCTTTTTCTAAGTAACAGACTTGTTTCTAGCTCGTTTAGTTTAGTCCTGTAGTCAGGTCCTGCTTTGGTCCCAGTCCTGGTCCTGGTTTGATACTCACAGCCCGCCAGACTGACTCCTCCGACGCCGTCCATACCTTTGTCTCTCATAAACTGAGCCCATTCACATCTTTCATACACTTTGCCCTGAGCCACAGAACAGAGCAGCACCAGCAACACCAAACCCTGCATCTTCATCTTCATCACCATCACTGCAGAACTCAACCAGGACTAGACCAGGACTACACCCAGACCTGAGTTCTGACCAGTATTTAAGCAGAGCTGTTATCTGTAAAGTATCCACATAGAACAATGCGTCCTGTTCTGTTCTGAATGTACAAAGGCTAATATCAAGGAAAAGTGATAACAGTGAATTGAACTGCTACAACCCTCTGCACCGACATCCCGCTACGTCGACATTGACGTTTAATTGAAGATGTTGCGGCATTAGCATATTTTTTCATGCATCCCTATACTATGACATGTTTAAATTTCTTAGTCGGTGTAGTGGTACTTTCTATCTTTTTTAAACATCCCGGTTCTCTGACACGTCCTCTTATAGCTTACCGCCAGAACATTGGACTAGAAAAGTGTGTGTCATCATCAGCTTATGCTGCAGTGCAACGTCGAGATTGCACCACCCTTGTTTAAAGTTAGTGCTAGGAAATAACAAATCTTTTTTTATTTTCAAAAGACTTTTGCTAACCCTCACCAAAGCCCCAATTCTAAACTTAGCCTTCGAATTATGCCTAAACTTAGCCAAACCAATTGTAGGCTATTTACTAAGGTGAGTTACGCCACGCACAGTCAAAATTTTGACGGGAGTCCAATATCGGCACACCACAACGGCCCAGGTTCTGTGCGCGAGAACACACATGGGCTCACAGTGGCACTGGTGCGCATGAGGAGAGACACGCAAGGAAAGGGACGGAAAAGAGTCACAAACAAGTCTATAGCTATTTAAGTTCTTAAGTGCATCAATTTGGCCTGTAAGACAGAAGACACACACTGAGGACAGAGGCCAGTGCAGGTGAGTGTGCGTTACCTCTCTGTGCGTGTCCGCTCCCCGCACTCATGTCCACTCATCTTCCGCCTGAGCTGCTCCTCCGCCGCTGTTTTGTCGCTCCGTGGGTCCAAAATGAAAACTTTCCAAGCGTCACAGCGCATAGAAGAGAAAACACGGGCCAACAAAGTATCAGCTGCTCATTTGTGTATTTCCTCGCGTTCGTTTCACTTTGTGCACACAAACCGTCTTCGTGCACTGGCACTGCGGTGTGTTTATTTGGAACTCAACAAGCTTTTATAGAGACGTGATCAGTGACATCCGTGACTTAAAACAAAGACACCCACTCCTGCAAACTCTTCATCCACAGCAGGTTTTAAGCACAGGGGCTGGAATCAACGAGCACTTACCGAGCTGCCCAATGGCATTAGACCAGTGACTCGCTATGCGTAAAGAGCTGTGGATGTATGCGCCAAACTGTATTTATCTGTAACTGATCATTTTGCACTCATGTCATGCTACAGGTACAAATTTTTCAATAAATGTGCATTAGATGAAGTGCCATGACTGAAATGAGGAGCTACTATTTGACCATATTGAGTTTAAAACTAATACATAAAATAAAAATAATGAAAGCATTTTAATAATGTAATTGCAAAGAGCCCATAGTCTTGGGTCTGCAGATGTGAAATTATTATTTTTTTGTTTTGTTTCTGACTGTGGCCTCCAAATACATTAATCAACTAATGTAAGTGCACACAGTATAAGTTAGAAGTAAATAAAAGTTTTGTATACCCACTGTTGTGTTGTTTAATTAATACAAGACAGAAAAAAACAAAACTCTGCCAATGTTGAATAATTTCATTCAGCTGTATAAAACGCCGTTGACAATGATATCGTTTATCGAGATATTTTCAGAGATAATATATCGTCTGGTAAAATAATATACTGTAATTTCTGCCCTATTAGGCGCACCTGAATATAAGCCGCACCCACTAGATTTAAGTAAGAAAAATGATAAAGTACATATATAGGCCGCACTTGTTAATAGTAAGAGAATGAGAATCTATAATTTTGCTGCACTGCCTTATAAGCCGCATAGTTCAAAGCTCATGAAAAAAGTAGCGGCTTATAATCCAGAAATTACGGTATATCGTGACAGGCCTAGGCGTGTGCATTGACAGCGACCGCACTGCTTCTACCATACTGCGCGCACCTGCCCATTGTTCGCTCATCTTGGTCGCTTCGCAACGCTTTAAACGTTTCTCAATGCACCTCTACATTGATTTAACATAGGATGCGTACGCCTGTTCGTGTCGTATGTGAGACGATAATGAGAGGAGCGAGAGCCTGGTCTGATCATTAACAGAACATAGCAGAAAAGTCACTCTGGAAACTCAGACATCCAGCAAAGAAATGTTTTAATCTCATTAGCTGTTGGTCAGTCTTTAATTTGAATCAATGTGGCAAATATTCATGAACTTATGTAACCTGGCCAACACGAGATAAACCATCTGGCCTTCGTCCGGCTCGATTGGTTTGAGAGTCCGAACCAGCGATGACCAGCCCAATCACATCACAGCAGTGTGGTTTTGAACCAATCACATTGTAGCAGGACGGGCTAACACGGGCCGTTAGCTCCCCGGTGCCGCAGCCGAGTCTGATTCAAGCTAAACAAAGACGGCGGCTCCCGTGGATGTACGTGTTTCTGCTGCTTTTGATGCGGTTTCAGCAGAAATAAGGAGTAATTTCTTTTTGAAAGAAGAGCAGTATGTGTGACACGTACTTGTTCTATCTCACGCAGACATTGGATACACCATTACGAGTTGTTGCCGTGATTGGCTAGCTCAAATAAGGTAGGCCCCACACCCAATCAGCTTGATGTATTTCACTATTCATTTGTTTTGCAATGTATTGAATTTTGCTGCCACTTGGCCAGGACTCCCTTGAAAAGGAAGTTTTTAATCATCTCAATGGGACTTTCCTGGTTAAATAAAAAGTACTATTGAGCAGATTGCCTTGACCAAATAACTTTCTGTTTTAGTAGATCTACGGTGTCAAGAGCAGTTTTCAAAGAATCCACAGTCCCTCATTTGGGTCACATAACATATTGGCCCTACTATTTCTTTGAACTTTGCAACTGTTTGTTTCAGATATTGTCCTTTTTGTTATTAAGCAGAGCTGTTATCTGTAAAGTATCCACATTGAACAGTGCGTCCTGTTCCGTTCTCAATGTAAAAGACTAATATCAAGGACAAGTGATAACGGCAAATTAAACACATAGAACACATTGTTGATTTTAGCCAAACTCAAAGATGCTGTGACTGCACACACTTTTGCTTGTGCGAGAGTAAATAAAATCCTTCTGACTCTATCTTTTCAAATCACCAACAATCACCACAAAAAGTAAATCTAAGAGGTGTAACTGCGACATAAACAACTTGGAACAATGTAAACATTGTTTCCAAGTTTTTTAACGTTACTTTTGTTTTGCCTTAGGTTACGTTAGCATTAGCCATAATGATTACAAGTTGATTCAGCTGGATCATTTTGAACTGTAAATTGGTAATTATCAACTGAGAAATCTGACCTCCTAATTGCCTGTAACCCCAGTTTACACCAAAGCGCGTAACTGCAGCAGCATGTCATACACGCAGGAATCGCTCATAATAGAATCAAGTCTGATCTGGCTCGAACAATTTACACCATCACAGCGAGACAGGCGTCTGACAGCCATAAATAGGCTATGCGTTTCTAAAATTATGTTGGAGTTTAAGGCTGCTTTCACAATACAAACCGAAATGGACTCGGCTGGATTGGGAACCAAAGTTGCAAGATTGTATCTTTCTCTAAATTGTCGCAGTTCGCGTTCACTTTTTGTAAGTCAAATCAGCGCAGTAGAGACACAGCTCAGCTCGTCACCTTTAGAGGCGCTGTGGGATAGAAACACATTATGTTAACAGCAAAGAAGACACTCGGCTTCTCGGCTACATAGGAAACAAACAGGCTGGACTTATATTTTAGTTGTTCATAGATCTATCCCCCAACTTCTCTCACATGGTACAGTGGTCCCTCGCTCTATCGCGGTTCACTATTCGAGGCTTCGCTGTTTTGCGGATTTTTTTTTTGTGTGTGCAATTTTGCCTTTTTTTTTTTTATAGTGCACGGTCCTATAGACGCACTGTTTGTGGACTGTATCACATTGCAGCATTCACAGGCAACAGCACAGAAGCTCTTTTAGAAAACTTTAGACAGTTTGGATCATGCAGGGGAAGCTGACCTGACGCTCGGACGTTTCTCCAGGTGAGGATTTGACTCTTTGAGCTCGTAGTTACAATGATAAGTTTGTTCACGCTGGAACGTCATTTGTGTAGTTCAGAGATGTGTTTGAGGAGCGTGTTGTGGCTTCGCTAGAGTCCGAATGTGTTTCGTGGCTGTTGGCTCTGGAGTCCGTGTGATCCGTGGCTCTGCGGTCGACTGTGGAGCGCAGCGGGACGGCCAAAAGCAGAACACGCGAACGCACACAGCACCGTCCTTCTTTAAGCGTCACATAAACTACTCGCGCTGATGAATCTGGCGGTGAGTCATGTGTTCAGCGCATTGTTACCTGTACAAAAGACACTAAACATCATAACCAGGCAAGTTATTAATTGAAATTACTGGTAAAAAATGAAGATCACTACTTCGCGGGTTTCGCCTTTCACAGGTTATTTTTTAAACCTAACCCCCGCGATAAACGAGGGACCACTGTACACCGTGTAAGTTTCCCGGTCATGCACCTCTAGCAGCAGCATCTTTGACACGCCCTCTTTGTGTTTTGTCCAATTGGAACCTATGGTAATTTTGGGCGTAAAAGAAAGCTCTGGATGCTGGCCATCTAGTGGAAGAATGTAAAAACAGTGATTTTGACAAGAGAGTTAAGTTATATTGCATTATATCGCAATATTGCGACGGTGGCACCCAGAGGGTTCAGAGGCATGCTACTAGAGTGAGCACTGCAGAGGAAGAAAACAATCCTCGATGTGAAGTAAAAGCAGCTCAACACATGTGCTCTCTCTTTTTTTTTTATTAACAGGCTCCTAGGCCCCGCCTAGCCCTGAGAAAAAAATATCCACCTGCTCCAATCATGTGAGGATCCCGTGAACCCCCGGGACCCTATAAAAGCCTTGCCCCGCCCTTAGACGCCCTCTTTACCCTCAGAGAAGAGAGGCCAGGGCTGATGGGCCCGAAGGTAGAGGGCTACTCACATACTCATAGAACTACAGTTACATTAGGTAACTAAGATTTCTATGTCGTATGTGCTACGCCCTCTACGGGCTTCGCTATTGGCTAACATCTACGCGAAGCCGTAGGAAGACTGTACTCCCATCAGGCCTGGCGTAACATGATTGGAGCATGCTCAAGACACATCAAACCAACATGGTCTGAGCGCTCAAGCACAAAAAAGGCAGAGACACGGGCCGCTCCTACCAAGGACGCCCAATTGTGTCCCGCAACCACAGGGCACAGAGTCGTCTCATTCAAGAGCGACTAAGCCTATGCCAACAATAAGGGGGTGTGCCAAGCCGCCTAAATCAATAGCGCCTACACACCCACCCAACTAGGGGCGCCAACGATCAGCGTCCCCAGGACAAAATTAGCAGGATACCAGGCCGCCTCTCTCAAGAGCACCTGTACCTGCTTCCGACAAAAGAAAAGAAGAAGGATGTGCATAGGCCGCCTCTTCAAGAGCACCTGCACATCCACCCAAGGATAAAGTTTTTCAAAAGTAAACTCTAATTGAAGGCCTTCACCCACTCCGATGGGGAAATAGGCCACTCCCGTCCAAGCAAAAGGAAGGGCACATCACACTTAGGCACGAGCAACGCTCAATACCGAGTGAGCGACCGACCCGGTCGCAACGTCCAACAAATACGATTGGACAAAGGTAGAAGACGATGACCAGGATGCAGCTAAACAAATGTCCTCCACCGAAACGCCTCGCAAAAGCGCCGTGGACGCTGCCACACTTCGCGTTGAATGGGCCCGTAACCCCGCAGGGGAAGCTGGCCCTGCGCCTCATATGCCATGTGCACTGCCCGACATATCCAGTGAGCGAAGCGCTGAGATGAAAGAGGGGCGCCACGAGACCTTGCACCAAACGCCACAAACAACTGATCCGTGCGCCGGAAACCGGCCGTGCGCTCAATGTAGCAGCGCAGGGCCCTGACCGGACATAAAAGATGGCGCTGAGCATCCAACTCTGAAGAGTGTGGTGGCGGAAAGAAAGGTCTGATCCTGATGACCCTTGACCTAAAGGCTGATGTCACGACCTTCGGTAAAAAGGCCGGGTTAGGCCACAGCTCCCACAAGCCATCCTCCGCACCAAAGGACAGACATGTGGGGTGCACGGAAAGAGCACACAGATCCCCCGCTTGCTTGGCGGAAGCCAGTGCCAAAAGAATAGCTGTCTTGATGGACAGACAGTCCATCTCCGCCCGCTCCAGAGGTTCAAAGGGGGGCCCCGACAACCCATCCAGAACCACCTGAAGCTCCCAACAAGGGGGCGCCCGCCTGAGAGGTGGTCTAGATCTCAAAGCCCCACGTAAAAATCGTTTAACCAACGGGTGAGTGCGGGCAGTGTAGCCGCGAAACCCCTGTGG